>WNGS01113158.1:45338282-45349752 GCA_020271785.1 Procambarus virginalis
TTTCTACTGTTCTCATTGATAATCTGTCTTCCATCACACTCTATCGTCCTGACTCCTCTCAATAGCTTTTCATCATCTGCAAACATTGATATGAAGGAGCCAATTTCCTCTGTTAGATCGGTGATATATATAGAGAGGACGGGCCTTAAAACCGACTCCTGTGGCACTACACCAACTTGAATCTCTAGTTTGAGCAGCGTCGTTCGTACAGGACCGTATCAAATGCTTTCTGACAGTCTAGGAATATACAGTATGTCCATCCCTCTCTCTCTCTCGTTTGATTTCTATCATCTTGTAGCTCTCCAGCAAGTTCGTGAAGCAGGATTTTCCTTTACTAAAACCGTGCTGGTGCCTTGAGACAAAATTGATCCGCTCTAAATGTTTTAGCGTAGCCTGCTTCGTATCAGTGTCTCCAGTAGCTTGCAGGAATCCTTGTTAGTGATATGGATCTTTGCTTTAACCGTTTCTGTGTTCCACCTTTCTTGTCGATTGGCACCACGTTAGCCATTTTCCATCAGTCAGGAAGTTCTCCCATTTCTAGAGAAGAATTCATTATTATGTCAAGTGGGCTGCATAATGCTTCAGCTGCTTCGTTTAGTACCCATGGCAATATTTTTGTCTGGTCCGACGGCTATTGTCACATCCCATGTGTGCGTGTGTGTTCACGTATATGTGTGTATGTGTGTGTGTGTATGAATATTTACTCACCTATTTGTGCCTGCAGGATCGAGCTCTAACTCTTGGACCCCGCTTTCCAACCCGCCGGTTGTTAAATGTAATAACTATTGACCTATTTTCCTATCATACCAACTTTTAAGTTATGAATGGAGTTTACTTCTACAACCTGTTCCTTTAGTTCATTTCATTTTCCCACTACTCTTACACTAAAAGAAAAGATTTCTAACATCTTTGACGCATCTGAGGTTTAAGCTTCCATCCGTGCCCCCATGTTCAATTGGTATTCACTGTGAACACCTCTTTTTCCACTCTGTCAATTCCATTAAGTATTTTATACATCTATATCATGTTTTCCCCTCTTTCTCCTCCTTACTAGTGTCTCCAGGTTGAGCTCATTGTCTCTCTTTGAGATAAAGTACTCATCCTGACCTCATCCCTCGCAATTCTTTGACGAGTCTCATTACAAATTTGTCCACTCTTTCGTGCTTCCTTGTGTGTGTTTTTTAGACAGGGCTCTACGATGGGGCGGCATACTCTGAGACTGGCCTCACATGGGCGGTATACAGTGATCTAAAAGCCTCCTTGTTTAAGTTCCTGAGGAATATTCTGACTTATTCTAGCGTAGAGAATGTTCCCTTATCCGGATCATAAATTCCGGAATGACGATTCGGATTGTAGATTCTTCCTCATCTTCAGGCATGAGTTCCCTACCCTAAAGCCATGTTGATGTTCGCTTACATACCTAATTCTAAGTGTGTAACTAGTCTTAACATTATTATTCTTTCGACTACTATGCAAGGGATGCGCGTGAGTGACGCTGGTCTGTAGTTAAGTTCCTCTTCTCTTCACACTGCGGTGGTGTCCTTCTCTTCACACTGCGGTGGTGTCCTTCTCTTCACACTGCGGTGGTGTCCTTCTCTTCACACTGCGGTGGTGTCCTTCTCTTCACACTGTGGTGGTGTCCTTCTCTTCACACTGTGGTGGTGTCTTTCTCTTCACACTGTGGTGGTGTCCTTCTCTTCACACTGCGGTGGTGTCCTTCTCTTCACACTGCGGTGGTGTCCTTCTCTTCACACTGTGGTGGTGTCCTTCTCTTCACACTGCGGTGGTGTCCTTCTCTTCACACTGCGGTGGTGTCCTTCTCTTCACACTGTGGTGGTGTCCTTCTCTTCACACTGCGGTGGTGTCCTTCTCTTCACACTGCGGTGGTGTCCTTCTCTTCACACTGTGGTGGTGTCCTTCTCTTCACACTGCGGTGGCGTCCAAAGCTTATTCTTCATATTCATTCCATTTGTCCACCAGCTTACCTTGCTGGTGGACACATCTCGGTCACAAGCGTATATAACTTCTCCTGTCATAGCGTCCTGTTTTTCCTCATTTCTTAAGAGCTCATTCTGTCATCCTTGTGTATATTTCCCTCATTAATTTTGTACGTTGTGATCATATCTCTCATCCATTTCTCTACCAGGGCTGTTTGGTTGTGTTCACAACAATTGTATTCATAGCTTATGTGTTATTTTCATGTAAGTCTTTTTGTATTTCATTTGACTTCTTAAATTGTCTTTTGCTCCAGAAGGTGACGGTTCTGTGGCGTTGTTGCATATTCTAAAATTGTTCTGGCGTATGTTGCATATATTTTTCTGAAGAAGTCCCTTTTAAGATATAATCAGTCCATACATGTGCCAGTTTCACGTGAACGAAATATTGCAATATTATTATTATTTCCTTCTGATTTGTAATGCTCGGTCACAAGCGTTTGCCTCATATACTGAGGTGTCCATGATGTCTCTTTTTCCCTTCTCCATTTTACTTACTCTACACTTTCTATGTGTGAACAAACGGGCTCACCATAGCCCGTGCTACTTGGAACTTTGTTCCAGGTAGCGAATCTTTTAACAACAACAAGAACAAATGTGAACTGTAGCAGCCATTTGTTTGTTCAGCCTTGTGGCCACCCGCAGTTGTCTACAGCACTCTTGAGTCCTAGCTCACAGTATTAGCTTTGCGTCGTCTGAGAGCTTTGAGAAGTGTGATAAAATCTTTTGGGCGTTCCTTGAGATTTGATCAGGAACCGCGGAAATCTGACAGTCTCCATTCTTGCAATTCCTTTAGACTATGACCGTCTGTTTTCTGTCTAAGAGATACTTGCTTATCCACTTTAGTACCTAACTAGTCTTTTGTGAGATAGACTATCAAAGGCTGAGAAAAAGCAGTCCACTCTGCCATCTGTCTCATCTTGGTGACAGCGTTATGGATCTTTATCAGATCTCTCAGGCACGACTTCCTCTAAATCCATATTGGCTCCCCGACACAAAATGTATTGGATCCACATGGTTCATTGTTCTCTTGTTGATTGCCGTCTCTCTCTCTCTCTCTCTCTCTCTCTCTCTCTCTCTCTCTCTCTCTCTCTCTCTCTCTCTCTCTCTCTCTCTCTCTCTCTCTCTCTCTCTCTGATACGCTTCCCTCCTCCCGCCGACAGACCCCCCGTCGGTGTCGGTGTCGTTGGGTCGGTCACTCAACGCTCACCTCCTGAAGGAAGGTGACGATGTTTACTTCACCTGCAGCGTCGACGCCAACCCGCCGGCCTCCGCCATCACCTGGTACCACGAGGTAGGTGCTTCCCTCCCCCCCCCCCTCTACCCCTCACTTCCCCCCCCCCTCTTCCCCTCACTTCCCCCCCCCTCAGTTGCTGAGCTTCTTGTGCTTCCTAACCCCCACTCACTCACCGACACCACCTTAGTGCTTTAGGCCACCTGTGTTGCCCACTTAAGTCACCTGGCCAGCACTATCCGGTCCCCTTCAGTCACCTGTCTCCTTCAGTCACCTGTCCCCTTCAGTCACCTGTCCCCTTCAGTCACCTGTCTCCTTCAGTCACCTGTCCCCTTCAGTCACCTGTCTCCTTCAGTCACCTGTCCCCTTCAGTCACCTGTCTCCTTCAGTCACCTGTCCCCTTCAGTCACCTAGCCAGCACCGTCACCAAGCCCCTTCACTCACTCACCTAGACAAGATAATGTTAAAGGTCAGTTTTAGTCACTTATCTGTAGTGATAACACCGGGAGGCCTACACAGACAGGATATTGTTGAACAATTAAGATAACAACATATCAATCAAGATTTTATTACTAACGTTTATTGATATCCTTTCTTGGCCCTTTATTAGGCTTACTTGTAGTATTTATGAATAGTTTTGTTGGTGTTAAATCCGTGTCCATCAGGGCGCCCGGGTGCTTCACACAGTCATATTAACAATTACCGTATTGCTTGTCTGGTGCCTTCGACTGAGTCTCAGTTTACGTTGGCTGGCCTAGAAGATACCTGTCAGAGTGTCTCCCTGTCGATAGTGAGACTTACTTGTCCGATACGGACCAGTGACGTCCGGATGTGGACCAGTGACGTCCGGATGTGGACCAGTGACGTCCGGATGTGGACCAGTGGCGTCCGGATGTGGACCAGTGACGTCCGGATGAGGACCAGTGGCGTCCGGATACGGACCAGTGGCGTCCGGATGTGGACCAGAGACGTCCGGATGTGGACCAGTGACGTCCGGATACGGACCAGTGACGTCCGGATACGGACCAGTGACGTCCGGATACGGACCAGTGACGTCCGGATACGGACCAGTGACGTCCAGATACGGGTGCGATGACCTGTGGTACTCCACTTGTGGGTGTCAATGCTACCGTGACGTCATATGTACTGACTCTCTGTTACCTGGATTATACCTGTGTCTAGATGAACTTTGGGAGGGGCCCAGTTAATACTGTGCACCTCTGTCTCCCTTATTTCCACCACAGTCATCGCCCTCTATGTAACCTCCATCATTACCACACCACCACAACCACAACCACCACCATCACCACCACTACAACAACCACCACCACTGTTGTAGCTCCTCCTGCCACAGTTCTTGCTACCACTATACTATTTTCCCTGCAGGATCTACAAGAGTTGAGCAGTACGACCTATAATGACCTTAAGAGTGACCTTGACCCCCCCCTCTCCTGGTCCCTCCTCCAGGACACGGTGCAGGTGCAGAACATGACCTCCGGGGTCATCCTCTCCGGGGACTCCCTGGTGCTCCAGAGAGTACGGCGCCGGAGGGCAGGAGAGTACAAGTGTTCAGCTTCCAACCCCCTGGCTACTGTTCTCAGCGCTCCAGTACACCTCAGGATCAGATGTAAGTCCTCTTCCTGTCTCTCTCTGTCTCTGTCTCTGTCTCTGTCTCTCTCTCTCCCTCTCTCTCTCTCTATCTCTCTCCTCTCTCTCTCTCTCTCTCTCTCTCTCTCTCTCTCTCTCTCTCTCTCTCTCTGGGACAGAACGGGGGAGCCAAAAACTTGGACCATCGGATATCGAATACCGGCCCGCAGGAAGCGAGGCCGTTGATAAATCGACGATTTCTAAGTAGTTGGACTATAGGGAACGCATGTAGTTCTTAGGTAGAGATGTGTGAGTGTGAGAGTATGAGGAGGGATTGAAGCCGTTAGATGGGATCGAACATGCTTCCCTGAGGTCCTTGGATACACTCATACTGATTTCAGTACCTGTTCACAGATATATCATGTTCAAAGGATTTCACTGTGTATGACAATATGCGCCAGGCACGGCTGTGTATTATTGAACTTACGTAGCATACTTGAGCGGGTGTATAACCGGCGGTGCTCGGGCGCTGGACGCCACATCTTCACTACTGTGTTCATCATTATAGCCATCTTAATTACGCGTTGTGACCCTTCCCTCTGTTGCACCCACGTCAGCCACCTGTCCCCCACCCACATCAGTCACCTGCCCCACACCCACATCAGTCACCTGCCCCACACCCACGTCAGCCACCTGTCCCCCACCCACATCAGTCACCTGCCCCACACCCACATCAGTCACCTGCCCCACACCCACATCAGTCACCTGCCCCACACCCACATCAGCCACCTGCCCCACACCCACATCAGTCACCTGCCCCACACCCACATCAGCCACCTGCCCCACACCCACATCAGCCACCTGCCCCACACCCACATCAGTCACCTGCCCCACACCCACATCAGTCACCTGCCCCACACCCACATCAGCCACTGCCCCACACCCACATCAACCACCTGCCCCACACCCACATCAGCCACCTGCCCCACACCCACATCAACCTGCTCTCGCACAAGACAGCACATATATGACTTATTGTTTATGGTCACTATTTCTCTTATAAATAAGTACATATGTGACATATTCCAAGCACTATTTTTTTCAAGGCACTACTTTTTCTCTCAATTGTATTAAACAATAGAGATTTTATAAAAAAAATTGACAATATCCTGAGTTACTTTACAATTTATTTAAATATTTTAGTTTTGTTTTATTATTTTTATAAACCTGTAATATCAATATAGGTATAGATTCAGTGTTAATTGTAATATCTTAATATACTAAGAAGGTTAGGTTAGGTTGTGGTTTTCTATTCAGCTTTTCAAGTTAAACTAAAATTCACAATATGTTAGTATGTCACATATGAACTTATTCATAAGCAAGATATTGACTATAAGCAAGTACGAGAACGGGTTGCCCACATCAGCCACCTGCCCCCTCCCCCCCCCACCCACCCACATCAGCCACCTGTCCCTCCCACCCACTCACATCACCCACCTGTCCCCCCACCCACCCACATCAGCCGCCTGCCCCACCCCACCCACTCACATCAGCCACCTGTCCCCCCACCCACATCAGCCACCTGTCCCCACACCCACTCACATCACCCACCTGTCCCCCCCCCCACCCATATCAGCCACCTGCCCTCCCACCCCCCACATCAAACACCACCTCCCCTGTGTTAGGTCTCAAGGGAGGCCGTGTCGCCAGCACCGTGACCACGGGGGAAACATTGTGTGTGGCTGTGTCTGCCGGAGTCCTCGACGACGGTCTTCAAACACTAGTCTGGCGAGGGCCAACAACAGGAGCGGTGGAGTGCCCTGTTTTTCTTTTCTCTGGCTTTACCTTTGTCTCTACTCTGTTTTTCCCCGTTGGAATTGTGGGATGAGACTGTACTTACCTAGCGGCACCTACCTAGCTGTGCTTGTGGCAGCTTTGTTTAGGTCTTGAACACCTGCTGCTTTGTTACAAATTTATTGTATGTGTTGGTGAGTACTCAACACAATTCCTTTCACGACTCTGAAATTCTTTACCAGTAAGAGTCTGTCCCCGGAGTAAATTCATTACTTCAAGCGACAAACTGCCCCTGTTAAACCACTTGGATAGTTATCTAGACATTTGTGATGGTCTGAAAGCATATTACGGTTCCAGTAATGTGTAAACTGGCACGTAAACCTGTCTTAAACAGAGATTATTCTCACGTTATAACTTGATTGTATTATAAATTGTTGATTTAAAGTATAAAATATGTATGCTGAAAACGTTTTCTTTGAAACAGTCTGAGGAATTAGGTTTTCTGTAAAAAAAAATCACGCGTGTACTTAAATAGTTTTCAAATTCTCTATCTCATATTTTAGGCAATATTTCACCATATTAACATAACTAAATGTAAGGAAACTTAATGTAACCTACCCTAACCAAACCTTAACCTAACCTAACCATGGATGCAGAGCAGATAATAGCACTAATTATGTAGTCATTCTGAATCCATTACCGTGAACGAATTTCCTCCCTGGCGACAGGTTGAATGCTCATACCAACCCGTCCTCGTCAACAAACCTTTCTTTATTAAGTTAATGAAAACGGGCTACACACAACTCACCACTGATGATGTTCGATCATTTCTCAGACAGTGCTTCACTGACGACCTGTTCGAATCGCAATGCTGTAAACAGTCCGTCCTCCAAACAAAGACCTAAAGTCTATTCCATGCACCCGCCAAACCCCCTGTTTGTGAATGAAAAACGGTTTACACATGACTCACAACTGATGACGTTCGAACAGTTCCGGAACAAGTGCTTTGCTGATGACTTGTTCGAACCACAACGCTGTAAATGCTTCACCCACGTACTACAAATACAAATAATCGCCAACAGAACCTAAACACCTAACCTAACTTATGCCTAAATATGAACAATGTGTTAATATTAAATAATAGTAATGTATATTTGAGAAAATTCCTGCTTCGAATGAACAGCATGTTAAAATTTATGATTGCGTTTTTCATTGGGGTCGACCACTGGATGGAATAAACTTGATCTGAGGACGCAGCCCGTCCTCCAAACAAAGATCCAAAAGTGATTCCATGCACCCGCCAAACCCCCTGTTTATGAATGAAAAGCGGTTTACACACGACTCACAACTGCTGACGTTCGAACATATCCGGAACAAGTGCTTCACTGACGAATTTTGTTCGAACCACAACGCTGTAAATGCTTCATCCACGTACTACAAATACAAATAATCGCCAACAGAACCTAAACACCTGACCTAACCTAACCTATGCCTATTTATACACAATATGCTAATATATTATAATTTTAATTTATACTTGAGAAAATTCCCGTTTTGAATGAACAGCATGTTAAAATTTATGAATGCGTCTGTGGGGTTGACCGCTGAAAGTAATGGACTTGAGTCGAGGATGGGTTGAAATGCTTCACCCACGTACTACAAATACAAATAATCGCCAGCAGAACCTAAACACCTGACCTAACCTAACCTATGCCTATTTATACACAATATGCTAATATATTATAATATTTATTTATACTTGAGAAAATTCCCGTTTTGAATGAACAGCATGTTAAAATGTATGAATGCGTCTGTGGGGTTGACCGCTGAATGTAATGGACTTGAGTCGAGGACGGTTGAAATATTCGCCAACAGAACCTAAACACCTAACCTAACCTACGCCTAAATATACACAACATGCTAATATATAATAATAAATTCTATTTGAGAACATTTATATTTTAAAAGAACATCAAGTTAAAATTGTTGAATGTGTCTTTGGGGTCGGCCGCTGGATGGAATGAACGTATCCAGAGGCCAGGTTGCACAACTCACACATGCACCAAAACGAGTCTCTGCAAACTAATTGCCTTCTTTGGCTAATTACCAATCATCTTATCTTCTCTTAACTGCTGTATAGGTTATATACAGTAATAAGATTCCTATTACATAATGGGTGTGTAATATAAAATAGGTGAGAGAGTACTGCTAATGCAAAGTGATGAAGTGTATAATTTTTACATTTGCCATTATATAAACATCGCTAGACTGAGGGCGAGACCTTATAAGTGTTCAAATTGGTGCTTGTCAACAAGCTCAACATGACTGAGCTGTTTCATAAACCGTTTCATAAATGTAAACTAATTTACAATGGTTAAGGAAAGATTTACAGGTTTCGTTAGTGAGCACTTGAGTGCTTGATGAATCCTGGCTCTGGTTCGAAAGATCACCTTCCAGCCCGTCCTCCAAAAATAGGGTGGTAAATGTAAGAAGACAAATAAGTGCAATTATGTACTATTCATAGCAGTTAGGAATTGTACTTATTTTCACTTAGTATTAAATCGTACTGTCAAATATATTGTGAATATTTGAGTTTACCTGAAAAACTGAATAGAAAACCACAACCTCTTCTAACTGTCTTAGTTTTTGAAGATAATAATTTTATTGCTTCATAATTACAGTTAGTACTTAACCTATAGCTATATTGATATTACAGTTTTATAAAACTAATAAAACAAAACTAAATTATATCAATAAATTGTAAGGTAACTCAGGATATTTTAAAATTTTGTATAAAATCTATATTGTTTAATAACCCTGAAAAAGAAATTCTTGATGTTTAAAACTTGTACACTGCAAATTGAAATTAAGAATTTATCCTAAAATTCTGAGTGTCTTAACAGAAAACGAGAATTGAATCTGGGGTGGGAGTTAGGTAAATGTAACAGTCCCGTAAGTGCAATTATGCACTGTTTATGACAGTAAGAAAATGTACTTATTACACTTAGTATTAAATCGTACTGTCAATTCGGAGGATGGGTTGCACCTTCACTGGTCGTGCATACTCTTCCTGCAACTTACCCAGTCTCTGCATCACTTTTCAGGTTAATTGACTTCGTTACTTGGCCTACAGTGGTGGGAATCTCAGTTACTTGTGTAGAGTCTCCCTTCTGTCCTTGCTGGAGGCTGGCGATGGCCTCTCGCATCTCCATGGCCTCTCGCGTCACCATGGCCTCTTCGCGTCACCATGGCCTCTAGCGTCACCATGGCCTCTCGCGTCACAATAGCCTCTCGTCCAGTTAACGGCTATCTGGTTTACAGCTATTTTGTCCACAGTTATTTACTGACATTCATCCCACAGCGATTTAATTGTTTCACCTCCCATACCATCTACCTCAGTCTACCTCATCCGATATCTACCTCATCTACTCCAATTGTCCAAACACTAGATCCCAGCCAGGCAACAAGGACAAAACGCCACCAGGACAACCCCAGCCTAGAGTAGGTAGTATAGGATAAGCACAAAGCCATACGATATATAGCACTGGGAAGGGATCAGATAATGATTTAGGATAGGACAGAGGGAAAAAATGGTGCTCACCATTTAGACAGTCGAGGATATAGCGCCGACCTGCAGAAGCGAGACTTAACCCTCACTCCGCTGTCTTCACACGTCACTACGTACAAAATCCAGCCTCCAAACTAACCAGAAACAGATGAGCCCAAGCAACCCACCTAACCCATTGAGACCGATACGTGGTAAACAGATATTTGTGACCCGCTACTTTCATAGTAGGTTCTATTTGGAACGTTGGATGTTAAAACGTAAAAAATGCGTCCTATTAGTTCCACTACACCCTTTCTCAGTACCTAGAGAAACTGGGGGAGAATCTGAATGCCAAATACGAATTAAGATCAACTGAGGGAATAGAGATAATAAGATTGGTGCTGAAAGGGAGGAGAAAGACAGGAGAGAAAGAGTTAGAAAGCAGAAATGTATAAATAAGATAAAGATAGAGGGGGGGGGTGATAACTAGGAAAGATAGATAGCTCGAACTAAGATGGTGACCAAACCAGAGCGAGAAGGATAGCGAGAAAGGAGAGAGAGAGAGAGAGAGGAGAGAGAGAGAGAGAGAGAGAGAAGAGAGAGAGAGAGAGAGAGAAGAGAGAGAGAGAGAGAGAGAGAGAAGAGGAGAGAGCGATGTTAAGATCTCCCATTGTTGGGGACAGGAAGCCAGTCAAGGTCCCCCTAAGTCACATGCTGACCAGGGCGCCACCCACAACAGTTGCCTAACTCCCTGATTCCTATTTACTGCTACGCAAACAGAGGCCTCAGGTGTGAGGAAGGGTATGAAAACGCCTCACCCTGCCCGGGAATCGAACCCGGAACCTTCGGTTTAGAGCCATTTGTGCTGACCACTGCCATGTAGGTCAATATTATTAAGTTATTGAATAAATAATAAAAACAAAGTAATAAAAACAAGGAAGCAAAAAGTATGAAAGAAGTAGACAAGGAAAGGTCAGATGAAGAGGCAGCCAAGAAAATCGAGAGAAGATTTTAAAGAATAGAGACACAAGCATCTCATTAAAGTATGGAGGCATTAGAAACAGAAAAATAAAGACCTGTATGTAGAAGCAACCAAAGTGGCAGAAGTTGGGAGGGTGAGTATATGAAGGGTGTCAGAGGGGGGTGTAAGACTGTGTCAAGTTGTGAAATACTAGAGAGATTAGATGGAGACGCGAGAGGCCATGGTGACGCGAGAGGCCATGGTGACGAGCCTGGAGAGAGCTATTGTGACGCGAGAGGCCATGGTGACGCTAGAGGCCATGGTGACGCGAGGCATGGTCGCGCATGGTGACG
>WNGS01113158.1:45349852-45365401 GCA_020271785.1 Procambarus virginalis
TCTCTCTCTCTCTCAATAAACATAATACCTAACAACAAGATGTATACAGAGAATTGAAAATATAAACGATAAACGTTCAGGTAAGAGTTTGCAGACAGCAACGTTAGGATAATGAAGAGGTGCATACAGTAACGCTCTGGCAATGAAGATGTGCACACTCTGGCAATGAAGATGTGCACACTCTGGCAATGAAGATGTGTACACTCTGGCAATGAAGATGTGCACACTCTGGCAATGAAGATGTGCACACTCTGGCAATGAAGATGTGCACACTCTGGCAATGAAGATGTGCACACTCTGGCAATGAAGATGTGCACACTCTGGCAATGAAGATGTGCACACTCTGGCAATGAGATGTGCATACTCTGGCAAGCTCCTTGTTTGTTTAAGTAAAACCTGTACGAGATGTTTGGTCACTTAAACACTCAGGGGCACTTTCTGCCCGGAGTTACCGACAGCCGGAATTTACTGGTTCTTCCTTTAGTCACAACTTAATCAATGCTAATGGCTGATCCTAATATGATTGAAATAACTCGTGAGCAGTTCCTACATGACTCTCAAGCATTACTCACTCAATAACCTGACCATCGAAAAAATGAAAAAAATGACTAATTACATACAATTAGCTCCTCTGGACATACAATAGCTATTCGTTAACAAAAGTATATAACTCTCTCTATCTCTTAAACAGAGCACCGACTCCAGAGTCGGTGCTACAGTCATACAGAAATGCACATAAGAATGTATAATGCACAGTTAGAATTATTATTATAGAGAACCAACGCTCTAACTTAGAGCCCCTAGAGCGCCTAGCACAAAAGGGAAGGGGAGGGGTTACTGACTTACCTGTGAAAACCTACCAGGAACTCTTCGATCTGGTCGCTCGCCTCCGCTGGCCAGGTGGTTATCAGTTGTCGGGTCACAATCACTCCTAGTTCAACAACTTGTGCTGGACGGTAGAGCGACGGTCTCGCTTCATGCAGGTTGGCGTTTATTCCCCGACCGTCCAAGTTGTTGGACACCATTCCTATCCCCCGTTCAATCCCAAATCCTTATCCTGACCCCCTTCCAAGTGCTATATAGTCGTAATGGCTTGGCGCTTTCCGCTGATAATTCCCTCCCTCCTAGTTTTCTACTGGCCTTCCCTTGCTAGTCCTCAAATGATTATACTTAAAGTCCAATGTCTTGGCAGCCACGGTCGTGTCTCCAAAAGGCTTCTACACCTTTCCTGAGTCGTGACGAAAATGGTCCTTAGACATTTAGACCGATGACTGGTCCGCAGACCGTGTCAAGTTACTTCGGGTCGCACTCCCACTTTCTCACTCTGGGTGTTAAATCAGTATCTTGCACTCCTCGAACAACACCTCACAGGGAAATTAAGAGTTCACGTTTTGCATACAGCCACGTCTCAACACTTCACTAATCTCTTACGTAGAGTTAAGAAGTTCACACTGTCTTCTTCCAGTCGCGCAGGGGATGAGAAACTGTTAGAACACCAATACTCAGCTCCTGGGCCCAGCTCACATGTACACTCAGTACTTTCATGTAATGTTAATGCCCAACATTAACAGCCTATCAGTAGTAGTGAAAGTCTCATGAATATAGCGATACAATAATTCACGTTGTTTTGGGGCAATATATTTAACATGAAGGTTTGCCCATTTACTCGCCAGTTAGTGAGCGGATATGCCTCTTCTGCTCAAGGAACTATATGTGGGAGCAGAACATCATATCATACACTTGTTTACTGTTCATCATTTAAAACAAACTTCTATATTTCAAATCCGCCTTAGAACATCAATTGCACATGAATAAAAGTGACGGGAAATAAAGGCAAGGTCAGTATACTCAGGCATATGTATCAAGTAACAAGTCAATAAACTTGGAGAGATTAGGATACTCTTAATCCTGTGACCCATTCTGGCTTGAGTCTTCTGCAGGCGTCGACGACACCACTGCGGACTGCTTCCTGGTTTACTTGATTGATAAAAGATTAAGCCATCCAAAAGAGATTGCTTACCACTTCGACGTCTGCTTTTATACTCAAGCCTCTCCGACAAACTTGTCATATTTCTCCCGGCAATGTATGCAATTTTATTACAAGAAACAGCGTTTGAAATGATAAACGACATTTACTGAAAAAGCATATATAGATACAATTTTCTTGCAGCACTAACCTAGCCCACACAATAATATAAATCAGCCGTTTCTGGCCTCACTTAATTCAAAGTTTACTTTAACGTGGCACATCCACTTAAGTGTCACTACCATTAGCAAAAACACAAGAACTCAACAAATAATTCGCTTAGGCTCTCGATAATATAGTTACCTCTACGTTAACTTTGAACTCAAATAAGTAATATCAACACAAAACTAATTTCAACTGTTATTAGGCTGCGGCAACAAACAAATATCAGATATAAAAATAATTAATAATCAACACATTAATATCAGCAGTTTAAATAATTCTTAATAATAATGCTAATATCTACTCGTTCCCTAGGAACGATTATAGCACCAAGAGGAACTTTTAATTAGCTGTTTTAGTTAGTTTTTTTTAAATTCCTTCCTCCATCCCATCCCAAATCCTGATCCCTTCCCAGGGCTATGTAGTCATAATGGCTTGGCGCTTTCTCCTCATAGTTCCCTTCCCTTCCCCTAATTTTTTAATTAGCTGTAAATTAGTTTTAATTAACAGGTGAGCCTGGCCCACTCGGATGATTCGAGGAGCTCCCTCTTGCCCACAAACACGCGACACTGCCGCTGTCGACCTCCCGCTTGACACACTAGTCCTTGATACTGACGTTGATTCCCAAAGACCCCCCTTGCAATCTTGCACCCACAGACTTCGCTCTTGGAGTAGAATAACTCGGTGGCTATAACAGTGGCTCTCCACTCTCGGTGCACTCCAGGGTTCTCCAGGCCCTCTTGTAGTACTAGGCTATTGACAAGTGGTTCCACACACTAGCTTGCCACAGAAATAAAATAGCACTGTCATTTACCGTCACTATCACTTACCTTGCTGATAAGGCTGATATTGAATTCATGCATTGGCTCTGCTACCATATAATTGTTAATCAGCACAACAGGTAAACTTCTTCGTTATCCACTGTCCTCTTGCATCGGCGAACTGTACTTCACTGACCATTGGTGTATAATGTCATTGGTCATTTTATTTTTCACTGGCCACTTGTGAGGGTGGGTGTGAACCCAAGTGGGGGTGAACCACCCCACAGGTCACTGATTTTCCGGCTCCTCCAGTGAGTCGGGTCTTGCCTCGTCGGGTGGTTGACCCTACGCCATCCACCACCTCCTCGCATCGGTGAATAATGCCTTTGGTCACTTTACTGAGCTGTGGAGCGACCCCCACCAGGTCCTCAGCACAAGTTGGGATTACACAGCCTTCCTCGACGTAACTTTTCTACAGGCTTCACAAATCACTCCTCATGCCTTCCTGGGGTCTGTTGCTTCTTCTTTAAGCTCAACATGGAAGCGCAAACTCGCAAATCCTCGAATATCTTGGAACACTTTTGTGTACGCTTGGTCTCACCAACGCCCAATGATGCTCTGAGTGCCATGGAACCCCTCGCAGGCCATCTGTTGATTGGTGGCAGCCTTAAGCACCTTCCTCCAATCACCGCTTCTAGTACATCCGGGACTTTCGGCGCCGCTGCCCTGAGCGGGAACCTGCCTCTAGCGCTGCCGACCCGGTCGCCATATTTGGGAAGACTGGACTAGGCTTTTTCCCTGGAAATTCCTTAAACTTAAAATTACATCGAAATCGTGCAACGCGCATATATATTCCTCTTAAACTATTGCATTCTCAGGGCCATCAAGTGTGTCTGTAGGGTGGAGAAAAATGACTCTTGATGCGGGATGGTCTGAACAAGACGGTGATCGTAAAACCTTCCACATTCATAGCACCTTCTCTCCCACGCCTTTCCTGTACCCTCCCACAGCCACATCACCTCCTCTCCCACACCTTTCCTATACCCTCCCACATTTATATCGCCTTCTCTCCCACACCTTTCCGGTACCCCCACATTCATGGCACCTTGTGTCGCAAACCATCTTCCACCCTCCCACATTACCCAATCATATAAAGACGTTTAAGTAACTGATTCGATATATGCGATGTCAGAAAAAAGGTCCCTCCATCTCACTCAGAGGAGCGCCTACTCTTCGCCCAAGTGAGCCAGGACCTTCTTCGACGTACAGTGGGCTTCATAATATCTCCAAGAGGCGGGTGTGTGTACGAGAATTATAGCTGTAAACCGAAAGAAATTTTGCTGGTATGTGTAAAGATTTTTAAATCCGTCTTTTAAAGTTTTAGGAATAGTCTACAGCAAAGAAATTATTCCCTTTTTNGGGTCGTCAACCGACCACGCTCTCTCTCCTCCTCCAGCAGAAACTCATAAACGAAAATATATCATATATTTGGCTTCTTGTCAAAAGGATAACATTGTATAATATATGCTGGGTGTTCTTACCTATTTACAAAGGGGAGTATAAGTGTTGACAGGCGGAAGAGGCGCGTCAGAAGACGGTAAACATAACATTATAGTTATGAGGAAGAACATAGAACCTCGACAGTTCTTCGGAATGGGAACAAGTACAGAAGTATTTATTACAGATAACAACTTAACATCTAATTACAACATCGAGTTTCCACCACAGGCCAATGATTATTAATTTACGAAACTTTACCTATCCACAAGGGCTGTAGTCAGCCCTTGTGGATAGGTAAAGGGGCGGTTCTCCCCATCGAGCCCCGCCCCTCCCAACATCAAGCGCGATACCATTACAAGGTACTGTATTTAATTATGTTCCGGAATCTGTACGACACAGTGGACCCGCTGATCTTACTCCCAGAAACTTGTCAAGGATTCAACAAAACAACCACGGTGGTTCAGCCCTATATTTAGTGTCGTGACTGCAGTCGCTTTAGTACTCACCTAATTGTGCTTGCGGGGGTTGAGCTCTGGCTCTTTGGTGTGGTGGAACAGAAATTTACTCCTAATTTGGCAGCATTCAGAGAATGGCATAAAAACGAACAGGTAAAAGTTCGTTCACGAATAAGCCCCCATACCCACCATGGAGCCACATTAGATAAGACACCCGACAAGACGGGGCCCCCAAGGGGTGTAAGGTGGGTATACGCCCCGCCATCGCCACCTTAAGAGCCGTCAGTCCGTCGAGATCGGGCTCTCCAACGAGGGCAAAGTTTGACAATAAATGCGTCTCCCTCGTTCGACAATGTCGGGTACCACACTTCTACGGGTGAGAGAGAGTGCGCCTCCTCAAACACTAGGCGTCAAAACGGAAGATGACATTGGAAATAATATTCAAGAATGACAAAAGATCGGCAGGAGGGGAACATCAGAAAGGAGAAGAGGTGGGGAAAGAAAAATGAAACATGAGAGAGGGGAAGGGGAAGGGAACTATCAAGGGAAAGGGCCAATCCATTTCGACTATAATAGCACTAGGAAGGGGTCAGGATAAGGACTTGGGATGGGACGGGGGGAAGGAATGGTGCCCATTCCATTCCTTCCATTGGAGGGTCAGGGATTCAACCCCGACCTGCATGAAGCGAGACCCTCGTTCTACCGTCCAGCCCAAGTGGTTGGGATGAAACATGAGGAAAAGGAAAAAAAAACAGTAAAATTTGTGAAGAAGGCAGCAGGACCATAAGGCTTCAAAAGGACAGAGAACTATCCCATGGAGCATCACACACCGGCAGCCAATTAGCGTGTAACAAAGATAAAGTTGAATTAGACCTTGGTATCCCCATCTCTGCTGTCAAAACTATATTGTTCCAAACACTCAGGTCTGATAGGAAAGAAATTACTGACTCCAACGACCTGAAAGCACCAGTATAAAAAGCTATGATTTGTTCAGATCTGAAAGTTATGTTTATGGGCAGTATAAAACGTCGACCAGACTGTACTCACCTAATTGTGCTTGCGGGGTTGAGCTTTGGCTCTTTGGTCCCGCCTCTCAACCGTCAATCAACTGGTGTACAGGTTCCTGAGCCTACTGGGCTCTATCATGTCTACATTTAAAACTGTGTATGGAGTCAGCCTCCACCACATCACTGCCTAATGCATTCCGTCTGTTAACTACTCTGACACTGAAAAAGTTCTTTCTAACGTCCCTGTGGCTCATTTGGGTACTCAGTTTCCACCTGTGTCCCCTTGTTCGCCTACCACCAGTGTTGAATAGTTTATCCTTGTCTACCCTGTCAATACCCCTGAGGATTTTGTAGGTAGTGATCATGTCTCCCCTTACTCTTCTTTCTTCCAGTGTCGTAAGGTGCATCTCTCGCAGCCTTTCCTCGTAACTCAAGCCTCTTAGCTCCGGGACTAGTCTGGTGGCATACCTCTGAACTTTTTCCAGCTTCGTCTTGTGCTTGACAAGGTACGGGCTCCATGCTGGGGCCGCATACTCCAGGATTGGTCTTATCGCCTGGCAACCACTGTGCGACACAGTGGTTGCCAGGATCAGGTTGGGTTACCGTTACTTGTGGCAGGTGGCTACAGGTGACGGATCTCCCAATCCTGAGCACTCCAGGTGCAAACTCTGTAAGCAGGAACTGCGGCATGATCTCCCACACTACATCACCGAATGCCCAGTTATTAGACCATTCAGACCCGTTGGCATGAGGTACCTGGAGCTTTGCAATTACTTTATTCACTCTCGTGTTCTTGAAGATATCCTCATATTGCACCCAAAATTTGCCAGTGCAGACTACTGAACATATGGCCCTGTATGACTAACCATCCTGTGTGATGGGGACTCGTTATCACTGCTACCTTATTCACTCTTGTGTTCATGATATCCTCATAATCCTGTGTGATGGGGATTTTTAGCATAACGCAGCTAGTGTTTTTGACACGCTGCACTCCCCTTCATACAGTCTAAGGCAGCTGCACAAATGCAGATGTACCTAATGTGTTAATAAAAAAAAGCCCATCGAGCCCCCCCTCCCCCCATCACGACGGCAACAGGCTGGAAAGGGACGGGGACCACAAACTACAAAATACAGCTAAGCTTAATTACTGTTTAATCACCGTTGCTCTACTGGTACCAAATTAAATCTACTTAGAATTAATACTATTAATAAGTATTAAATAGTATTATTATTACTTACTAAATTAGATCTACTGGTAAAAGATTAACCCAGAAAACTGGGTTAATTTTAAACAATTCCAGGCCAAGGCTACTCGTTAGGAAGCGAGGAAAGAATAATCATGTCATTATACAAATTGAAACAGAACCTGTTGATATACCTTCACTCTCACCTATTCTTTCGGCTTGATTATTTCATAAACGAGTATGACATTGTGGATATACGCGGCTGCATATACGTGGATATACGTAGATAGTTTTGGTTGTTGATCTACTTGCTAGGAGAGTGGTGAAGTCGGCAGCTGTCCCGCAAGAACAGCTTCTAGCTCAACCTTCCTCAAGGTTTCCCACACTATAAGCAGAACGGAGGGAACACGGGTGTTCTGGCACCGGTCTTCCTTGTCTCTTGCGTCACGTGCAGGGAGGACACGGGTGTTCTGGCACGGTCTACCTTGTCTCTTGCGTCACGTGCAGGAGGAAACACCGGTGTTCTAGCACGGGTCTACCTTGTCTCTTGCGTCACGTGCAGGGAGAACACCGGTGTTCTGGCACCGGTCTACCTTGTCTCTTGCGTCACGTGCAGGGAGAACACCGGTGTTCTGGCACGGGTCTACCTTGTCTCTTGCGTCACGTGCAGGGAGAACACCGGTGTTCTGGCACCGGTCTACCTTGTCTCTTGCATCACGTGCAGGGAGAACACCGGTGTTCTGGCACGGGTCTACCTTGTCTCTTGCGTCACGTGCAGGGAGAACACCGGTGTTCTGGCACCGGTCTACCTTGTCTCTTGCAGGATAGGCTGGTGATCAATAGTGAGGCACTTGAGCATACCATGCACAGAGATCGGAAGAAAAATATGCACCAGACACGCTCACATGACCATCCAAATGTTCGAAACACGCTCACATGACCATCCAAATGCTCGAAACACGCTCACATGACCATCCAAATGTTCGAAACACGCTCACATGACCATCCAAATGCTCGAAACACGCTCACATGACCATCCAAATGTTCGAAACACGCTCACATGACCATCCAAATGCTCGAGACACGCTTGAACATCCCCAACGGCCCCAAACGCTCAGGTATGCGCCAAGTTCCCGAAAGACGGTGCTCCTAATTTTCAACCATTTAGTTCCTCGTTGATTGAAACAAATGGGTTTGCTCCTTTGCCCGTGAAGTAAGTCCAGCAGGACGAGCCCCTCCGGTGCAACTTTTGGAGACAGATGTTTCTCGCGAACTGGATAATCCAGCCAGTTGTCGAGGGGCCTCGTTTCTTGCAGGTCGGTGTTCGATCCCAGATGGTCTACGAGTGGTTGGGCACCATTCCTTTCTTCCGTCCTATCCTTGAGCCTTGTCCTCGTATTCGTGCCATTTGCCAGCAGCGGCCGACCTCTCGGTTAATAGGTCGTACTGGCTTAGTGATAATTCCTGATGATTACCTTGCCTTGCAAGCTGGATATGTTGCTTGCTTGTTACACGCAGGCGAAGGTCACTCTAACACCTGCTACGCTACTGGACACAGGCAACAGAACGGGTATACATATTTATGCATTGATATTTATAATGATACGTTTTCCCGCATATAATTAAAATGACACATTTTCTTGTACAATCAAAATTATAGGTTTTCCTTGCATATAACTGAAATAATTGGCTTAAATCGCCAACGAAGTTCGCTAAGTTCGTAAATAAAATTATAAATAATGGCGCTTAATTACAAGAGTGATACTGAACCGTTGAGCTTGAAGCAAGAGCTTACGTTATAAGCAGCTTACATCTCGACACTGCTCTTGTCTATGTGCTCAGAGGTCGTGTCTACTTATTACTTGGCGTACCTGTATCTCACATGTATCAAGATAGGGGCTGTATCACGACAAGAACTTCTTGTACTCAACACAAGCTTGCAAGTGTTTCCGTATTAGGACAAAAGTAATGATGTATCCAGTGCCTGGACAAAATATACAACTGACAATCACCACAATCTCCACACACCTGCGAGGCTGCCACAGCGATATGCCAGCTTCCTAGGTAAGTCATGTTTTTAATTTGGAATCATGAATCCAAAGGCAGCCAATATGGGCTTGTTGCATGGAAACTGCAGGCGCCTGCAAAGACAGCAATGGACAGCTTCCTAAATTAAACCTTCGAAGCAACGTAGAGGCAATGCGTAGCATTCTGAATTAAGCCCTCGAGCGTGTACTCCTGGGAAGATGAACACTGAGACTGGACATTTCCGAATCATTTTAGAGCGTCTCTCTCTTTTGGTTACGAGTTGGGACCTGTGAGATCCACGAGAAAGCCTCGAGGGTGACTAACGCGAGGACCAGGAACAAGCCTCGAGGGTAACTGACTAACGCGAGGACCAGGACCAAGCCTCGAGGGTGACTGACTAACGCGAGGACCAGGAGCAAGCCTCGAGGGTGACTGACTAACGCGAGGACCAGGAGCAAGCCTCGAAGGTGACTGACTAACGCGAAGACCAGGACCAAGCCTCGAAGGTGACTGACTAACGCGAAGACCAGGACCAAGCCTCGAGGGTGACTGACTAACGCGAGGACTAGGACCAAGCCTCGAGGGTGACTGACTAACGCGAGGACTAGGACCAAGCCTCGAGGGTGACTGACTAACGCGAACTGTTTCATAACAGTAATGTTTGAACATTAGCAGGGAATATATTGCTAGACGGCGTAGCACGCTCTGCGGGGCCCTGGTTGACTGCGGTCAAACACGTCACTGTCCTGTTTAGTCTCCGCGAGTGACTGCAATGTGTCTACTCACCTAGTTGTGCTTGCGGGGGTTGAGCTTTGGCTCTTTGGTCCCGCCTCTCAACAGTCAATCAACTGAGACATACTGTGTGTGTGTGTATGTATTAACCTAGTTGTGCTTGCGGGGGTTGAGCTTTGGCTCTTTGGTCCCGCCTCTCAACTGTCAATCAACTGTAACTAACTAATGTTTTTTTGTCTTCCCCCACACACAGGAAGCAGCTCCGTAACAGCTGTCTAACTCCTAGGTACCTATTTACTGTTAGGTAACAGGGACATTCAGCATGAATCCCCCTGCCCTTTGTTTCTGCCTGGTCCGGGAATCGAACCCGGGCCACAGAATTACGAGTCCTGCGCGCTGTCCCCTCAGCTACCAGACCCCCAAGATGTGTGCATGTGTTTCTCTATATCACCAGAGCAGGACAGGAATAACCTTGTGTCCCCCGAGAGGAGGTGACACTGTGTGAAAGGTGTCGAAGCAGTTCATTCCTCGTCCTAGTATCATTACACCTGTGGTAGAACAGCTGGGTGTACCCTTACCCTGTGGCAGGACAGCTGGGTGTACCCTCACCCTGTGGCAGGACAGCTGGGTGTACCCTTACCCTGTGGCAGGACAGCTGGGTGTACCCTCACCCTGTGGCAGGACAGCTGGGTGTACCCTTGCCCTGTGGCAGGACAGCTGGGTGTACCCTCGCCCTGTGGCAGGACAGCTGGGTGTACCCTTGCCCTGTGGCAGGACAGCTGGGTGTACCCTTGCCCTGTGGCAGGACAGCTGGGTGTACCCTCACCCTGTGGCAGGACAGCTGGGTGTACCCTTGCCCTGTGGCAGGACAGCTGGGTGTACCCTTGCCCTGTGGCAGGACAGCTGGGTGTACCCTTGCCCTGTGGCAGGACAGCTGGGTGTACCCTTGCCCTGTGGCAGGACAGCTGGGTGTACCCTTGCCCTGTGGCAGGACAGCTGGGTGTACCCTCGCCCTGTGGCAGGACAGCTGGGTGTACCCTCGCCCTGTGGCAGGACAGCTGGGTGTACCCTCGCCCTGTGGCAGGACAGTTGGGTGTACCCTCGCCCTGTGGCAGGACAGCTGGGTGTACCCTCGCCCTGTGGCATTACAGCTGGGTGTACCCTCGCCCTGTGGCATTACAGCTGGGTGTACCCTCGCCCTGTGGCATTACAGCTGGGTGTACCCTCGCCCTGTGGCATTACAGCTGGGTGTACCCTCGCCCTGTGGCAGGACAGCTGGGTGTACCCTCGCCCCGCACTCTCTGAAAACTCACGAAAGTTCGTGGCAAAGGCGAGTTATATGTGTAGAGGAGGAAGCTAGGGGCATATGTGAGAGTTTCCAGTTGTGAAGTGAAGGCGCAGCACAAGTATAACTTGTGTTTTGAAATAGGTTTAAGATGAAATAGATTTATTTCAGCTTGAGGAGTGGCGCAGTTGATAACATGTAAGAGGTCAACCAAGGCGAGAGAAAGACTCTCCTACCTTAAAGTGTCTTTCTCTTCCACTCTTTTTCAATTGCAAGACTTGACAATGGTTCCGCACGAACCGGAGCGTCGTCGCTTCTTCACAGACGTGTGGGGTTGGGTGTCAGTTGACAAGTTTGTATCCTGGTCACAGGAAGGATAATGAGGAATATAGGATAAACCCATGGGTTGAACCAAGGATGTGAGGATGCATAGCGCATGCGCACGGGCACATGGAGACGTTACAGGTATACGAGAAGATAACACAGAGAATAGACAGAGGTGTCAGAGGGCAAGGAATGAATACCTTAAAGAAGCATGACACTCTCCCTCCCTCCCTCCCAGAAACTCAACCCCCCTCCCAAACCCCACATAAGGGTTGAGGGGAGGGAGCATGTCCACCTCCTTCACTCCATTCCTACCTTCCCCAACACGTCTCCTACCCTCCACATGACCCCCCTCCCTCCCCACGTCTCCTACCCTCCACATGACCCCCCTCCCTCGCCATTCTCATCTAGAGACAATTGCCTGTGAAGAACCACTCCACGGAGAGCAATAACCTTCTCCGCTGACACTCCCTTCCCTAACTCTCCCCTCCTCGCCCTCACCTCTCCCTTTCTCTCCCTCATTTCTCCCCTCCCCTCCTTGCCCTCACCTCTTCCCTCCTCGCCCTCACCTCTTCCCTCCCCTCCCTCAACTCCCCCCTTCCCTCGCCCTACCTTCGTAGACAGACGTAAATCCATGTATTTATGTCTGTAGGTTAGAATAACATTTTAAAAGCACTATAATCACCTTCTGTGGTGATTGTTCAATAGTAGTAGTTGTAGGCATCCCTCAGTCTCAGGAGACTATGGAGTTGCGCTCTGGTTATCGGTCTGGATTGGCCTCACCATTGACTTATTGTTCAATACGTCACTGAATTACATGTTTAACAGATCTCTAACACAGTCCATGGAGGACAGAAGAAAATGTACATATGCTGGTTAGCATTGTAAATGTCTGGCCACGTCTGTGGTAGAAAAAAAATCCCTTTTCACTGCTCTCTCCTCCCCTCTCTCTCTCCTTCTCACCTTCCCTACACCTCTCACCTTCCCCTTATGCTCATTTATCATCCTCTCGACCTTTCTCTCGATTTTCAGAGTCCTCAATTTCCCCTCTTTCATGTCCAGACCTTCATCAAGTCTCCCTCACACCCTCCACCTTCCCCCTGTATGGAGTGGGGCATACAGGGGTTGTCCAGCCTCAGGAGAGGAGGTACATCACGTGCCTAAAGTCAGGGTTATATATAATCACTGCTCTGGGTGATCACTTTGCTGGAGGCTCCGTGTTAATGGTCCGCGTTCGCACCACCAGTGAGAACGTCACACAAAAGAGGCTTCTACTTCACTTACAGGTGGTGCTGGTGTTGCTGCTTCACTTACAGGTGGTGCTGGTGTTGCTGCTTCACTTACAGGTGGTGCTGGTGTTGCTGCTTCACTTACAGGTGGTGCTGGTGTTGCTGCTTCACTTACAGGTGTGCTGGTGTTGCTGCTTCACTTACAGGTGGTGCTGCGTTGCTGCTTCACTTACAGGTGGTGCTGGTGTTGCTGCTTCACTTACAGGTGGTGCTGGTGTTGCTGCTTCACTTACAGGTGGTGCTGGTGTTGCTGCTTCACTTACAGGTGGTGCGGTGTTGCTGCTTCACTTACAGGTGGTGCTGGTGTTGCTGCTTCACTTACAGGTGGTGCTGGTGTTGCTGCTTCACTTACAGGTGGTGCTGGTGTTGCTGCTTCACTTACAGGTGGTGCTGGTGTTGCTGCTTCACTTACAGGTGGTGTGTGGTGTTGCTGCTTCACTTACAGGTGGTGCTGGTGTTGCTGCTTCACTTACAGGGGTGGCTGCTGTTGCTGCTTCACTTACAGGTGGTGCTGGTGTTGCTGCTTCACTTACAGGTGGTGCTGCTGTTGCTGCTTCACTTACAGGTGGTGCTGGTGTTGCTGCTTCACTTACAGGTGGTGCTGCTGTTGCTACTTCACTTACAGGTGGTGCTGGTGTTGCTGCTTCACTTACAGGTGGTGTGCTGCGTTGCTGCTTCACTTACAGGTGGTGCTGGTGTTGCTGCTTCACTTACAGGTGGTGCTGGTGTTGCTGCTTCACTTACAGGTGGTGCTGCTGTTGCTGCTTCACTACAGGTGGTGCTGTGTGCTGCTTCACTTACAGGTGGTGCTGGTGTTGCTGCTTCACTTACAGGTGGTGCTGGGTTGCTGCTTCACTTACAGGTGGTGCTGCTGTTGCTGCTTCACTTACAGGTGGTGTGCTGTTGCTGCTTCACTTACAGGTGGTGCTGGTGTTGCTGCTTCACTTACAGGTGGTGCTGCTGTTGCTGCTTCACTTACAGGTGGTGCTGCTGTTGCTGCTTCACTTACAGGTGGTGCTGGTGTTGCTGCTTCACTTACAGGTGGTGCTGCTGTTGCTTCACTGAACACATTACACCTAGCCAATGATCTGGACCCCATCATAGCCCCTGGCGCAAGTCTCACTACCTCCACTACCACTCCGGAGGCTACCACCAGGACGACCACGAGTCGATCTCAACACGACTCCAGAACCACCCAAGACCCGGGTGGCACAGAAAGGTATTCCCTCTCCAGCTCCAACACTCCTACCATCACCATCCCAGCAGCCCGCGCTAGCAGACGTGCTGTCTACAAATACTAACAGCACCACCAATGACCCTGAAATAGCTTCCACGACACCTGAGCCTACCTCAGGCTGCGAGGCGAAAGACGAAACCACCAACTATAGATGTTACGGACTCCTCAGACGAGGAAATCTTAGTAGGAGCTCCACCGCCGCACCCAATACGACGACCTACTCGGTACAAGACCTCCTCATGGAGGCCACGTCACCAAACTCCAATGATAGCACGACTCAGCCAAAGTCTCAGGGAAAGACAAAACGGAACACCTAGAGGTCTACACTAACCCACCAGCCCCATAACTGGTACAGCCAGCCCTCCAGGGCTGAAATCCACTATGAAAACCCTCCATCGCCAGATCCTCCAGATCTCTAGTATCAATAGCTATTGATACAGAAAAATGGCTTCAAAGAGCCTCCACTAACGTGCTCACCATAGCCCGTGCTACTTGGAACTTTTGTTCTGAGTAGCGAATCTAAAATAGCAACAACGTGATAAAAAATAGAATTTGAAACAATGAATAACTCTCCTCCCATTACCACCACCCTCAAACACCACTACCACCACCTTCTCCACCCACTAATACCACCCTATCCCCACCCAGAGCTGCCGCTTTCACCAGGTCGCCCCACCCACCACCACCACCACTAGACACAGCTCCTACCTCAGAGTACTTCTGGCGTGTGCTGGACTTATCAGGCGGCGGCAGGAGGAGCCGTGTGTGTCTACTATGGCTCCTCCTGTATAGCCTCCTGTAATATCGGCCTCTGTGCAGCTCCAGTGCAAATTTAGTTCAATGTGTTTGGCACCTAAAATAATCTACTGTTTTGTAGGTGTAGTACGCCGCACGCACGCACACACACACCACGCACGCACGCACGCACACACACACCGACCACCACCACACACACACACACACCACACACCACACCACACACACAACACACACACACACACACACACACACACACACACACACACACACACACACACACCACACAGTAGACTTCAAGACAAGTAGACTGGGAGACTTCAACAAGTAGACAAGTAGACTGTTGTAGGCTTCAAGAAGACCTAGACAAGCGCAGGAATGGTCGAACAAATGTTGTTAGAATTTAACCCAACCAAATGTAATGTATGAAGATAGGTGTAGGAAGCAGGAGGCCAGATACAAGATACCATCTGGGAGATGAAATTCTTCAGGAGTCAGAGAAAGAAAAGACTTGGGGATTGATATCACGCCAGACCTGTCTCCTGCAGCACATATCAAGAGGATAACATCAGCGGCATATGCCAGGCTGGCCAACATACGAACGGCATTCAGAAACTTGTGTAAAGAATCATTCAGAACTTTGTATACCACATATGTCAGGCCAATCCTGGAGTATGCAGCCCCAGCATGGGTCCATATCTAGTCAAGGATAAGACTAAACTGGAAAAGGTTCAAATGGTTTGCCACCAGACTAGTACCCGAGCTGAGAGGTATGAGCTACTAAGAGAGACTACGGAATTAAA
>WNGS01113158.1:45366401-45377851 GCA_020271785.1 Procambarus virginalis
CACTCCAGAACGATGTTCTGACGAATATGGTTATTAGAAGTTTAACCCAGCTACAGTGCAGTGCTATACGGATAGGACAGGGTGTAGGAACAGGGGAGAAGTCATATTACATCATTATATTATAAAGGAAAGACAGAATCTTGAACCGGAAAGGAGAAAGAACTGGAAGTGTACACGACTCCAGATTCTATTGTCAACGGCACACAATAAGAGAATAATGTCAAAGACATGTATCATACAGGTCAACAGTCCGTTCTCCTTCAGGAAGTGCGCATAAATGAACTTTCAGAGACTAATATTCAATCTTTGAGAGCCACACTCTTGAGTATGTTGCCACAACATGGAAAAATCACATGAAAAAAAACACAATGCAAAAGCTAGCAAAGAGCATAGATATACAACGATGGCTCGTTCCCGAGCTGGAAGGGCCAGAGCAACGAGGCCAGTCTGTGGAATGTGCTCATCACCAGCAAAGGCTGAGCTAGGGATTATGGGACATCAATACCAGAGATATCACAACGATCGTCTTCAGGGTTTGTTGTCAAAATAAATATATATATATATTCTGGGGTCGTGAGTTTTCAGTTGTATCTAGTCCTGGGGACCATTCAGGCTTGTTTGCATATATATATATATATATATATATATATTATATATATATATATATATATATATATATATAATATATATATATATAATATATCTAATATATATATATATATATATATATATAATATATATATATATATATATATTATATATATATATATATATAAGAGAATGTTTGTCCCGATGCTTGGGCTAACCTCACCTAAATTTGTAAGGGAAATTGTGTGGTTAAAGGCTAGACAAAGGCTTGTCGGGGTAGGCGTAAGTTAAGTGCCTTTTTAAGAAGTATCGCCTGTAACTCAAAACCCCCTCGTGTGATTTATGAAATGGAAATGAAATCAGGGGATGTGGTGGCCATAGAGTTTTAAGCTACTCCTGCCGTTTACCCACACATTTTCATGATTTACTTGATATATAAATGGAAAAGTTGTTCAGAGGTTGGCGGGGAGAGGAGGGGAGGGGTGGGAGATAGGCAGGGAGTAGTGGGAAAATGGAGGGAAAGGGGGATGGGGAAGATGGGGAAGAAAAGGGAAAGGATGGAGGGGTAGGGTGATTTGACCTACTAGCCCGGTTCCCACCATTACCCGCAGGTCATGACGGATAAAATCCTGATTGGGCACCGATTCCGGCCTCCTGAACCTCCCAGTGAATTCAGTAGAGTTCAGGTTTGGTTGGCTTTTGTCCTATCGTTGCTGGATGGGTTAAGCCAGATGTCTAGGGAATCACAGGAAGCCGGTTCAAGTCACCTTCTTGCCCCAAAAGGATTTTATTACTGATATCATGCCATTGTGATTTTTGTTTTTGCCATTGTACATATGTTATTTATATGAGTGGACATGTGTGTGTGTGTAGGTGTGTGATACGAGCTATAGAATACGAGTACAATTCCTTCACAAAGAGAGAAATAACATATATTTCGGTCTGTATTTGTGTTTAATAGTGCATAGTTGAGAGTTGTTGACCATTGCTAGAGCTGTAATGGTCTATAGCAGCACTGTGAAAAGTGTCAAAATGTTTCTAGAATACTTGATGAAGATCTGAAGCGTAAAGTCATTATGAAGCTGTTTCTTCCAGGATGTACACCGCTGTGAACCTGTAATTATCCTGGGGAAAATATTCAGAGCAGATCCGTGCATAAAATTTGGCTTGATCCTGGAGGCGTCGACCTCTGATGTGTTAATTAATTATCCCTTTTGTAGCAGTGGCGGTGTTGCCAGCCCACACTCCACACCCACCATGGCTACACCCACCATGGCTACACCCACCATGGCTACACCCACCATGCCTACACCCACCATGCCTAACCCCACCATGCCTACACCCTCCATGCTTACACCCACCATGGCTACACCCTCCATGCTTACACCCACCATGTGCTACACCCACCATGCTACACCCACCATGCTACAAACCACATGGCTCACACCCCACCAGGGCTACCCCCACCATGGCTACACCCACCATGGCTACACCCACCATGGCTACACCCACCATGGCTACACCCACCATGGCTACACCCACCATGCCTACACCCCCCATGCCTACACCCACCATGCCTACATCCCCCATGCTTACACCCACCATGGCTACACCCACCATGGCTACACCCACCCTCAAACAACCTGGTGAGTGTATCTAGATATTGTGATTGCTTTGAAAGCATATTACTCTTCCTATAATAGTCTACATGTAACTGGCAAGTGAACCTTTGATATAACTAGAAGAATAATCTCTGTTAACGTTATAAATTAGAGTAATAGTTGGTTTAAAATATTAAAAAGTGTATGCTGAAAACATTTTCTTTTAAGAATTTGGTTTTCTGTAAAGGGAATTCGCGGGCACACTGAAACAGTTTTTCAATTCCAATGTTTCATATTATTGTCAATAATACATCGTATTAACGTAATCAAACGTAATGAAACCTAACCTAACTTACCCCCTAACCTAACCTTAAGCAAAGTAACCTTAACCATAACCTAACCATTGATAGAGAGTAGATAACAACACAAAATCTGTTGTCGTTCCGAATCCATTCCCTTGAGGGGATATCCTCCCTGAGGACAAGATGAACCATCACTATAACCTCACCATCACCCTCCCCTCACAATCACCCACCCTCACACCACTATGACTACTCCCATCCCCAACCCGTCCTCCAAATTTATAAGTCAATATTGACTTATTAGTTGCGTGGCATAGGTGACCTACTAACAGATAGTTTCCCTTGAAAAATATTCATAGAAAACACCGACCATACCTAACCTTTTTAGTATGTTAAAAAAAGGCATCCTTATAAGCTTCGTAATTACAATTGTTATTAACCTATGATAGGTATAGGTCTAGGTTAATAATTGTAATTACGAAGCAATAAGATGCTTGTCTTAACGTACTAACCAAGGTTAGGTAAGGTCGGTGTTTTTCTGTATGAAGATTTCAAGGGAAACTATTATAGTTAAGTATGTCACCTATGCACATATTTAATAAGTCATATTGACTTATAAATTTGCGAGGACGGTTGCCCATCCCAGTTTTGACCGAGGTCACAGGTCATATGGTCAACACAGTGTACCAGCACATATTGCTCTGTGTTTGCCCACTGTCTCTCATACTGGGGGGGGGCAATGACAATGTATGTCAATGTGCATATTTACCTGTCGCCAAGTCACCTATCCGCTCCCGTCCTCTCATCTCAATATATCCCATTTTTGTTGCAAAGAATCGAGCCAATCCGCTAAAATTATTGAACAGTTAATGAACTCTAAAGCACCGTATAATATTAACGTTTTCTATGATGTTAGGTGGGTTGCTTTGGGTTCGTACGTTATGTGCTAGGCAAAGCAGTTGCATTTATTACGGAGTGGTAGTAAGGGGAGAGAACGGGCCGATCAGCGACCCAACATCAGCGAAGCCCACTTCGATATTCGTCCGTAAACAGCCGTTCTTTTGGGAATATCTGAGCTGCCACCGGCGGCACTCCGGGTAACATTACACATTCTTGTTTTTAACTTGTGTTGGATATGAGAGGAGAAAAAAGAGGGAGGGAGCACTCTTGTGGAGAGGGGGGAGTTGGTGTTGTGTTGGAGAGCGGGAATTTGAGTGAGTGTTGGAGCTGGTGGTGTTGGAGACCCAGCTGCGCGGCCATGCATCCCGTCCTCATAATAGAACGCCGCATTTTGGACGTATACTCACCTAACGTCAAAAATAGTCGAACTAGTAAATGAAACCGGCTCGCGCAAATTAACATACCTGTCCCGTTTTTCTATTTTAATTTCCTTTGCTGGGTCAGGATAGGGGCACTTTTGTACGCCAGTTCCTTGACGTTGGGGGAACTTAAAGAGGATGGACTGGGTCGGCAACTTGCTGACCTATGGAACAGATGACCTCACATGGAAGGATGTTACAAGCGGAATATTACAATAAGGGCCGTTATTTGGGTCAGTTATCATGGGTCAGCCATACTCCCCCGGTGCGTGTCTCAGACGGGGAGCCGAAAATCGAGAACAAGTCTCTTTATGAAGAGGCTTCTAAAGGGAAAATTACCTCTTAGGAAAACTTAAAACATTAATTAATAGCCATAGTTAATAATAAGTAAATAACCCTGCGGTGTGGTCCCGTGGCCGCTTCTCGGCTCGCCTTTCGTCTATTTATAATTATAATAAATAGACGGAAGATATAATCTGAAAAATAATTTAGATGAAATCATTATACGAAAAATTATACCACATTATCATTAATGAGTAAAGACAATTTGGTGTTGCCCTTAGACAAGGAATTACTGGTAAATACCTAAGCTTGTTTCTGGGCCCTTAGACTAAGAAAAAACAACTGGAATATATAACTGAGGACGACCTTATAACTAATTTATTACGTCCAAAATGACTTGAGTCTTAGCGATTATATACATAGTTGTTCCCAGACCCGGCCTGAACCCTGAGGCTGTCAGAAGATAAGCAGTTGCAACACCCAGCCGAGATGTAATGAAGTCTTCACTATATATACTGACTAATACGTAATGAGAAAGGAAGGACTTATATATTATCAGTGGTGTGCCAAATCCATATGCCCTTCTATGACCCCTTCTTACCCCGATGGCACGGAGCCCTTGGAGGGAATTGAACTCTACAGTTTGTGTTGTTATTTTAGATTAAGCTACCTGGAACAAAAGTTCCATTATAGCACGGGCCTATGGTGAGCCCGTAAAGTGGAGGGGAGCCATAGGCTGGATACTGGAGATCTGGGGATGGGGGTCCTTGGAGCTGCGCAGAATCCACTCAAGAGCATTAAGGCTGATCAGACCGGTGAATTGATGGGTACACACGTTGCTCACAGTTCAGTGCCACAGGACTCAGCAGGTCTTGTCAGCAGGCTGCTGATAGTCGGCCAGTCCATGGAGAACCGAACGAGATTTCATTCATCAATTGGTTCATTATCCAGTTCCCCCGAAGTTGGTAGGTCTGTTCAGAATTTCCTTCTTCGAGGTGGCGTAGTCGGTGGTCGAGGCGTTCTTGAGGGACGGACCATGCGAAGGATCCCTCCTGTTTCCCTGCACTTGTATTCCCAGTCATAGTTGGGATTTATGGAGTTATGCTGTCTGTCCTTAGAAAGTGACGCGGCCAGTCGGATATACCCGAGGAGGCAGCCAGGGCCTGTCAGTCTTGGTGGTGCGACTGGAGGGGGGAGATGGTGCCGGGCGTGCCGACATCTGAAGGCGGACAGAGAGCTGTGACATCGACTGAAGCCTCGGAAGTCGGTCGAGTCATCGTGGTCGGCTTCCTTGTGTTCGTCTTCGGATTAGGTCGAGTCTTCAGAGTCGGCCTCGTCAGCTGTTGTGTGGGGGCTGCTGCCAGGCCCTGCCCAGTGGAACCAGCTTGGAATGGGGAGATTGCTGTGGACACGGACGGTGAGGGTCCCTGGGTCACGGTGCAGGGGTCCCCGTTGGCGAAGGATCTGGTAGCAGTTGTGGAAACTGGAAGATCATCGGGTACGTCCATTCGCAACGAGCAGGCCTGTTGATGACGTCGATATAGCTGGTAATGCCGTTGACCGCCACTTGTCGGCGAGGTGAAGGAGGATGGGTTATCTGGTGGGGCACGGCCAGAGGTGGTGGGGGCGGCGTCCCCAGGGGCCGGGCGGTGGTGAGGGGAGTTCACATGTGTGTTCCCGGGGTATGTGGTGGAGGAAGCGGTAGCCATCATCTTTTGGTTTCCTCCTGCAGGAGGGGACAGTCAGGTGAGACCGGCCAGAAGGTGGGCCATCAGAGTAGGCAGCGTTACTGGCAGGATGTGCAGTCCGTGTGTGAGGTGCTCCTGGGCGCAGAGGCTGCATCTCTGTGCTCACGCGGTGCACTTCCTGGTGTAGTGAGAGTACTGGCACTTGCAGCACTGCCGGAGCTCCGTGAAAGCGTCCTTGGTCACTTGGGCAGTTGGTATGGTGATTCCTGCACATTAAGTCCGTAGTCCGTGGCGTGGGTCGCTGTGATGGCCGTGGTGAAGGTCACCTGCAGTGTTGGTCGGTGGTTGGAGATGGTGTTGACCGCTACCGCCGTCAGCGTCGGGTTCTGGTCGTGACGCTGGCGAGGATGTCGTCGTCGCGGTCGGTGATTCATGTGCTGATATTCCTGGCGAACACGGACCAGTCTGCCAGGTAGCGTCGTGGTGGCGTGAGGATGAGGCCGGCGTCTTGCAGGGTGGTCGTGGCTGTGGTGGTGAATATTTCCTCAAGGTTCGAGTCACTGCAGAACAAAACCCACTCTTGTCTCCAGTCGCCGGCGGAAGACTTGGCGATGGAACAAGGTCTCCCGCAGGCGGACCTTGACCCTGTGCAACATGGTGCTGGTAGGCTCTGGACCATAGGAGTTTGGGTCGGCAGGTGAAGTTGTGTTTGATGATCTCGTAGCGAGGATTCGAACGTAACTCCACTCAACTCTACAGATTGATTGATTTTGATGAACATTAAGCCACTCAAAGAGGTGGCACGGGCATGAATATCCCGTTATCAACTCTACAGTATAAGGCTCTAACTTAACACTTTGCTCTCACCCCATCATAGCCCCTGCGCAAGTCTCACTACCTCCACTACCACTCCGGAGGCTACCACCAGGACGACCACGAGGTCGATCTCAACACAGACTCCAGAACCACCCAAGACCCGGTGCACAGAGGTATTCCCTCTCCAGCTCCCAACACTCTACCATCACCATCCCAGCAGCCGCGCTAGCAGACGTGCTGTCTACAAATACAACAGCACCACCAATGACCCTGGAAAAGCTTCCACGACCACTGAGCCTACCTCAGGCTGCGAGGAGAAAGACTAAAACACCAACTATAGATGTTACGGAGTCCTCAGACGAGGAAATCTTAGTAGGAGCTCCACCGCCGCACCACAAATACGACACCTACTCGGTACAAGACCTCCTCATGGAGGCCACCCTCACCAAACTCCAACGACAGCACGGCTCAGCCAAGACAAACGGAACACCTAGAGGTCTACACTAACCCACCAGCCCCATAATTGGTCCAGCCAGCCTTCGGGAGGCTGAAAACCACCATGAAGACCATCCACAGATGGTCTTCCTGGTATCAGCTATTGCTACTGGTAATGGCTCGAAAGAGCCACCACTTACGGTCTATTCATGCCCGTGCCACTGCCCTTGTAAAATAAAGTGGCTTAATCTTTATCAATCATCATCTGCAGTCCTGCTCTTGGATTGGATTGGCGGTCCACGGACCCCATCCTCCCAGATCTCCAGTATCAGCTATTTATACAGATAATGGCTCCAAAGAGCCGCCACTTACGGGCTCACCATAGCCCGTGCTACTTGAAACTTTTTGTTCCGAGTAGCTGAATCTAAAATAACAACAACTTTGCTCTCGCCTCTCCTTAAGCCGTGCAGTAATACAGTTACGTTCTCCGAGGGAGCAGAATTGAGGACACTTGTGGTCATATGTGTCACCATATGTGTACCACTTGTGGTCCATATGTGTCGCCATATGTGTACCACCAGTTGAGTGGTGGTACACTCCCGTCTTATACACCACTGGTGTATGACACGGTGAGTCTGGGGTGTTGGGTGTAGTGTCCTGTGAGTGTTCTCAGGTGTTGGGCGGCAGGTCACTGTGCACCGAGGGGGAATTGTGGGTGTGTCCTGGGGTGGGGGGGGCAGCCACACCCGCCGTGCGCCTCCCAGGTCAACAGTGCAGGTCAACAATGTGGTCACAGTCAACGACCCGGTGCAAGACGCAACGGAGTCCTAAAGACAAGAGCAATTGTGACTATAATTTAATGAATTAATTACTAAGTTAAATTCCGTCTAATCTTCACTTCATATATGGGGAAAATACACATTTTCTGTACTGACGTTCGTATCAATGTTCGAGAACGATGCAGAGCCGATCAGAAGAATGAAAACCCCTGAAAAAATTTATAAAGATGCAAGATCTGGACACATTCCAGGGCTGGTCTGAGAGGTGGGGATTGTACTTCAATCCAAACAAATTCAAAGCATTGAAACTGCATCAGGAATGACCTGCGCGCCGCTCCAAGCAACAGCCTGTTGGACCAAGTTATGACAATTCGAGGGCCGGGCTCAGGGAGTAGAAGAACTCCTGAAACTCTCACCAGGTATGATCCAGGTATCTCTAAAAGACGCTAGATGGTCCTCTAAATAAAGTTATATGAATGGAAGAAGAGAACTTCTGGAAGGAAAGACGGAGAATGACGCAGGAGCTGACGTAACCCACAAACGTCAGCTGTGTTCACGGAGCTGCCTAACATTACACTAGTTAGAAGTAACCCTAGGAAGGAGGCCTACGGTGAACTTGCATACACATACGTGAGACACGGTCCTGATTATGCAGCTCCATCGTGGAAGCCCCAATATATATAGAAGTGTTATGTAACGAGGCACGCACCGGAGAGAAAGGTATGGTATTAGCCAACGAAGAAGGAATGAATAAAGAAGACATGTTCAACGTGAGAAACAGTTCAACAAGCGAAGGTGGAGGCAGATGACTCACACAGCAAGATGTGAAGATTGTTCCCAGTGGTGAACACGTGGAATGTTCTAGAGTGGTGAACATGTGGCATGTTCTACATTGAACATGTGGATTGATCTAGAATGAGCACGTGGAATAGGCTATAGTGCTGAACACATGGAATAGGCTACAGAGAGGTGAACACATGGAACAGAATTGTGAGCAAATAAAATGTACTAGGAGGAGGAGGGAAAACAGTATAATCTAAACTTATTAACCAGTTTGTAAAGCGGGTTAGATAAGAACAGTTACCAGAAGCCGTTGACGCTGGCGGCAACCATCCATTGGAGGACCATCTAACAATCCAATCATGAACTGGCTTGTTACAGTGGTGACCCTGGTCTGTGTCTCTCTCTCTCTTCCTCCTTCCCGCGTCCCTCCACCGTCACTGCTCGTGCCTAATGTGTCTTATTCTTTGCTAACTAGATTGTTGCTAGCATTGGTATATCGCTGCAGATTGTTGCTAGCATTGGTATATCGCTGCAGATTGATAATCGTGGAAACAATGATGCAAATCTACAGTAGTTAAAGCTTATATTGGCCAACTGAATTACCTTCTTTTGCAGCCTATCATCTTGTCAAGGCGGAAGGTTAACCGGTGCTTAACCCAACTTGTCCTCCTACAAAGAACGTCGCTTTTCGCTCGTATGCGTTACACAAGGCCAAAAAATTGTCGTACTAGAAAATGGAAGCGGCTGGCGAAAGTGACGCACTGTCCCGTTTTCTGTTGTGGGTCCTCTGGTAGGTTAGGAGAGACCACTTTAAATTGACCGATTTCTTGACGTTGAGTCCCCCCCCACACACACGCCTCTCCTGATCTTAAACCTTATAGACAACTTTTGTACAGTTGACAATATAGATTTGCCGGCTTTCAGAACGGGTTAATTACATTTACAGTTATATGTCACTTCTCTCAAGTCGTATCGGAGACAACATATGAGTTATGTGTTAGGTGATGAACTTGTAGATTAGCTTATAACTTAGGCGGGGGGGGGGGGGGGGATTAGTTGTAGTTAGAAAGTTCACAGTAGCTTGCTGGGTTGAGTTGATGTGGAAGATATGGGAGTGGATACTGTTGTTAGACAGGAGAGGGGTACCGTTGTTAGACAGGGAGGAGGGGTACCGTTGTTAGACAGGAGAGGGGTACCGTTGTTAGACAGGGAGGAGGGGTACCGTTGTTAGACAGGAGAGGGGTACCGTTGTTAGACAGGGAGGAGGGGTACCGTTGTTAGACAGGAGAGGGGTACCGTTGTTAGACAGGGAGGAGGGGTACCGTTGTTAGACAGGAGAGGGGTACCGTTGTTAGACAGGGAGGAGGGGTACCGTTGTTAGACAGGAGAGGGGTACCGTTGTTAGACAGGGAGGAGGGGTACCGTTGTTAGACAGGGAGGAGGGGTACCGTTGTTAGACAGGGAGGAGGGGTACCGTTGTTAGACAGGGAGGAGGGGTACCGTTGTTAGACAGGGAGGAGGGGTACCGTTGTTAGACAGGGAGGAGGGGTACCGTTGTTAGACAGGGAGGAGGGGTACCGTTGTTAGACAGGGAGGAGGGGTACCGTTGTTAGACAGGGAGGAGGGGTACCGTTGTTAGACAGGGAGGAGGGGTACCGTTGTAAAACAGGGATAAGGGGTACCGTTGTAAGACATTGAAGAGGGGTACCGTTGTTAGACAGGGAGGAGGGGTACCGTTGTTAGACAGGGAGGAGGGGTACCGTTGTAAAACAGGGAGGAGGGGTACCGTTGTAAAACAGGGAGGAGGGGTACCGTTGTTAGACACTGAAGAGGGGTACCGTTGTAAGACACTGAAGAGGGGGTACCGTTGTTAGACAGGAAGGAGGGGTGGTACCGTTGTAAAACAGAGGCAGGGGGTGGGTGTGTGGGGGGGGGGATATCGCTTTTCTCACATGTGTAACCAGAGGTGCCTTACCTGACGGTGTGTGTGGTATGCCTGAGTCTGCTCTGGGGACACAGCTAAGGAGCTCTGCCATATACACTCTGGGTTGTTACCACTTAAAGAGCACAAAGAGTAATTTTAAGTAATTGTTTACAGAACTCTGGACCGGTACCTGTCACTTCAGTGTTGCCAGAGGTCACTAGTCATTCTTTCAGTCATGAATATTATTAATATTTTGTTTGGTTTTGCTTGTACAGATAAATATGCAGTTTCAAATAATATGCTTATGTCTGTTTATTATTCGTAAATTGTTTATTAATGAATTGTTAGTAGGGAGATTTAAATAATAGTTTATTTAATATTTAGCAACTCCTCAGAGTTGGGACTCCGAGGGGGGGGTAATTGTTGTTTAATAAAATATATAGTTTTATTTAATCAATCATTCAAAGGATCTCATTTGGCTGGCGTTATTGGTTCTTTACCAAGTTTATGACAGTATTTTAAGATATATGTTTTTTTTTATCCGCTGGAAATTGGTATATATTGAAAGACTTGAATAAGAGTTGATGAGAGTAAGAATTTTGACCACATGAGGGCAGTGTTGCGCTGGTCGCGGTGGTGGGCGGAGGTGTCGGCCGGCGCTCCGGGTAAGTGTCTCGCTCGTTTCAATTTCTGTCGTATTAATTCTTATATATTCACAAGCCATTAGAGCACGTTATTAACAGATTCAGGTGATGACTGATTCATATTCTCAGAGAATGCTGTTTACCTTAGAGGCCTACTCTGGTTTAAAGGGAAAGTTAATATGGCGATTATCTGTTCAAATCAATGTAGCCTAATCTAGGCATTGCCATCAAGTATGATAATATACATTCTTGGTATTTCTATATTATTGGTTACTGTTCATATATCACG
>WNGS01113158.1:45461328-45473828 GCA_020271785.1 Procambarus virginalis
CTGATGTGAATTTCACTTTGCCTCAAGTCTTCGACACTTTGTTGAATGAGAGCAAAGTGTATTGACATAACAAAGTCTGGTGAACGTAGGGACCAACCTACTCCGAAGGGGACCAGGAAGAAAAAAAAGACTGAAATACCGAAGGACCAAACGAACAGATGAACACACTCTACTGGAATACCATAAGAGATAGAGTAAGGGGAGATATGATCACCACCTTCCAAATTCTCAGAAAAATTGACAGGGTGGACTAAGAAACCTATTTATAAAATAGGTGCTACTTAAAACCTATTTATAAAATAGATGCTACTTAAAACCTATTTATAAAATAGGAAACAAATATGAAAAGATGGTAAAGACAAATGAACAAATCACCCACTAGTCTCAGAGCAGGTGATCTTGAGATGTTTCGGGGCTTTAGTGTCCCCGCGGCCCGGTCCTCGACCAGGCCTCCACCCCAGGAAGCAGCCCGTGACAGCTGACTAACACCCAAGGTACCTATTTTACTGCTAGGTAACAGAGGGCATAGGGTGAAAGAAACTCTGCCCATTGTTTCTCGCCGGCGCCCGGGATCGAACCCGGGCCACAGGTTCCAGCAGTGCTGTCCGCTCGGCCGACCGGCTCCCCAGGAGACTGGAAATAAAAACTGGAAATAAGAGAGCGATGGTTTAATCAGCGATGAAGCAAAGCAATTAAGTATACAGTCATAAAAACAGGAGCAACAGCAGAGCACTAGAGAGCGGAGGAATATGCAGAGAGGGACAGGAATGACTACTTCAGTACGTGAAGTGACAGACCCTTCGAGGGGCACCCGTCTAGACTTATCATGAGGACTATCTACAGTGGACGGTGTTGGATGGGATTTACCCCACACCTGACGGGTGTTTCATATTGTTGTATCTACAGTGGGCTGATGTTTGATGGGGTTTATAAATAATCGTCATTTATTAAATGAATAATAATAACATAATAAATCTAAGAGTGATCATAATAAAAATGTGATCTAAATCACTCACAACACTTTTGAAAATTGTAAATCACTTGAACTCAATTGTAACTCACTGAGAAAGAACTTAAGGAACTTAAGGCTTAATATCTCTCTCTCTCTCTCTCTCTCTCTCTCTCTCTCTCTCTCTCTCTCTCTCTCTCTCTCTCTCTCTCTCTCTCATCTCTCTCTCTCCTCACTCTCTCTCGTCCCTCTCCCCTCTCTCTCTCTGTTTATAGACAGATACGTGACCAACGACGAACAACAAGAAATGAAGGTGAGAAACCTGACCTACAGTCGTCAGCCTCGCCCAGCACCCTTCCCAAGTAACACCTCCTCCCTCCCCCCCCCCCCCCAATCAGCCCACCATCCTTCCCCACCCCTTCTACCCCAACAACTACTCTGCCCCCTCCACCCCCCTCTGCAACCAATCCCATCAGCTCCATCCTATCCTCAATGCTTCTCCCCTCCCCTCCCCATGGTGGGGAAAAAACGTGGGAGCAAAATTAGTGAAAGTTATCGACAGGAATTTCCTAACACAACATGTGAAGGAAGTCGGAAGGAAAAGAAAAGAGACTACACCGAGCCTATTAGACCTGATTCCCTCCCAGAATGAGGAAGACATTACGAATAAGAAAAATGAAATACCACTAGGAGCCAGTGGCCATGTATCCTAGTCTTTGACTACATGATCGAGATTAAAATTGTGACCACGGGGCCGGTCGGCCGAGCGGACAGCACGCTGGACTTATGCTCCTGTGGTCCTGGGTTCGATCCCAGGCGCCGGCGAGAAAAATGGGCAGAGTTTCTTTCACCCTATGCCCCTGTTACCTAGCAGTAAAATAGGTACCTGGGTGTTAGTCAGCTGTCACGGGCTGCTTCCTGGGGGTGGAGGCCTGGTCGAGGACCGGGCCGCGGGGACACTAAAAAAAAAGCCCCGAAATCATCTCAAGATAACCTCAAGATAACGGGGCAAGAGGTCTGGGAAAGGAGAGTAGACTATAGGAAAGGGGATTACAGGAGAATAAAGGAATATCTGGGAGAAGTGCAATGGGAAGAAGAACTAAGAGGAATACAGTTCAAGATATGATGGACCTAGTCAAGTGGAAATGCAAGGAGGCCGAAGATGGATTTCAACCGAGTCTGAGCAGCACCCATTGTTGGAAGAGATGAGAGACTAACGGATATAGAAGTGACAAGAGGAGTGTATGGCGCCGGGTGTATGGCTCCAGGTGTCGCTTCATGCAGGTCGGCGTTCGATCCCCGACCGTCTAAGTGATTGGGCACCATTCCTTCCCCCCGTCCCATCCCTAAATCCTTACCCTGATCCCTTCCCAATGCTATATAGTCGTAGTGGCTTGGCGCTTCTTCCTGATAGTTCCAGGTGTATGGCTCCAGGTGTATGGCTCCAGGTGTATAACTGCAGGTGTATGGCTCCAGGTGTATTACTCCGGGTATACACCACTGGTCGCGAGTGTGGAAGGCTTTACTGACCCAAACCTGGAGTCATTTGATTATTCAATTCCAGTTGATTAATTTGGTACAGATCCACAGAGATTATTTTTGAGTAATTAGAGAGTATAACGAGCTCCTGTGCAGTCGCAAGTGAACAGGATATATATCTCATATTCTTATTAATAACAAGAGTTGTTATTGGCGTTATTCGCGGTGTATCATCACAGGCTCCTATAGCTCAGTAGTTGGGTACTCAGGTAATTCATAGCTAACGTTAACGCAATTATATTTATGTGTACAATTCTGAATATTATTCGTATAGTAATATTATCTTACTAAAGGGATGATGCGTATGATTTCAGCCATGGCTACTAATGAGCACATCCACAAGGGCCTTGACTACTACACCTCGCAGGGGTGTAGTAGTCATAGTAGTAGTCGTAGTAGTCGTAGTAGTAGTAGCAGGGGTGACTACTACAACACTTCGCTCACTCCCCAAATACCAAGTTCGAGGGGGGAGACATGGCACTGTAAAACATTCCTTATGGTAGTTTGAGTATCATATATTTCCCCTGGTTGCCTGCAATCCTGTCCATATGTGTCCGCCTTCCTTCTTGTCTGCTTAACATCCTGCCCGCACGTGTCTGCCTTCCTGAATGTGCGTATGTCTGTGTGTCAGTAAATATATTATCTTCATCCCTCTACGGGGTCAGTGCCTTAAACGGCCACGGCTGGAGAGAGAGAGAGAGAGAGAGAAGAGAGAGAGAGAGAGAGAGAGAGAGAGAGAGGAAGGAAGGGGATGACAATATAGTTTCCAACGTTTACATCTAAAAATTCAGCCATGTCCCCAATTCCTCGAAACATATGAGAGAAAATACCCTTTAATATTTCTCTGGGGGCTTTGGAACGATAGATTTATTTTATTTTATGTATGACATGAATACTGTGGAATGGTTGATTATAATGGGAAGTCTCCAGTGCTGCACTGTTGCACAGATCTCTTATTTAATACTGTATACCCGAATTGCTATATTTCGGTAGAATTTCTAGATCTATAAAATATTTGTTTGCATGTGTGAGTGTTGGAGGGTCGGTGGTGGAGGAGAGGCTGGGTTGTGGGCGAGGAGGAATACACCTTCTTGTTGTTGCTTTTTTAAACGTCAAACATTTACTGAAGTTGTGAGTAGTTAAGATTGTTACAGTGAGGCGCCTGACAGCTGAGTGGACAGCGCTTCGGATTCGTAGTCCTGAGGATCTGCGTTCGATCCCCGGTGGAGGCGGAGACAAATGGGCAAAATGTTTCTTTCGTCCTGATGCGCCTGTTACCTAGCAGTAAATAGGTACCTGGGTGTTAGTCAGCTGTCACGGGCTGCGTCCTGGGGATTGAGGCGTGGTCGAGGACCGGGCCGCGGGGACACTAAGATCCGAAAATCATCTCAAGATAACCTCAAGATGAGGAAGATAGTGTGTAAAAAATTGAGCTGTTACAGTGATATGTGATGGTCGCTTGTAGTGAAGCTACATATATATATATATATATATATATATATATATATATATATATATATATATATATATATATATATATATATATATATATATCACTGAAAACTCACACCCCAGAAGTGACTCGAACCCATAATCCCAGGAGCAACGCAACTGGTATGTACAGGGATGCCTTAAACCACTTGACCATCACGACCGGACAAAAGGAAGTGATAGCCTGAGCTATATGAACCACTTCCCCGCCGGCACCTGGATGGTCATCTTGGGCATAGCATTTTATCAAATCACCTCATTTTTTGGGCAACACGTGAGGAACACAAATGCAAACAAGCCTGAATGGTCCCCAGGACTAGATACAACTGAAAACTCACACCCCAGAAGTGACTCGAACCCATACTCCCAGGAGCAACGCAACTGGTATGTACAGGGATGCCTTAAACCACTTGACCATCACGACCGGACATAAGGAAGTGATAGCCTGAGCTATATGAACCACTTCCCCGCCGGCACCTGGATGGTTATCTTGGGCATAGCATTTTATCAAATCACCTCATTTTTTGGGGCAACACGTGAGGAACACAAATGCAAACAAGCCTGAATGGTCCCCAGGACTAGATACAACTGAAAACTCACACCCCAGAAGTGACTCGAACCCATACTCCCAGGAGCAACGCAACTGGTATGTACAGGGATGCCTTAAACCACTTGACCATCACGACCGGACAAAAGGAAGTGATAGCCTGAGCTATATGAACCACTTCCCCGCCGGCACCTGGATGGTTATCTTGGGCATAGCATTTTATCAAATCACCTCATTTTTTGGGGCAACACGTGAGGAACACAAATGCAAACAAGCCTGAATGGTCCCCAGGACTAGATACAACTGAAAACTCACACCCCAGAAGTGACTCGAACCCATACTCCCAGGAGCAACGCAACTGGTATGTACAGGGATGCCTTAAACCACTTGACCATCACGACCAGACAAAAGGAAGTGATAGCGCTCCTATCTGGGGTGTGCCTGAGTATATATATAAATATATATAATATATATATAAATATATATATATTTATATATATATATATATATATATTATATATATATATATATATATATATATATATATATATAGACTCCGTCACTATATATATATATATATATATATATATATATATATATATATATAGTGACGGAAGGCCTCAGGCACCCGAACTCCTACAAATTACATATATGTGAATTATTATATATTGACAACGCAAATCTCTTATATTAAAAATACAAAATTCTGTGTGCTGCAAATTTGGTGTCGGTAAATGTTGTACATTTTTTATTGATAAATGTTGCAAATTGAGTTGCTTAACGTTGCAAGGAGCGCTAACTATTGCAATCTTTGGCGTCCAACGCTTGCAAATGTTCACCTTACAACCGACCAAATTCTAGCATTTTAAAACATTGAAAATATCCTGTCGTTAGTTGGTGAAAAAATGCCTTTTTTGCCAGATATTGTAGTCGCTGTATTTTATTTTGTTGCCAGTGATGTGATATCAAAGAGCTGTATATTGCAGCGTCAAATATTAAATACACTGGATCTATAGCTGCTGTTGCCACAACATTGCAGTGCTGCGTTGATTGTGTTGCAACGCTCAAAGAGGAAGAGTTTCTCATATTATACCTCTGAACTAGGAACGAAATGTCTGACCCATTTTCTTGGATATTACAGTCATACAAGATCAAGGGGAGCCGGTCGGCCGAGCGGACAGCACGCCGGACTTGTGATCCTGTGGTCCTGGGATCGATCCCAGGCTCCGGCGAGAAACAATGGGCAGAGTTTCTTTCAGTTTGAGTATCAGTTCGTTTGAATTATATCTTTCACCCTATGCGCCTGTTACCTAGCAGTAAAATAGGTACCTGGGTGTTAGTCAGCTGTCACGGGCTGCTTCCTTGGGGTGGAGGCCTGGTCGAGGACCGGGCCGCGGGGACGCTAAAAAGCCCCGAAATCATCTCAAGATAACCTCAAGAAGCCCACTTTGGCGGAGTATTGTCTCGTGATGAGTACTGGAAGGGGAGGTGATGAGTACACTTTGTCTGACCAAAGTGGAGGAACACAGGCACTTCACCCAACCAATTACGGCCGCGGATCACCAGCCTGAGAGAGCGTCAATATTGAGGTGCTCTTAATTTCACCAAAACATTGGAATTGCGACGTTGTGGTGTTGCGTCTCGTGTCTTGCTCAGTAGTCGCTGGTGAGGAGGAGTCAGTGTTCTTGTTCCTGAGTACAAGATGGCGCAAGCTTGGACACAAGCGACTGCTACAAATATATTGACAAATAATGAGGAATGTGTTGAATATATAGGTCCTTGTGACGCTTCCTGGGCCCCTGTCCCTCCCTCCCCTAGACCTCCCTCCCCTAGACCTGCCTCCCCTCCCCTCATCTCCCCTCGCCCTCCCTCCCCTCCCTCATCTCCCCTCGCCCTCCCTCCCCTCCCCTCATCTCCCCTCGCCCTCCCTCCCCCCTCGTCTGACGTGGTAGCCTGATCTGTGACACTGTTGGTACCTGCAGGTTGCAGCCCGACATTAGCTCTGCAAACTGTAGCAGAGATTGCAGAGTGATATACAACTCTTTGCAGAGTTTAATATTGTGATATTAATTCCAATATCTATATAATATTGTGAGATATAAAGATCGTCCATTGTTGAATATTGCATATGGACTGTCGCTGAATATTACAAAAAAAATAGACCAATGTCATACATTTGCAATTGAACATTATTAAATAACTCAAATAGCTTATCGGTCAATATTGCCGATTGAATTTAGATAAATATTGCACAGCACCCATTTGTACGTTTTGCAATCTTTCCATAAGAAAATAAATGATCTGGTGTTGCTTATACTTAAGGCTGCTCGTTGCAAAGTGTTGCATAACTTAACAAATCCACACAAGGGCCGTGATGAGGGGTCGAACCCACGCCCGGATGTTCCCAGCTGCGCCGTAGTCAGCTGTGCCACGACATGGTCAAAAGAATTACAACCTGGAGTGCTACTGACCTCACTGGGATTTGTGCCCCTGTGGACTTGATCATGTGATACATCAGGCTATTGTGGGTTGTGTGAGTTAGCATAAGTTGCTTTGGTAATACTGAATGTGATGTAGTGGGAATATTTGCAGGTATTCCATTGGTAATATTAAGGTATATGGTCTTCCATGTTACCATTGTGGTGGGTGTCTCCTATGTTACCATTGTGGTGGGTGTCTCCTATGTTACCATTGTGGTGGGTGTCTCCTATGTTACCATTGTGGTGGGTGTCTCCTATGTTACCTTTGTGGTGGGTGTCTCCTATGTTACCATTGTGGTGCAGGCCTCTCTCCCTAGTGTTCCCAAGTCAAGAAACGGTCGTGCTAAAGTGCCCTAACCTAACCTACCATAGACCCCTGGGACAGAAAACGGGACCCCATACGAGCAAGACTCGTACCTATGGGCACCGACCTTGACATGTTGGTATGCAGTCCCATTTCTTTTCTTTTTTTTATTTAGAACTGTTAGGCAGTGACGCGCCCCTCTGGAAATGAGCTCCCAAACCCAGATTGGAATGGGAATGGATGTAGTCACAGTTTAGTTGATCAAACTTTGCAAGTTTCCACGTTGTTTGACTTCCCATCTCGGCCGCCAGGTGGTGCATCCGTCTCTCATTAAAGTGGTTATGTCGTACAGATAATTGGTGCTCTATTTTATATGCTAGTAATATTTCCTATTTAAATAGGAACGGGGGACACATTCTCTGTTTAAATATAAATGCAGATTGTATTTACGGTTTAAACTGGAATGGAAAAAAAATAATCCTTTTTAAAAATAAATGGAGACTGGCAGGATTACGAGTTTATTGGTGGATTTATCCACTACTGACCCACTTTATCCACTTCTGATCAACTTTATCCACCTCTGATCCACTTGGTGTTATCCTCAGTGTTGTAAAACACTTTTTTTCCAGTTTTATCATTCATCGTTAACCCTAAATCCACGCAGTTTATAACCTGGTATTAGCTGTTGTGAACATGTAATTGTGATGATGCTGATGCTGATGATGATGATGATGATGATGATGATGATGATGATGATGATGATGATGATGATGGTGGTGGCGATGGTGAAGCTGTTGCAACACAAGAGCAGTGTTGCACCGCCTCTCAGCTGTGGCAACAACCAGGCGACAGCTACCAAAAGATGGTAGATGGATGGTAGGGCGACGGTCTAGCTTCATGCAGGTCGGCGTTCCATTCCCCGACCGTCCAAGTGGTTGGGCACCATTCCTTCCCTCTGTCCCATCCCAAATCCTTACCCCAATCCCCTTCCCAATGCTACATAGTCGTAATGGCTTGGCGCTTTACCTTGATAGTTCCCTTCCCAACGATGAGTCCAACCCTCCCCCTTCCCCCCCCCCCTCCTCCTCCTCCCGCGGGCTAATTCATCATAATAACCGACTCATCAGCCCATCATGTCGCTCTAGTCTCGCGTGGAGAGCCGCTGATCAAACACCTGTGGGCACCAGGACACCTGCGCGAGGGCACTGGACGGAGGGAGAATGGAGGAAACTATAAGGAAAGCCATGAATTGTGTTGCTCATGAGAGCTGCAACATCCCACAGGCAACACGAAACACTATAGTGATCACCTGCAACAACACCTGCAACAACACCTGCAACAACACCTGCAACAACACCTGCAACAATGATAATAATACAGAGAGCAGTCACTGTCACGTGGTGTATCAACGAGACATACGGTATACACCAGTGGGACATACACTATACACAAGATGCTAATACTGAGCGAGGCCGAATATTTCCAGGTGACTGTTGCCAGACATAAGCGTAATGTATATGACGGCGTCACATGGCAGGGAGTGACGGCGTCACTTGCCAGGGGGTGACGGCGTCACATGGCAGGGAGTGACGGCGTCACATGCCAGGGAGTGACGGCGTCACATGGCAGGGAGTGACGGCGTCACATGCCAGGGAGTGACTGTTAACAGTGACGAAGTATGCCACTATCATGACCAAGAATGATATAATTGAAACATTCCAGAAGTTTCTAGTTAGTTTAGTTCATTTATTATGCACCTCATACCCATCTTGTAGACGGTAGTTGAAAGAAAGGAATTACAGAGGCACATAATGGCCTCAGGGACCCACAACTCACTTAGCTAACCAAGTTACAATCTCAAAAGTCATATTTTTTTAATTCTTTGGATCGACAATTTAGATTTTGTTTGTTATTGCTTAAAAATACAGTATATTTGTTATGTATACCTGTCTGTATGACGGATCAGCATGACAGTTTGAGACCCGGAAAGGTATTTGTCGATACGAGACTAATGGCCGCCGTGTTGGCCAATAGCAGACTGGTATTTGGATCGAACTAAGCCAACTACAGAAGCGTCCATGGATGATTAACTTGCTAGACCACTTTTAAAGTTTTCTTGCAGGTCATATCGCTTGCTGTGCCAATCATCCGTGGCACTCAACGCCGCACCAATCTTGGTCCTGAGTCTTCTCTACAAGCCTCAGGAAACACTCGTGTGTTCAGTAGAACTTCAGGTTGTAATCTTTATTACCATGTGGTGGTCTAGTGGCTAGTGTGTCTGGAGGAACACCCACCGCACAGGTTCGAACCTTCAACACGGCTCCTACGGATTATCTCATTAAGACACATTAGTGTGATTACTCTCTGATTATTATTATTATTATGATGGAGTTGGTGGTCAGTGTCGGGCGCGGGACGTCCCGTCAATCAATGCTACAGGGAAATTTAATATTGAAATTGACATTATAATTACCCTTCTATCAAGCTGCATACGTCATCAAGCTTCAAGTTGATTGACATAACTTTGGCGCTGAGGTTATTTGCCTTCCATCACAGCTGCTGCTGCTGGTCATTCGCTGGAATTGTTCAGTGGTTTTACTTGTGCTAGTTACGTTTGTTTGTTTACCTTTGGTATTAGACTGGTATTGTTCCGTTGTTCACCTGTGGTATTACTCTGTTATTATTCCGTTGTTCACCTGTAGCATTACTCTGTTATTGTTCCGTTGTTCACCTGTGGTATTACTCTGTTATTGTTCCGTTGTTCACCTGTGGCATTACTCTGTTATTATTCCGTTGTTCACCTGTGNTTTTTTGACATCAAGTTCGAATGGATTTCTGGCTCAACTGTTTTTATAATTCCCGACACAGTCTGGCATTTCGATTTCATCTGAACTTTAGGCTTTTTTAGCTTCATCTGAAGTATGTTGGGAGACTAGTCAGAATACCTCAGGAGAATCCCTCAACATGGCTGTAGCTTGGAAATGATGCTGCAGTCTTCTTTTTTGCCTTTTTTGTTTTTCCTCCAAGCACTGATGTATTCCAAGCACTGATGTATTCCTTAAAAGAACAAGTTTTGTTGAACATTATCAACGAGGATTTAGTAGTGACCCTCCAGATATATGTGACCAGATGATCATTTAAGTGATTATGGAGCCTTAGAGCAGTTATCCAAGGCATTCTTATTTTCCCATTAAAATCTAATTCAGTTTTTCTAAAACTCTTGCAAGGATCCTTCCAGGAGAAAGCCAGCGGACCTCAGTGAGAGAGCGCAGGAGCGTGGAGCCTCTTCCTCAATCACGTCTTTCGAAACCAAACTTCAGGTTCTATGCTCTTCCTGGGATGGAGTTCGAGGTCGCTCATGAGAACCTGAGCGGGCCTGCAGCGGCGCTTCTTGGGTTGAGCGGCTGGTTTGTACCAGAAGCATCGGGTAGCGGCCGCGTTGAGATTGATCTCAGTTATCAGTAGGCAGATCTCTAATCGGCCAGTGTGGACAGCTTCCGATCAAGGTTTTAACTACGTCAGTGCTGAGAGCTTCTCATCAAGGCTTGCAGCCAAGCAATACTTCCACCAGAGGACATAAATCTTGAAGAAACTCTCAACTGGTCTAAAGCACCCCCCCACCTTCTTTGTCGGGGGTTGACAGTGAATTGCAGCCTTCAGCGAGGCTGTCCTCTCACGCGGACACCCAGACCTGTCCACCATCTCCTAAATTTAGAGAGACCTCCAACTTTTTGTGTCTTTTCAGGATTACTCCAAATACAGACAAATGGGAGACATTCAGGGTTCATTCTCCCTCGCTCATCACTATATTTTCTCTCTCTCTCTCCTGGAGCTCATTTGTTTCTTAACCAGATTAAGGTGCTTAAGTTTAGTCTTTTTCTGATACGAGTTCGCTAAGACTTCCGGGCGCTCCACACAGTTCGCTAAGACTTCCGGGCGCTCCACACAGTTCGCTAAGACTTCCGGGCGCTCCACACAGTTCGCTAAGACTTCCGGGCGCTCCACACAGTTCGCTAAGACTTCCGGGCGCTCCACACAGTTCGCTAAGACTTCCGGGCGCTCCACACAGTTCGCTAAGACTTCCGGGCGCGCCACACAGTTCGCTAAGACTTCCGGGCGCTCCACACAGTTTGCTAAGACTTCCGGGCGCTCCACACAGTTCGCTAAGACTTCCGGGCGCGCCAGACAGTTCGCTAAGACTTCCGGGCACTCCACACAGTTCGCTAAGACTTCCTGGCGCTCCACACAGTTCGCTAAGACTTCCGGGCGCTCCACACAGTTTGCTAAGACTTCCGGGCGCGCCACACAGTTCGCTAAGACTTCCGGGCGCGCCACACAGTTTGCTAAGACTCCCGGGCACTCCACACAGTTCGCTAAGACTTCCCGGCACTCCACACAGTTCGCTAAGACTTCCGGGCACTCCACACAGTTCGCTAAGACTTCCGGGCGCGCCACACAGTTCGCTAAGACTTCCGGGCGCTCCACACAGTTCGCTAAGACTTCCGGGCACTCCACACAGTTCGCTAAGACTTCCGGGCACTCCACACAGTTCGCTAAGACTCCTGGGCAACCCACACAGTTCGCTAAGACTTCCGGGCACTCCACACAGTTCGCTAAGACTTCCGGGCACTCCACACAGTTCGCTAATACTTTCGGGCACTCCACACAGTTCGCTAAGACTTCCGGGCGCGCCACACAGTTCGCTAAGACTTCCGGGCGCTCCACACAGTTCGCTAAGACTTCCGGGCGCTCCACACAGTTCGCTAAGACTCCCGGGCACTCCACACAGTTTGCTAAGACTCCCGGGCACTCCACACAGTTTGCTAAGACTCCCGGGCACTCCACACAGTTCGCTAAGACTTCCGGGCACTCCACACAGTTTGCTAAGACTTCCGGGCACTCCACACAGTTTGCTAAGACTCCCGGGCACTCCACACAGTTCGCTAAGACTTCCGGGCACTCCACACAGTTTGCTAAGACTTCCAGGCACTCCACACAGTTCGCTAAGACTTCCGGGCACTCCACACAGTTTGCTAAGACTCCCGGGCACTCCACACAGTTTGCTAAGACTTCCGGGCACTCCACACAGTTTGCTAAGACTTCCAGGCACTCCACACAGTTCGCTAAGACTTCCGGGCGCGCCACACAGTTCGCTAAGACTTCCGGGCGCTCCACACAGTTCGCTAAGAC
>WNGS01113158.1:45572524-45587787 GCA_020271785.1 Procambarus virginalis
CCAGGAAGCAGCCCGTGACAGCTGACTAACTCCCAGGTACCTATTTACTGCTAGGTAACAGGGGCATTCAGGAGGAAGAAACTTTGCCCTTTGTTTCTGCCGGTGCTGGAATCGAACCCGCGCCACAGAATTACGAATCCTGCGCGCTATCCACCAGGCTACCTGGCCCCTATGGTATGTGTGTGTGTGTGTTGTGTGTGTGTGTGTGTGTGTTTGTGTGTGTGTGTGTGTGTGTGTGTGTGTGTGTGTGTTGTGTGTGCGCCTGGGAGGAGTGACCAGCGCACAGTTAGGAACCTGTAGCCAGAACCTGAACCTGGGGCCAGGTAGCCTGGTGGATAGCGCGCAGGACTGGTAATTCTGTGGCGCGGGTTCGATTCCCGCACCCGGCAGAAACAAATGGGCAAAGTTTCTTTCACCCTGAATGCCCCTGTTACCTAGCAGTAAATAGGTACCTGGGAGTTAGTCAGCTGTCACGGGCTGCTTCCTGGGGTGTGTGTGTGTGTGTGGTGTGAAAAAAAAAGTAGTTAGTGTAGTTAGTAAACAGTTGATTGACAGTTGAGAGGCGGGCCGAAAGAGCAAAGCTCAACCCCCGTAAAATACAACTAAGTAAGTGAATACGTGTGCAACACTGCACAAGACACAGCACTTGGCACCACGGTGCAGGAACAAGACATGACAATGTGTGTCCTGGAGATGGCAAGGTGATCAATAACTCATAATAGGGCGGTAGGAAACCAAGAGTGGGGGGAGGGGTTATCTTGCCTTATTAATGCTTTGTGCGAGGCTCTTCTCTCCTTCCTGCTCCTCTTCCTTCTCCTCCTCCTCCTCCCTGCCATCTTCTCCCTCTCCACCTCCTTCTCCTTGCCCCCCCCCCCTCTCACTCATTCTCCGTGCCTTCCTACCTATGTCTCCCTCCACATCTTTGCCTCGTTTTCCCTCCTCCTTCTCTACGTTTCCTTACTTCCTCCTCCTTCGTTATTGTGTCTCCTCCTTGCCCTTCCTTCCTTCCTTCCCTCTGCCCCCCCCCCCGGCCTTCTTGAGCCACTCCTCAAGGGCCTCCCTCCTCGCTGTCCTCTCAATCAAGATCTGAGTCTTCCGGACGAGTCACTCCCATCTTATAACATTCAAACTTGAGAAGTAAGATCAGACTGGAATGTGTTCAGTAAGGGCCATGGGCCGTCCCAAGGGGCCATGGGCCGTCCCAAGGGGCAGGGATAGACCCCCTTCCCTCCCCTGGGTATAACAACTGTCTATAACAACTGGATTGTTTCTATAACACCGAGCTTGCCCCACCGTTCTCGGTACTAACTATAACCTCATAAAATTAATTTAAATCTTAATTGATACAGCTACCGCCTTCGTCTACTATGAGAATTCTCACTTTTGATAATTACGGTGACTGACTGGCGGCGAAGAGCGCCAGTCAGAGACAAAACTGTGGGGTATTGAGCACTGGAGGTGGTGGGGCAGCCTAATCGAACCTGGGGGGGGGGGGTGATAGGGGTCGCCCTCGGGAATCGAAGCTGGGCCCGTAGGACTATGATCCCAGAGCGCTGTCCACTCGGCTGTGAGCGTTCGCGCGCGCATGTGTGTGTGTGTGTGTGTATTTACTATTTGTATCATTATTTGTGCCTGTAGAATCGAGCTATGGGCTCTTGGACCCCGCCTTTCTAACCATCTATTTTCCTCTATTCTATCTACTACATATGTTACTCCTTAATACCACACACACACACACACACACACACACACACACACACACACACACACCACACACACACACACACACACACACACACACATCCCTAGGAAGCAGTGGCGGAGTTTTGGTTGGGTCTTGGCTTTACTCGCAATGTCATTTTCATACTGTCTCTCTGCTTCTCTCCTCACTTTGAGGTACTCATTTCTGGCCCTCTGGAATCTCTCCCTGCTCTCTGGTGTTCTGTTACTCCTGTAGTTTCTCCATGTTCTCTTACTCAATTGCTTCGCTACCTTACATTCCTGATTGAACCATGGATACTTCTGTTGCTTTTCATTTTTCTCTTTTTGAGTCGCGATAAACCTGTCTGCAGCTTCATGGCATTTCTGGGTGACCAAATCCATCATATCTAGTACAGTCTTCTCTCTGAGTTCTGTTTCCCATGGTATTCCCATTAGGAAGTTCCTCATCTCGTCATATTTTCCTCTTCGGTAATTTAGTCTTTTCACTTCCAATCCCATCCTTGGATAGGTTATCCCTACCTCCACCAAGTACTGGGGCGGCCTCAAATTTGAGGCCGCTCTCAAATCTGATATTTGAGGCCTCCTTTGGGAGGCCTCAAATTGACTTCTCTTACTTCTAACTCATTCAAGGTGAATATCAGGTCGAGTCTAGTTGGTTCATCGTTATCTCTCATTCTTGTGGGTCCCTTGACATGTTGGCTCAGAAAGTTCCTTGTTGCCACTTCCAAGAGTTTAACTCTCCATGTATCTTCACCACCATGTGGATCCCCATTCTCCCAGTCTATCTTTCCATGGCTGAAATCGCCCATGATTAAGAGTCTGGATCCATTCCTGCAGGCAACTGAAGCTTGCTCTCTCTATTATATTATTGGTTGCCATGTTGTTTCTGCCGAACTTCTGTCTAGGTCTTCTGTCATTTAGGGGAGGGTTGTAAATGACTGCCACTATTATCTTAGGTCCACCCATTGTCATAGTTCCTGTTATGTAGTCTCTGAATCCTACACAGCCCGGAATTTCCATCTCTTCAGAGCTCCAGTCCTTCCTTATCAGCAGGGCCGCTCCTTCTCCTCTCATTCCCTCTCATTCCTTACTATATTGTATTCGTGTGTGTGTGTGTGTGTGTGTGTGTGTGTGTGTGTGTGTGTGTGTGTGTGTGTGTGTGTGTGTGTGTGTGTGTGTGTGTGTGTGTGTGTGTGTACTCACCTAGTTGTGCTTGCGGGGGTTGAGCTCTGGCTCTTTGGTTACGCCTCTCAACCGTCAATCAACAGGTGTACAGGTTCCTGAGCCTATTGGGCTCTATCATATCTACACTTGAAACTGTGTATGGAGTCAGCCTCCACTTCCAAATGCATTCCATTTGTCAACCACTATGACACTAAAAAAGTTCTTTCTAATATCTCTGTGGCTCATTTGGGCACTCAGTTTCCACCTGTGTCCCCTAGTGCGTGTGCCCCTTGTGTTAAATAGACTGTCTTTATCAACCCTGCCGATTCCCTTGAGAATCTAGAATGCAGTGATCATGTCCCCCCTAACTCTTCTGTCTTCCAACAAAGTGAGGTGAGGTTGTGTGTATGTGTGTATGTGTGTGTGTGTGTGATTTCCCATGCCAGTTTCCGTATCATACAAGGACCCAGGTCTCCTCGTAACGTTCTTTCCACCGCGGAGACAGCCAATCAGAGGCGCCCCCGGCCACCATCACCACCAGCACCAGAAGCCCCCGGCAACGCCATCGTCGCCTCGGCAAAAGTTTCCCCTCTCACCCAACTTGTGCAAGCGAGCGACCAGCAGACACCATTGTGCCATTTTCTATTTTGCTGAGCGGCCGCCGGATGGCACCTGTGCCAACCATACGCGCGTGTTTGCCGCCTCGCGGGCTATACAAACACGCCTCGACATCTCCACTGTGAGTGTGCTACCTTCGTTTTTTTGTGGGGGAGTTTTTGCGCGTCTCTCTTCTCCTCTCTCGCTAACCATTTCGCTCGTAAGTGGTTATACTGAGGTCCTTCGTCCAGGGGGCACCAGAGGGCAGCCTATCCCCTGTCGTCCAGGGGGCACCAGGGGGCAACCTCTCCCCTGTGCTGACCTCATGACCTCTCGCCTTCCACTCGTCCGGTGGCTGGTCACGACCTCTGACCGCGATCTCTCATACAACAATGTCTCTGTGTACCTTATCAGCAGGTATGTTTGTGCATGCTGTCTGACTTTTAAATCTACCATAAATTAAAATCTAACTTAAAATCACACTAGGGATGAATATATATATACACACAGGGGCCTCGCGGCTGAGTGAACAGCGCTCTGGGGTCGTAGTCCTAAGGGCCCGGGTTCGATCCCCGACCGAGGCAGAAACAAATGGGCAGAGTTTCTTTCACCCTGATGTGCCTGTTCATCTAGCAGTAAATAAATATCTAAAAGTTACACAACTTCCTGGAGATGTGTACGTGTGTTAGAAATACAGAGGGTCCAAGAGCTAATAGCTCGATTCTGCAGATACAAATAGTAAATAAAAATAGTAAGTACACACACAGAAATACGCTACATTCTCTGGATGGGGCTTCACATGTGGCTGGAAGTTCCGTCTCTTAAAGGATTGAAATTGAAATAAGTTTATTGAGGTAAAATACACACAAAGGGATGAGGTAGGTCAAGCTATTCTCACCCCGTGTCTTAAAGGATAGCATCTGGAAATAATGCTATTACTGCAATTCCCCAAGACTGCACCATCTCCACACACTCCCTCTTACATTACCTTCACCACTGACATTCTACCTCTAAGGACGATGTTGTAACATCATCCTTAGAAGGAAGGAAGGAACTATCAAGGGAAAGCGCCAAGCCATTATGGCTATAGAGCACTTGGAAGGGGTCAGGATAAGGATCTGGGATAGGACAGTGGGAAGGAATGGTGTCCAACCACTTGGACGGTCGGGGATTGAACGCCGACCTGCCTGAAACGAGACCGTCGCTCTACCGTCCAGCCTAAGTGGTTGCTTCATCCTTAGAAGAAGCAGTTTAATTGTACGCGTGCTTTCCATGGCTATATTATCTTAAAACTTTTTATGCTATTCGCTTTGTAATGAATTCCTTGTGCATCTTCCTCGCCTCGTCCCTTTCGTTGGACACGTATTATTTTATGAACTAATTCGACTTCGCATAGGATCCAAGTGCATTGTCAACTCTGTCTCATTACCAACATAGAATCTGAATAAACTCTATTATTGCTCAAATTATTCCATTGTAATGCTTACAGTTACAATTAGAGCTCAGTCCAGAGGCAGATTCACATAGTGATATATAATGAGGCACATAAGACAACTTATATAATATAAATTCCGAGCTAATGAAGCGTAACGTTCAAGATTTGTCAGTAACATGGATATATAAATCCCACCGGTGCCACCAATAGAGAAGGAGCGAGGGGGGGGGGGACACAATAAACAAATAGCGAAGGATAATGACGAGGGGCCAGATTCACGAAGCAGTTACGCAAGCACTTACGAACCTGTATATCTTTTCTCAATCTTTGGCGAGTTTGTTTACATTTATTAAACAGTTGATGAGCTCCGAAGCACCAGGAGACTGTTTATAACAATAACAACAGTTGATTGATTAGTTTTCATGCTTGGAAACTGTTTAATAAATGTAACCAAAGCCATCAAAGATTGAGGAAAGATGTACACATTCGTAAGTTCTTGCGTAACTGCTTCGTGAATCTGACCCGAGGAAACCAAATCAGATGTAATTAAAATTAACTTTATGCGATTCACAGAATACCCAAAGGATGATAATCTAGGTAATCTCGGGAGATTCTGGAAAGAATTGGGCAAGACATTAACAAGGGTTACAAAAGACCACAGAGCGACCAGTTTCTTTTTACAGCATCTTAGTGTCGTTGATCAGACCACACACTAGAAGGTGAAGGGACGACGACGTTTCGGTCCGTTCTGGATCACCATTCTCAAGTCGATTGTGAATGGTCCAGGACGGACCGAAACGTCGTCGTCCCTTCACCTTCTAGTGTGTGGTCTGGTCAACATACTTCAGCCACGTTATTGTGACTCATCGCCTGCACCTTGGTGACGCAGTTCAAAGAGGGAAAATGCTCGTGGAGACGCAAATACTCATACGAAATTAAAGCCAAACGACACAAAAATATTCTTACAGCTCTCTACTTCCATCTCTGAGACTATGGGCCCCACAGCTGCACCAGCGGCGGCAACTGCGTTACATTCTTCTCGCCAGATAAAACAACTTTTCCATTAGTGTCATCAACACCAAGTTTAAAATCGCTAATGGCAGCAAAAGTGTCAAAACTCTCATTAAAATGAAAAAGAAGTTTCTGAAATATAACAACACTCTGCCACACTACTTACACAATGTGTATATATTATATATATATATATATATATATATATATATATATATATATATAATATATATATATATATATATATATATATATATATATATATATATACAAAAATTACACGTAAAACACAATTATCGTAATGTCAAATAAATTACAAATATCACTGTAATAATTAGTAAACAGAATAAAAAGTGCATATTATTATATATATATTTCCAAATAAAGCTTCAGAAAATTCATATAAACAAAAATCACGAACTGTGGAAGAAAAAGAACAAGAGGCAATAGCCAAACCCGGATACTGCCGCTGTTCTGGAAGACAATTTGCCCACCGCGGCAAGAGGTACATTAAGATGTGGTGGTGGTGGGGGTAATGGTGGTGGTGTTGGTGGTGTTGGTGTTGGTGGTGGTGGTGGTGGTGGTGGTGGTGTGGTGGTGGTGTTGGTGTTGGTGGTGGTGGTGGTGGTGGTGGTGGTGATGGTGGTGGTTGTGGTGGTGTTGGTGTTGGTGGTGGTGGGGTTGGTGGTGGGGTGGTGGTGGTGATGGTGGTGGGTTGGTGGTGTTTGGTGGTGGTGGTGGTGTGGTGGTGGTGGTGGTGGTGGTGTGGTGTTGGTTGGTGGTGGTGGTGGGTGGTGGTGGTGGTGGTGATGGTGGTGGTGTTGGTGGTGTTGGTGTTGGTGGTGGTGGTGGTGGTGGTGGTGGTGATGGTGGTGGTGTTGGTGGGTTGGTGTTGGTGGTGTGGTGGTGGTGGTGGTGGTGGGGGTTGGTGGTGTGGTGGTGGGTGGTGGTGGTGGTGGTGTTGGTGTGGTGGTGGTGGTGGTGGGTGGTGGTGATGGTGGTAATGGTGGTGGTGNCGTGTGAGTGGTTGTGAGTCCATGTGGGTGGTTGTGAGCCCGTGTGAGTGGTTGTGAGTCCGTGTGAGTGGTTGTGAGTCCATGTGGGTGGTTGTGAGTCCGCGTAGGTGGTTGTGAGTCCATGTGAGTGGTTGTGAGTCCGTGTGAGTGGTTGTGAGTCCATGTGGGTGGTTGTGAGTCCGTGTGAGTGGTTGTGAGTCGTGTGAGTGGTTGTGAGTCCATGTGGGTGGTTGTGAGTCCGTGTGAGTGGTTGTGAGTCCGTGTGAGTGGTTGTGAGTCCATGTGGGTGGTTGTGAGTCCGCGTAGGTGGTTGTGAGTCCGTGTGAGTGGTTGTGAGTCCGTGTGAGTGGTTGTGAGTCCGTGTGAGTGGTTGTGAGTCCATGTGGATGGTTGTGAGTCCGCGTAGGTGGTTGGTGTACAATTGTGTACCAGTTAAGGGTGTACAATTCACCGAATTACTTTTGAACATTTGAAAAAAGTTCAATTTCTTATAGAAATATCCAAGAAGGATATTAAGAAGAATGGAGTAACTCCAAGAAGGATCACCCTATACAAACACCACAAACTAAGGCGTCTATTCTTTAACCTCGTAGACATTGTTTAATTCAAGCCTAACAAACCCCACAATGCACAATATATCTATCCAACTCGCCTCAGACAAGCTAAAACTAAACAAATTAGTTAAACACTTAACTAAACTTAAAAGACACCAAGAAACCCTGAGACAATCCATTAATTCCAAAACAACATTGAAAAAAAGCTACACCAGCCCTTCACTTCAGAGGGAAATACTCCCAAGACGACACTCTCTTAAGGTCTAACACACCGAAAATAGCATAAAAAAACTAACTCCTTAACTCCAAAACATGATATATACGTGAGGGGGAAAATATATGGAGTATCCGTTCATCCAAAAAAGGAGAAAAAAAAGCTGTACAGTGTCCCCTCACATCAAAGGGAAATACTCTCAGTAGGACCAAAAAATAGTAAGTCAGCTGATAGCATAACACGCTCAATGTTTATATTTCATTTACTTTTTGCCATGGTAATTGAATTTGTAAATTTTTTCTGTTTTTATTTCCATCAAATATTTCAACTGAAAACTTTATATATTTCTAGAATGAATTTGTGAATATATCTTATATTATATATATATATATATATATATATATATATATATATATATATATATATATATATATATATATCCTTTCGAAGATGTATTATTATATAAGAAAGTACTTAAGGAAATTCCTGTTTCAATTCGTCCTTCGTGGTCTAACACTGTCATATATATATATATATATATATATATATATATATATATATATATATATATATATATATATATATATATATATATATGATGAGGCAGGGAAGGAGAGGTCAAGGGTGTTAAGAGACGTAGAATGGGAGGAGAGTTAAGAGAGGCGGGGAAGAGGGAGGGTAAGATAGATTAAAGGGAAGGAGTCATGGGAGGGAAGGACAGACTCAGGGGCGAGGGGCGAGGGGCGAGGGGCGAGGGGCCGTGGGAGGGGGCAGCATCCAGCAGCAAGCGGGAGTCAGACGTAAGGCGCGATAAATCTGAGAAAACTGAGTTTTAAATTAGATAAATCGTTCCTTAAATCTGACTCTAATAATGGCGGGTATTTGTAACCCTTTCCCAGGGCAAGGGCGAGGCTTACCTTAGGGAGGGCTTACCTTAGGGAGGGCTTGCCTTAGGGAGGGCTTACCTTAGGGAGGGCTTACCTTAGGGAGGGCTTACCTTAGGGAGGGCTTGCCTTAGGGAGGGCTTGCCTTAGGGAGGGCTTACCTTAGGGAGGGCTTGCTTTAGGGAGGGCTTACCTTAGGGAGGGCTTACCTTAGGGAGGGCTTACCCTAGGGAGGGCTTACCTTAGGGAGGGCTTGCCTTAGGGAGGGCTTACCTTAGGGAGGGCTTGCCTTAGGGAGGGCTTACCTTAGGGAGGGCTTACCTTAGGGAGGGCTTACCCTAGGGAGGGCTTACCTTAGGGAGGGCTTACCTTAGGGAGGGCTTACCCTAGGGAGGGCTTACCTTAGGGAGAGCTTACCTTAGGGAGGGCTTACCCTAAGGAGGGCTTACCTTAGGGAGGGCTTACCCTAGGGAGGGCTTACCTTAGGGAGGGCTTACCTTATGGAAGGCTGCAACAATAGGAGAAAGGATGAAAGAAGATACAGTGGACGGGTAGAGATAGAGGGGTGAGGTGAGAGATGAATGGTGAGAGAAGATACAGATGGAGAGATGAGGGATAGACTGGTTAGCGGCCTATCATCTTCAAGACTAACCATCATACACACTGCCAAACCGGAACAACCAAGGACATCTTCAAGAGGAAACTAGATTTATTCCTCCAAGGAGTTCCGGACCAACCGGGCTGTGGTGGGTATGTGGGCCTGCGGGCTGCTCCAAGCAACAGCCTAGTGGACCAAACTCTCACAAGTCAAGCCTGGCCTCGGGCCGGGCTTGGGAAGTAGAAGAACTCCCAGAACCCCATCAACCAGGTATACACACACTCTAGACCGTCTCACCTACTAGACACGGCTAGACATCTGGTCTACACCCAGCACAGTGGGATACTAAAGCACTCAGCCACAGGCGATGGTCGTGCCTTTACCATGTAAACCGTTTTACAGTGTAGACCATTTTACAGTGTAAACCGTAAATTATCGTCTGTAGTGCATAGACACGGGTTTAGGGAGTACATCAGTACCATATGGATCATTACATCACATAAGGTGGTCGGAGTGGCTATCACCAGACTTATCACCATACATGCTGTTCATACATTGATCTAAGATACTGGAGTAGTTGGCAGTAGTTGTCTCAGGAGACCATGGAGTTGCCTAAGATAGAGCATAGTTAGTTATTGAGGACTAACAATATAATGTGATTCATGTGCATTGACAAAGGTGACATGTAAATGTAACCAATTAAATATATATATATATATATATATATATATATATATATATATATATATATATAGTGCGACTTAGGTGTTTATAGTGGTCTATCCTCTCCTCACACACACACACACACACACACACACACGTGGGGGGGCCAGGTAGCCTGGTGGATATCGCGCAGGACTTGTAATTCTGTGGCGCGGGTTCGATTCCCGCACCCGGCAGAAACAAATGGGCAAAGTTTCTTTCACCCTGAATGCCCCTGTTACCTAGCAGTAAATAGGTACCTGGGAGTTAGTCAGCTGTCACGGGCTGCTTCCTAAGGGGTGTGTGTGTGTGTGTGGTGTGGGAAAAAAAAAAAAAGTAGTTAGTGTAGTTAGTAAACAGTTGATTGACAGTTGAGAGGCGGGCTGAAAGAGCAAAGCTCAACCCCCGTAAAATACAACTAAGTGAATACACACACAATTGATATGACATATGCGCGTGTAAGTCCCATTATCGTGAACGGAAACCACTTCATCCACCTGGATCATAAAAGACTCAAACCCTGGCTATTTGGACACGGGAGACATCTCCTGTCCACGAGGCTAACCATAGCCCGTGCTTCTTGCCCAGCTCCTGTGCCAGGTAAGTTACGGGCTAACCATAGCCCGTGCTACTTGCCCAGCTCCTGTGCCAGGTAAGTTACGGGCTCACCATAGCCCGTGCTACTTGGAACTTGTTCCGAGTAGCTGAATCTATAACAACAACAAACGGCTATTTGGAGAGCACTGGAGCGTCGTCCCCAGCAAGCCACACTGGCCTCCAGGTGTGAGGCAGTGGTCCCCCCGGACTACCTCCATAAGCCTACTCTAGGTGGTGGGGGGGGGGGGGGAATGACCTGTATGTATAACCTGTGATCCCAGTAACATTAAGGGTGGGAATTTATAGCGAACATATTTTCCTTTCGGAGGTATGTGAGTTTTGGTTTTCTCTTCCCCTTAAGTGCATTACAATTTGTAACGGAAGATAAAAGGTGGAATTAGAGTTTTTTCTACAGTGTTTACATTCAGAGATATGTTGTCTTTCGCATTAACTGTATGGAGAAAGGACTATTATATTCGCAGTTGGAGGATTCTGGTGATGGAATTAAAGCCTCTCAGTTTTGGAAGAGTTGTTATGAACATTACAATAGTTTACTAGCCAATCATTAGGTACAATTTTAGTCCTGAACATTATTCAGAACTTAAATAAATTCTTAGTGTAGGCTTATCCACCGACCGAACGTTTTGGGGGCAATCCCATGCACCTGAGCTGAGGACAACCTAGTCAACCAGTGACTTCCTCACTGACTTCTTCACTGACTTCCTCACTGACAAGTTACTTTCCTTAGTGTTGCTGCATGACTACCAACACCGGGTAGTTGTGGACAACCTCACCCAGTATGGCACCTCAACATTTTTTGCGAGAATTCCAAGTTAATATCCACTACCATCCAGCTGGTCCAAAAGACCAGATCTATATGGTCTTCGAAAGTCGGAAAGTGACCTTTCCAGCACTTGCCCCAGACCCAATTCTAGCTTTATCTACCCGCAGACATGGTTGTTACCGGGTGTCTGAAACATGGTGGGTCCTCAGACTATCAGGATGTCCTCAGTGTGTGTGTGTGTATTCACTTAGTTGTATTTTACGGGGGTTGAGCTTTACTCTTTCGGCCCGCCTCTCAACTGTCAATCAACTGTTTACTAACTACACTAACTACTTTTTTTTTTCCACACCACACACACACACACACCCCAGGAAGCAGCCCGTGACAGCTGACTAACTCCCAGGTACCTATTTACTGCTAGGTAACAGGGGCATTCAGGGTGAAAGAAACTTTGCCCATTTGTTTCTGCCGGGTGCGGGAATCGAACCCGCGCCACAGAATTACAAGTCCTGCTCGCTATCCACCAGGCTACCTGCCCCCCCCCAACACACTACCTGTGTGTGTGTGTGTGTGTGTGTGTGTGTGTGTGTGTGTGTGTGTGTGTGTGTGTGTGTGTGTGTGTGTGTGTGTGCGTGCGTGCGTGCGTGCACATGCGTGGTATATGCATATCCATTAACCAAAAGTATAAACAACCTCACCATGAGCCACAAGATATAACCTGCGATCATAAAATTCGGATTTAAACGCCATGGAATCGCACCCATTTCTGGCATTTCCAGAAATTGTTGCATTACTAAATGGCAGACTAAGGTGGGCAGACCAAGGTGGGCAGACCAAGGTGGCAGACCAAGGTGGCAGACCAAGGTGGGCAGACCAAGGTGGGCAGACCAAGGTGGCAGACCAAGGTGGCAGACCAAGGTGGCAGACCAAGGTGGCAGACCAAGGTGGCAGGCTAAAAACACAGTCTCAGACAGTTCTTGGCTGCCACCCCCCCCCCCACACACACACACACAAACAACACACACAGTTGAGAGGCGGGACCAAAGAGCCGAAGCTCTAGCCCCGCAAGCACAACTAGGTGAACACACACACACACACACACACACGGTCCCACAGGGGTCCCACAGGGCTCAGTACTTGGACCCATCCTGTTTCTAATATATGTGAACGATCTTCCGGAGGGTATAGACTCATTCCTCTCAATGTTTGCTGATGATGCAAAAATTATGAGAAGAATCAAGACGGATGAAGATAGACAGAGACTACAGGATGACCTGGATAAACTGGAGGAATGGTCTAGAAAATGGCTGCTAAAGTTCAACTCGGGAAAGTGTAAGGTGATGAAATTAGGAGAAGGGAGCAGGAGGCTGAACACAAGGTATCATTTGGGAGGGGAAATCATACAAGAGTCAAATAGAGAGAAAGATCTGGGGGTTGATATCACACCGAACCTGTCCCCAGAAGCCCACATCAAAAGAATATCATCAGCGGCATATGCTAGACTGGCCAACATAAGAACTGCCTTTAGAAATTTGTGTAAGGAATCTTTCAGAACCCTGTATACCACTTATGTAAGACCAATCCTGGAGTATGCAGCTCCAGCCTGGAGTCCATACCTAGTTAAACACAAGACAAAGTTAGAGAAGATTCAGCGGTATGCCACCAGGCTCGTCCCGGAACTGAGAGGATTGAGCTACGAGGAAAGGCTAAAGGAGCTGAACCTCACATCCCTGGAAAACAGAAGAGTAAGGGGAGACATGATAACCACCTACAAAATTCTCAGGGGAATTGACAGGGCGGACAAAGAGAAACTCTTCACCACGGGTGGGACACGAACAAGGGGACACAGGTGGAAACTTAGTACCCAGATGAGCCACAGAGACGTTAGAAAGAATTTTTTCAGTGTCAGAGTAGTTAATAAATGGAATGCACTAGGAAGTGATGTGGTGGAGGCTGACTCCATACACAGTTTCAAGTGTAGATATGATAGAGCCCAGTAGGCTCAGGAATCTGTACACCTGTTGATTGACAGTTGAGAGGCGGGACCAAAGAGCCAAAGCTCAACCCCCGCAAGCACAATTAGGTGAGTACACGGGGGCGGGATCTTCCCATAATAACCCCCACAGCTAATCTAATATCTTGGAGACGTCTGGGATTCCTGTTTACCCCCAGTTCCTGCCAATGTTAACCTCTAGGACTCCCCTCCCCCACACACCCGTCACCCGTCACCCGTCACGGTGTACGGTTAACGCACACTGTACAAGAAGGTACGGTGCCTAGACAGGTCCTATGAAGATGAATACACACTAAAGGAACACACAATAAAGAGGATGACACAGCATACTGTCACATGACCAGCGACTTGTACAACGTATGACATTCCGTAATATTAATCTTACATGTACGTTAATTTCCTTGTAAATTACCATGTAAGTAGTTTATACCTATTGTATTTGAAGTCAAATCTCAAGAGCCAAATTAAGCTAAACAGTCAGAGAGTGGAATGTTCCAGTAACAGCATAATATAATGGACATCCAGTCAGCCAGGACAGTTTGGAAATAGAAACTGAAATTTTAAATGGACCAATCACGGGCGAGCTTAATATGACTTAACCAACCACAACACTGCAGTTTAGAGCTCAGCTAAAGGTAACCTAACCACAAGTGGCCCCATCAGCGGGGGTGGATATATATAAGGTTTTAATTATATTTTTAATTATATCACCATAAAACTAGAGTTCGAAACAATGCATACAAGCTGGAGATGTTTTAGATACAGGAAAGACCTGGGTAAATACTGGTTTAGAAGCATGGTTGCTGAGTTATGGAACACATTACCGGATGTTGCTGGAGGGTGTGGCTACTGGTGTGGCTGCTGGTGTGGCTACTGGTGTGGCTGCTGGTGTGGTAAGAGTCCCAGGCATCGGCGATGCGAGGTTGTCTGATGAATTGGGTGACTGGTGGATGGGGGGGGGCTGGATGGGGGGGGCTGGATGGGGGGGGCTGGATGGGGGGGGCTGGATGGGGGGGGGGCTGGATGGGGGGGGGCTGGATGGGGGGGGGGCTGGATGGGGGGGGCTGGATGGGGGGGGGGGCTGGATGGGGGGGGGCTGGATGGGGGGGGGGCTGGATGGGGGGGAGCTGGATGGGTGGGGGTGGCTGCTGGATGGAGCAGGTCGCTAGGAATGGTCGGGTATTGAGGAATATTCCTCAGAAACTGCGCTTCTGTAATCTGCCAACTGTTATCTGCCAACTGTTATCTGCCAACAGTAATCTGCCAACAGTAACCTGCCAACTTCAGACCAAACTAGCGAGAAGGAACAAGTGAGTGTGGGCGGGTGAAGCCGCCAGACCTTCCGCAAGACTGAACCCACGGCGTATAGTTCTAAAAAAAAAAATATTCCCGAATTTCGAAAACCTTTCCCACTAATTATTTTCCTTGGGAATTACTTTCTTGTGAGGTCTTACAACACTCTTCAAAGGAAAAACACTTGTGTCTCCGCGTTCCGTATCTCCTTGTGCATGTGAGACACCGGAGCAAAAGCCTCGACTTTATATAGGAATCCCATTCCATTCCTATATATAGGAATCCCATAACATTCCTATATAAAGATGCGCTATAGTATCTACCATATCAGCCTGCATGCGCCATGTAGACTGACATTCCTTTGAATAAACCATGCACATATATTCATTTTATTACATATTATTAAGTAAACAGGTTATACTGGTCACGAATTAGAGGTGGAGGAGCGCACTTCAGAGACAGGGATGGTCCACTTACGCCAATATTACCCAACCACTCAGTGTGGTTGGGTTCAGTGTGAGTGCACCAATTAGAGCACTCCAAAACTGAGCCCGGGCCAATAGGTCAGCACAGTTACCTGTAAAGGTCGACTCAGCAAGCCTTAGCGATGGGGCAGACATGTGTTGTGCATGGGGTATGGTGCAATGTCTCCCTTTGAGGTATAGTGACTCGGCGATC
>WNGS01113158.1:45631916-45645603 GCA_020271785.1 Procambarus virginalis
AAAGAGGCCGGGAAGAGGACGTCGGCTGCCGTGGTGACGTCTTCACACAAGAGGCGGCGGGGGGAGAGGGACGTCGGCGGCGGTGACGTCTTCACCAAGAGGCCGGGGGAGAGGTCGTCGGCGGCGGTGACGTCTTCAACAAGAGGCCGGGGGAGAGGACGTCGGCGGCGAGGGTGACGTCTTCAAAGCAAAGAGGACGGAGGACGCATGACGATCGGCGGCTGGTGACGTGCTTCCACAAGGACAGACGGGGGAAGAGGACGTCGGGCGGCGGTGACGTCTTCACACCATGAGGCCGGGGGGAATAGAGGACCGTCCAATAATCAGTCAGTGTGGGCCCGCCACACTGTACGTTTGAATATTGATGTCTCTGGGTTCCAGCTGATGCGGCGTGCGTTGCGTGCTTGTACCGTGGCCGTGCGTCGCAGTTGTGGGCTGTGTGTGTGTGTAGGGTGTGTGTTGGTGCTGGTGTGGGTGTGCTTCTGTGTGTGAGGTGTTGGCTGTGTGGTTGTGAGATAATTCGGGACCGCGACCTCGGAGGTCTCGCGGGTACATTTCTTCCCCAATACTTTCCCTTAGACGTGGTGTGCGTTCTCTCTTTACACGTCTTGAACCCGATCTTGGTTCACTGTACCGCCTTGTACACGCTCCTAGTTAACTGTACCGCCTTGTACACGCTCCTAGTTAACTGTACCGCCTTGTACACGCTCCTAGTTAACTGTACCGCCTTGTACACGCTCCTAGTTAACTCCATGTTGTTTTATAGGAGCTATAAACAACTAGGAAAATAACAAATCATGACATTACAAAGTTGTACTGGGGCCGCGTTAACCAGCTCCTGGTTCACGGTTTGTCTCCGTCTTGTACCCCCGCTCTATCTCAGGGTTCACTGTACGCCTTTGTACACGTCCTGGTTTTCAACGTTGTACCGCCCTTGTATCACGCTCCTGGTTCCACGTACAGCCTTGTACCCGTGATTCCTGGCTTCATACTGTCGCTATTGTACCCGCTCCGTTCACTGTACCTTGTACACGCTCCTGGTTCAATGTACCGCCTTGTACACGCTCCTAGTTCACTGTACCGCCTTGTACACGCTCCTAGTTAACTGTACCGCCTTGTACACGCTTCTGGTTGTTCCACTTGTACACGCTTGTACCGCTCCTGGTTCACTGTTTGCTTGTACCCGCTCCGGTTCATGTACGCTTTGTACACACTCCTGGTTCACTGTACCCCTTGTACACAGGCCTGGTTCACGTATTTTACCGCTTGTACACACCTCCTGGTTCACTGTACCGCCTTGTACACGCTCCTAGTTCACTGTACCGCCTTGTACACGCTCCTAGTTCACTGTACCGCCTTGTACACGCTCCTAGTTCACTGTACCGCCTTGTACACGCTCCTAGTTAACTGTACCGCTTTGTACACACTCCTGGTTCACTGTACAGCCGTTGTACACGCTCCCAGGAGGGTGTGATGCTATGTGATCCGCCTGTACACGCATCCTGGTTCACTGTACCGCGTGTACCCGCTCCGGTTTACTGTGTACCGCCTTGTACACTCTCCTGAGTCACTGTCCCGCCTGTACCCGATCCTGGTTGACTGTACCGCCTTGTACTCGCCTATGGTTCATTAACCGCTCTTGTACACGTCCTGGTTTACTGTACCGCCTTGTACACGCTCCTGGTACATTTACCGTCTTATCCACCGCTCCTGGCGACAAGTTACCGCAGTGTACACGTCCTAGTTAAACTGTACCGCCTGTTACACGCCTGGTTCACTTTACCGCACTTGTACACCGTCCGGTTCACTGTAACCGCCTTGTACTCGCTCCTGGTTCACTGTACCGCTGTACACGCTCCTGGTTCACTTTACCGCCTCTGTACACGGCTCCTCGGTTCACTTACCGCCATGTACACGCTCCTGTTTCACTTTACCGATTGTTCACGCTCATGGTTCACCTGTAACCGCCTTGTACTCGCTCCGGTCACTTTACCGCCATTGTACCGATCTGTTCACTGTACGACCTTGTACACCGCTCCTGGTTCCGTACGCCTTGTACTCGCTCTGGTTTACTGTACCGCCTTGTACACGCTCCTAGTTCACTGTACCGCCTTGTACACGCTCCTAGTTCACTGTACCGCCTTGTACACGCTCCTGGTTCACTTTACCGCCTTGTTCACGCCTGTTCAACTGTACCGCTTGTACTCGCTCCCTGCCGGTTCACTGTACCGCTCGTACTCGGCTCCTGGTTCACTGTACCGCCTTGTTCTCGCTCCTGGTTCACTGTACCGGCCTTGTACTCGCTCCTGTTCATCGTACCGCCTTGTACCGACCCTGGTTCACTGTACCGCCTTTTACTCGCTCCTGGTTCACTGTACCGCCTTGTACACGCTCCTAGTTCACGGCTACGTCTTTTACACGATTTTACCTGCAGGATCGAGCTCTTAGTCTTGGACCCTCGCCTTTCTAACTGTCGGGTGTCTAATGCACTGACTCAACGTATCTACCTGAAGGATACCTTGAGGTGCTCCGGGGCTTAGCGTCCTAGCGGCCGCGGTCTGGTCTTTGACCAGGCCTCCATGTTGCTGGACTGATCAACCACCCATGTGGCTGTTGTACGCGGCTGCTCGCAGGCCTGACGTATGATCGACTGTAATTGTTTAAGTAATTAGTGATGACAAAGTAATTGCCTGCTACGAAGGGATTGGTCATTCTAATGTAATCGCTCTTGTTAAGCCGAACATGTAATGGAAGCCAAGAAGATAATATCACTATGAACTAATCAATGGTATTAAAATAATTTGATAAGGAAGGAAGGGATGATGGGTACAATAATGAATTAAATGATGAACCAATTTTCTATCCCCTAATGACGGGTAGGTACTGACGGGCAGTATGGATAATAGTTACCTTAAGGTAATTGTTGCGGGAAGCAAAATGTGGCCATTATTCTCGGTACATAAAGTAATTACATGGAACACAAACTACAAAGCGCTGATGAGGTAATGGGATGTGTTTACAGTGATGGACATTTTGTAGGAGAATGTTGCCCCTCTGGCTCCTTCTGTCCGTAGCATTTGGGCTTCTTCTGTCTGCAACTGTGAGTAGCATTTGGGCTCCTTCTGTCCTTAGCTGTGAGTAACCACATGTTTAATATGTGTGTTGACAATTAGTCAAGGAAATGGTGTATGGCATTTGCTGTAGAATATTAATGTATAATTATTAATGTATATTTTGCACATATGAAGGCCTGTATTGTAGTTGACTTGTGCTGCTGATGTTTTCGATTCATCAACTCGGAACACAAAGTTGCAAGTAGCACGGGCTATGGCGAGCCCGTAATGGACTTGCCTGGCACAGGAGCGGGGCTGTAACGGCTGTATTTGATGTTACAGTTCACGACTTAGGGAAAGATGGAGGGGGGTGGGGAGGGGGTAGGGGGGCAGAAAGGGAGAGGGGAGGGAGGCCTGTCTCTCTCTCTCTCTCTCTCTCTCTCTCTCTCTCTCTCTCTCTCTCTCCCCTCTCTCTCTCTCTCTATCTCTCTCTCTCTCTCCCTCTCTCTCTCTCTCTTCTCTCTCTTTCTATCACATGCAAGGGGGGGGGGGGAAGAGCGCGACGGGAATAGGGAGGGGGAGAGCTAGTAGAGAGCAGAGAGAGAGAGAGAAGAGAGAGAGAGAGAGAGAGAGAGAGAGAGAGAGAGAGAGAGAGACCATATTTGCATGTCGTGCCTAATAGGCATATTACGCCGAGAGTCAACACTTTAGTCCAAGCACGAGGTACACATCTCTGAGTGGTGTTGAACACCATGATGGCTGGTGTGTGTGTGTGTGTGTGTGTGTGTGGTGTGTGTGTGTGTGTGTGTGTGTGTGTGTGTGTGTGTGTGTTGTGTGTGTGTGTGTGTGTGTGGGGGAGGGGCTTGTATTCTGGGCTTTTGAACACCATGAGAGAAGAGAGGGTGGGAGGAGTGACAGAGTCTCCTGAACTCTCTAGAATAAATACATATAAATCATTCAGACAATTCGTCATATTTTCATTACTCTGGCCATTAGCCTTTGTGGCGTGAGTCCTCGCCACTCAGCGCTCTCTTGCTGATTGATTCACCTCATAATTACCTCTGCTTCCATTATCGTTTATTCCTGAGTTTCGCCATAAGCTAAAATATTAATTATACTTGAATCATCAAATGGTAATTAAACCCTAAGAATGTACAGACGATGAGGGACAATAATATATGAGGTCTGAACCTCACACCAGAAGAGACGGCGACGTTTCGGTCCGTCTATCGTCTTGATAATGGTCTAGAACGGACCGAAACGTCGTCGTCTCCTCATGTCTGGTGTGTGGTTTAGTTCCTTAAGAATGTGCTAATGTTTACTTTCAAGCCTTTCCAATTTCTTCAAAGAATATGAATTAGGTGAAGGATTTAGCAGTGAATGACTATTGAAAAACAGGCATAGTCTGAGAGTGTCAAAGCTGTATCATTTGTGTCAAAAGACTGACGGGAAGACTGAGAGTTCACTCGACATAGATCAAATAGGGAAAGTCTTGGAGTCCAGACTTACACAACATAAATATTCTGTAAGATCCGACCAGACTTCACATGCTTTATTTACACATTTCTCACCACAGTTCTCACCGAACACTGCGTGTTCTGTTATCAGATATAACCGAGCACACTCTGTTCTGTTATCAGATATAAGACCTTAGTTAACAACAATTTTATCATCCACAGAAACACAAGTAGAACCACGTGTGATATAAACAATAGTAATGGTTCGAACAAATCCGCAAGGGCCGTGATCAGGATTCGAACCTACGTCTGAGATTTTCCAGACGCTGCTTTAATGGACTGAGCTACGACATAGTCAAAAGAGTTGAAACCAGAAGTTCTTCTGGACTTACTTGGATCCTGTTCGTTCAATACAAAAACTAAGAACTATTTTAGCAGGTCGTAGGGGACCTGACTCCATCATGTCAAATCCTATTGTAAATCTTCTCTTTTGTGTGATCTTGTAAGTGTGAAATGTACCCCACCTGCCTCACTTTTAACGATGGCAGCCAGAATGCACTACTCGGCCTAGTATGCAAGGCCCGATTTGCCTAATAGGCAGAGTGATTTTCGTGTTGGTTTATTTGAAAATAAAATTCCAGTTGGTTTATTTGAATTAATATTATTATATTATATTAGGAACATGAATTACTGACTTTATGTTAGTTTATGTTAGGCTAAGAGGGTTAGGTAGGTAGGTTAGGTTAGGTTAGTTAGCTAGGGTAGGGTAGGTTAGGTTTGGTCATATTTCTTAGTTAGTTTTAACTCAAATTAACAAAAAATTAACTCGCATATATAATGTAATGCATTTGCTTTATCATTTCATAAGAAAATAGTTAGAAAAATACATAACTTCAGGGAAACTTGGCTTACTAGGCAATCGGGCCTAGCACAGTAGGCTAAATAGTGCGTTCTGGCTATTACCTACAATATATATATATATATATATATATATATATATATATATATATATATATATAATATCTGTATTAATACTTTACCCAGTGTATTGCGAACAATTTTAAAAGCCCGTAAAGGCTTGTCTAAAAAGTTTTGAATGTGCTCCGGTAATCTATTCACAAAGAGATTGATTAAGCATCAACCTATGCATCAGATAATTTGTGCAATTTTTCCGCACTGCAAGCGTTAAAAGTATCAATTCATTTAAAAGTTGGAAAAAAAAAATTGTTTTTAACATTCAGCTGATATTTGCCAAACCACCTCGTGTGATGGAGAGAGAGAGAGAGAGACAGAGAGAGAGAGAGAGAGAGAGAGAGAGAGAGAGAGAGAGAGAGAGAGAGAGAGAGAGAGAGCAGTGTAGCCTGCCGTTGCACATCAAAGTATTAACGAACATATTAAGCCTCTGCTCTACTTGGCCGTAATAGCCCGTGCATGCAATCTGGCGTTAATATTGCAAACTGCAGCATTCCCGGATGACTCAACACTCACTGATGCTGGCATAAACTGCCCCTCTACGCTCTGCAACGAGACCTCCTTAACGACTGTTGTGGGCTGGCAATTGTTGATCTTAGAACTGCTCCGGTGTAGGGGGGGGGTTGGAGGCAGAGGGCCTTGTTAAATTGTTAAGAACATGTTAATGTATTTTCATCACCGGTGTTAACGTTGTGTGTTAGTACTACCATTAACAGCCATAGTGCGGTGCATAATATGTATGAAAATTATAATGAGGCTGATCATTCGTGAGCCTGTCACTGTTGAGGGCGTCACAGCCTGTCACTGTTGAGGGCGTCACAACCTGTCACTGTTGAGGGCGTCACAACCTGTCACTGTTGAGGGCGTCACAGCCTGTCACTGGTGAGGGCGTCACAGCATGTCACTGTTGAGGGCGTCACAGCCTGTCACTGGTGAGGGCGTCACAGCATGTCACTGTTGAGGGCGTCACAGCCTGTCACTGTTGAGGGCGTCACAGCCTGTCACTGTTGAGGGCGTCACAGCCTGTCACTGTTGAGGGCGTCACAGCCTGTCACTGTTGAGGGCGTCACAGCCTGTCACTGTTGAGGGCGTCACAGCCTGTCACTGTTGAGGGCGTCACAGCCTGTCACTGTTGAGGGCGTCACAGCCTGTCACTGGTGAGGGCGTCACAACCTGTCACTGGTGAGGGCGTCACAGCCTGTCACTGGTGAGGGCGTCACAACCTGTCACTGGTGAGGGCGTCACAGCCTGTCACTGGTGAGGGCGTCACAGCCTGTCACTGGTGAGGGCGTCACAACCTGTCACTGTTGAGGGCGTCACAGCCTGTCACTGTTGAGGGCGTCACAGCCTGTCACTGGTGAGGGCGTCACAACCTGTCACTGGTGAGGGCGTCACAGCCTGTCACTGGTGAGGGCGTCACAACCTGTCACTGGTGAGGGCGTCACAGCCTGTCACTGGTGAGAGCGTCATAACCTGTCACAACAAAGCAAGAGCCGCATCACTGTCGTCAGGTCCAGTCAACACTGACTCACCACTCACACTGACTCACCACACACACTGACTCACCACTCACACTGACTCACCACTCACACTGACTCACCACTCACACTGATTCACCACACACACACACACACCACACACACACACACACTCACCACTCACACTGACTCACCACTCACACTGACTCACCACTCACACTGATTCACCACACACACACACTCACCACTCACACTGACTCACCACTCACACTGACTCACCACTCACACTGACTCACCACTCACACTGACTCACCACACACACACACTCACCACACACACACACTCACCACACACACTCACCACACACACACACTCACCACACACACTCACCACACACACACACTCACCACACACACACTGACGAGCCACAACACACTACGACCCCCCCCCCCTCCCTGCCGTCATTAACTTCACACAATATTAACATTTCATCCGCGTAAAAAAAGTTAAAAAAGTAGTATTTTAGTATTCCATGAGAGAGCGAGTTATTGTTACACTTTAAGAGATTTCTTGGATTGTTTTGAGCTGTTTTGCTGGTCTTTGTATTATCCTGAATTATATCCTGAATTATCCTTTGTATTATCCTGAATGATATCCTGAATTATCCTTTGTGTTATCCTGAATGATATCCTGAATTATCCTTTGTATTATCCTGAATTATCCTTTGTATTATCCTGAATTATCCTTTGTATTATCCTGAATGATAGCCTGAATTATCCTTTGTATTATCCTGAATGATAGCCTGAATTATCCTTTGCATTATCCTGAATGAATGATCCAGGCAAAGAATTCCTGCCAGGAATTCTTTGTGAAAAAGAGAACTTTCAATCGTCGAATTTTAGTATTTTTTATTTTATTTCATTATATCTGGTCAAAAATATATTAACCTTTTTTAATATCTAAATCTAGTTGTTGTATATTAACCCCTGAACATCATATCACAATTTGTTTTTATATGTAAAATAAAATTCATAGTTTTTAGTGTATTTAATACAGCTGATATTTTTAGTGTTGATGCAGTGAACATGAGATTTATCATCATTGAGGCCTACGTTAAGGTGTTCTCTATGACCAGCCTCAAGTCTGGCAGTCTAGACCTGCTCTGTAAAGCTGTCTACCTCGGGTAATATCTTTAAAAAAATATAAAGTGCTCCACAATGGCGGCTGGTACTGTAAAAATGTCAGTATTTCTACCCGTCTTGAAATGTTGGTGCTTTCAGTAACTATTTGAAAGTGCCAATAAATAGTGATGGATCACCAGAAAGTTGATGTTTTTTACTGTTAATTTTAGAATCAGACAAATAAAGCTACTTACTAAACTTAAAACTTAAACTTAACTTACTTAAAACTTACTTACTTAAACTTAACTTACTTAAACTTAACTTACTTAAACTTAATTAACTTACTTACTTAAACTTAACTTACTTAAACTTAACTTACTTACTTAAACTTAACTTACTTACTTAAACTTAACTTACTTACTTAAACTTAACTTACTTACTTAAACTTAACTTACTTACTTAAACTTAACTTACTTACTTAAACTTAACTTACTTAAACTTAACTGACTTAAAACTTACCAAACTTAAACATTCCTAGGCATAGAACAGCTCATATATATTAGGCCTAAGATAGCATGTTATCATATTAGGCCTAGGGTTGCTAGGGGAGGTGAGGTTAGGCACTTTATATTGACGTTAAAATAATTTCCCCATTTGGCCAATTTCAATAACACAAAAGTAAACTTTTTGGTAGTCCGTTATTACATATTTACTACTTTCGAGCAAATAGTTACTATAAGTACTGTACTGCCGTTTTTGGCGGATGGGCTGCAATATTTTGACTACCTCAGAGTGTTGAACACAGTAGAAATTTTCCCATACACTTCAATAGTTCTTGCTTCTTGGGGCAGAAATACCAGGATAAAGCACTAACTTTTCCCATTAGTTTTCTTCAAAACTACTTTACAGAGAAACTTCATAAAGTCTGGTTCTTTGGTAGCTGCTGCTGGCACTCTGTGAGAGGATCCTAATGTTGAACCACTTCTACCTTTTTTATTGAATCCTATTTGTAATTAAATCCTTATAATGTATATAGTAAGATAGCGAGAAGGTATTGGTGATACTAGCGTTGGACTCACCCCCGAGTGCCCTCTCGACTCATCACTAAGGAGAGGGGTCTGCTCCTCTTGTACCTGCAAGACAGAGTATAGTCTGCGCTCCGAGTTTGTCAGACTCCTCTGTGACTGTCACGGGTCTCAAGGCGGAAGTAAAGTTAGATTACAGTTTAACATGGGTTTACTGAATTCAATAACGAGCTAAACACTCTGCTAAATGAACTCTGCTGAACACAACTCAACAAATTAATAATCGTGGCCACTATTAGCTTCCTGAGTTCAGTTTTGTAATTCTGTAGCCTAGTGTCTCGCTTCGCCAGGAAATCACTTTTTAGTTTTTGCACAATTCCGATTTATTTCAATGTCTTCCTCTGTCTACTATAATATAATACAAGAACAGTTATGTACACAGAATAATGGAAATAAGAGATAAATATGTCACTTAAAGAAATTAATAATACTGGCTTATAAATCTCTCCTAGAAATAGGTTTGAATAATTATACTGCAGCCTAACATGAAATCGAAACCATTATCACTCAATCTCCACTTACAGGAAATTACTCTTTTTTTTTCATTCCCTGCGTCGTTCACCTCTTTCGGTCCTCATTTTATAATTAAAAAAGTGCTCAGCAAAAAGATATAAATATATGCAGTAATGAAACCTCTGCTTCAGACACAGCAAAACTAAAAATAGTTTCTGCCGAACAAATTTCGCTGTCGAACATCTTGAGCGCTCCCTGGCTCTTCAATAATAATAGCTTTAACTACGGGCTCACCATAGCCCGTGCTACTTGGAACTTTTTGTTCCAGGTAGAGAATCTTAAACAACAAACAACAATAGCGTTAATAACACTAGCTCACAGGCAATTATTCCTCAGATCTTACCTCATTCTTTTACCTTATGGGAGATCGTTGACACTGGCTCCACAAGCCGAACGCTCCTTAATCATCCACGTTTCACTCAAACTACTGTAACTTCCAGCACATTAATACAACTACTGTATCACACTACACATTTGACTGCCATAAATACACCAAACTGGTAGCCGAAAGCAGTCCCCCGGGTGACCCCAGAGAACTCCCTCAGTCTGCTGTTGTCTGCTGTGAGGGCCGCTTGTGTCTCTGCGTTCCTCCTCCACTTGTGGCCTCTTGAGCAGAAGCAACTACCTGCTGACGAAGTACAATTAGTCTCAGGTCGCAAACACCACATTACCTGCCCCTGTGACTTAGCTCACGGGCTCCGGCTCACACGTGGATTTTGTAACTATTTGTTACTATTTTAGTTGTGGAAAACTGGGCCAGTCTTCACCTGACTGCCTGGGGCTCCAACCAGGGCCCAGATTCACGAAGCAGTTACGCAAGCACGTACGAACCTGTCCATATAGTTGATTGGCAAGTTTTCATGCTTGTAAACTGTGTAATAAATGTAACCAAAGCCGTCAAGGGTTGAGGAAAGATATACACGTTCGTAAGTACTTGCGTAACTGCTTCGTGAATCTGGCATCTGGCCCCTAACTGATCCTTCCCTACAGAATGTATATCAATGAAACTTAGGCTACTGTAAGGCTTCTCCGGTCCATCTTAATATTGACCTCACCTGGGTAAGTTATCCTGCCTGTACATCCATAGGAACTATCACGTAATGTTTCTTGGTCGAGCAAGTTAGTGGGTAATGAGAGATGAATATTTTTTATACCCAAATGTTTCTTTTGGTGCCGTTAGTTCCACAAAAAACAACTGTCCATGAGAAGGAAACAAAAAACACCTGCCCATCAGCTCCTCACACAAAAATTCTCAAAAGATAATGTTAAGTAATTTATCAGGAAAAAACACACGACCCAAAAACACACCAAAACACACGCCCAAAAAACACACACGCCAAAACACACGCCCAAAAACACACCAAAACACACGTCCTCCAAAGAAATACACGCCAAAAACAACACACGCCCAAAAACACACAACCCAAACAAAACAGTATAGCGAAGGTTCCCAGCTCTTACCAGTATAACAACCAAAGGCCAATACATAGAACAATCAGGGCCAGAAATGTATGGAGGCTTGTACACAACCCACCTACGAAACCTATACATCTCCCCGTAATCATGCCGGCTTTCAATACATATATTAAAGATGTTACGAATTTGTAAACTTCACAACCCCGGGAGGGTTATTGTCGCTCTACAACAACCTCGTACTTGCTTCAGGGGGCTCATAAACTGGTTAATAAATGTAAGCCGCCATGATTGAGTAAAGATCCACATGTTTCGTACAAGTGCCTTGGCGCATCCTGGTCCAGGGAACACACCGCCTTGCGCCTCCTGTGTCTCAGGTCTTGAACACGTGGTGTACTGGTACGGACTCGTATTGTACGCTCTCAGTGTTGCCATACGAATTACTAGGATGCCATCATGGAGAGTTGCTGTACAAGTTGCAAGTGTTGCAGCAGGCGAGCCTCCCCGTGCAAGTGGTGGTGTTGTCTGCATGGTTGTTGTTGTTTAAGAATTTGCTACTTGGAGCAAAAAGTTTCCAAGTAGCACTGGCTATCGTGAGCTCGTAGGGGTTGTCTGCAGGTCACCTCGTCTCTAGACGGTGAGGGAATGTCCACAAGTCTAGGCAGCCCTCACTATAGTCCCTGTATGCTAAGTTCAAGTTCCGTTTTTATTTTCACTATTTTTTTTCGGCTTCTTAAAACCACTCAATGGTAAAAACATGAACCTTTCTGAGTTCAGCAGTAGACTGGATCAAAATACTCGCAGTAGTACTCTCACTACAGGAGGATGGATCAATATATTATCAACATAAGTCTTGCACCTCAAAGATTCATCTTGGCCAACACAGATATTTAAAAAATAATAGAGCAACACAAAAAGGAGGAGACAGCATTTAATTTACAAAAAAAGATAAAAAATGTTTGCCCTGGGATTTGCTGGCCTCATTTGACACGAGTTTTTGGGGCCCGCAATTAGCAGATGAGAGAACTACAAATCCCATAATGCATCAGTGCTGAGATCACAGGCTTAATAAGCTTAATATGGTGCTGGGGGCGATACACGGGCAACACCCTGTTATCTCAGGGTCGTTTAACATCTACAAGGACGCGGGGGAGGTTATTAATGGGTTATAATTGGTCACAATTACTTCTTCTCTCTGTTAAATTTCCCATGATGTCTTTGACTAAATGTCTGGTCGGTTGTTAACTGGTGTTTTAATGTGTTATGGTCAGGGTTGTGTTGTAATGTTTATATGGTCAGGGTTGTGTTGTAATGTTTATATGGTCAGGGTTGTGTTGTAATGTTAATGTGATGGTGACTTGTTGACTTGAAATCTGTTGATTTCTCTTGAATTGAGACACTCAAGAGAAATCACATATCGTGGGTAAATCACTGAGACAATCCACTCGAGTCGTGATTCCCCATGTCGTGGCGTAGTCCGCCTGCGTGGTTGCATCTGGGAACACCCACAGCACATAGGTTCGAATCCTCATGACGGCTCCACTGTCCAACACTGCCTGGGGTTGGTGGTTTCACACCACAATACAGTATAACACGTGTGTAAACAGGACCACCAAGATGCTCACCATACATCTACACAACATCTTCCTATATAATGCAAAAGAAACAATTTAAATGCATAAATAATCGATCTCCAAATCAGTGTGGTTCATAGAGACACCGCCACCCTCGCTGGTGGCGGTGTCTGGCACCGCACGACCGAGCCTATATATAGCCCCTCCAGTACCGGGAGAGTTGTCAGTCGCCTCTGGTGAGCGGTGGTGCACGCAGCTCCTCGTCCTCCTGCCCATGACGCCTGGTACATTCCTGTTATCATTTGTAATCACTGACCAGGTCATTTAGAAAACGGTACCCAATAAGCCACTCAACGTAATTAATCACTATTGATCATGAGCACTAAACTAATCAACACCAAAATCAAGTTTTACCTTAAAACTTGTGGGGTCGGTGACGTGAGTCGTCGTCCCCTGGGGTGGTCGTCTCTCCTCCACTGATTGTGGTCGTCCTCTCCTCCACTGGGGTGGTCGTCTTCTCCAACAGCTACTACGACTCCCCGTGTGGGCTTTGAATATACAGGTGGCCACTTGTAGGTACACCTCGACGGTTTCCTTTCCTAGGCGCAAAGACCAATGTGGGGCCGCAAGACGTTGTCCCGCAAGTGGAGGCCAGCCTTGTCCGCACACCTTGGCGGGCAGCGGTGCCCCCCGGATGGATACTGGGGTATACGGGTACTGGCGTGCCCGCTCTGTCGGCTTCTTCAACAATACTTGCCTCATCTCGTCCTCCTGCCGTCCACGAGCCGGTTCGGTGATCATTGTAGACTAAATCCAGTAGCGAGTTTGACGGACACTAAACGGCCGCCTCCGGTCCTGTCCAGGACTGGAGTGAGGTCCCTGACCAACCCCAGACCTCCACTAAGGCCAGGCCACACCCCCAGCCTCTCCTCATTGGCTACCGGTGACGTCATCCTTCTTTCTCCTGTGCAGACGCTGCCTCTTTATGTGCCACAATGTTCCACTAGGGACTAATGGAACA
>WNGS01113158.1:45646603-45658228 GCA_020271785.1 Procambarus virginalis
AAAAAAAAATTGTTTTTAACATTCAGCTGATATTGCCAACCACCTCGTGTGATGGAGAGAGAGAGAGAGAGAGAGAGAGAGAGAGAGAGAGAGAGAGAGAGAGAGAGAGAGAGAGAGAGAGAGGAGAGAGAGCGCATAGCCTGCCGTTGCACATCAAAGTATTAACGAACATATTAAGCCTCTGCTCTACTTGGCCGTAATAGCCCGTGCATGCAATCTGGCGTTATGTTGCAAACTGCAGCATTCCCCGGATGACTCAACACTCACTGATGCTGGCATAAACTGCCCCTCTACGCTCTGCAACGAGACCTCCTTAACGACTGTTGTGGGCTGGCAATTGTTGATCTTAGAACTGCTCCGGTGTAGGGGGGGGGTTGGAGGCAGAGGGCCTTGTTAAATTGTTAAGAACATGTTAATGTATTTTCATCACCGTGTTAACGTTGTGTGTTAATACTACCATTAACAGCCATAGTGCGGTGCATAATATGTATGACAATTATAATGAGGCTGATCATTGGTGAGCCTGTCACTGTTGAGGGCGTCACAGACAGCCTGTCACTGTTGAGGGCGTCACAGACAGCCTGTCACTGTTGAGGGCGTCACAGACAGCCTGTCACTGTTGAGGGCGTCACAGACAGCCTGTCACTGTTGAGGGCGTCACAACCTGTCACTGTTGAGGGCGTCACAGACAGCCTGTCACTGTTGAGGGCGTCACAGACAGCCTGTCACTGGTGAGGGCGTCACAGCCTGTCACTGTTGAGGGCGTCACAGCCTCTCACTATTGAGGGCGTCACAGCCTGTCACTGTTGAGGGCGTCACAGCCTGTCACTGGTGAGGGCGTCACAGCCTGTCACTATTGAGGGCGTCACAGCCTGTCACTGTTGAGGGCGTCACAGCCTGTCACTGTTGAGGGCGTCACAGCCTGTCACTGTTGAGGGCGTCACAGCCTGTCACTGTTGAGGGCGTCACAGCCTGTCACTGTTGAGGGCGTCACAGCCTGTCACTGGTGAGGGCGTCACAGCCTGTCACTGGTGAGGGCGTCACAGCCTGTCACTGTTGAGGGCGTCACAGCCTGTCACTGTTGAGGGCGTCACAGCCTGTCACTGTTGAGGGCGTCACAGCCTGTCACTGTTGAGGGCGTCACAGCCTGTCACTGGTGAGGGCGTCACAGCCTGTCACTGTTGAGGGCGTCACAGCCTGTCACTGTTGAGGGCGTCACAGCCTGTCACTGTTGAGGGCGTCACAGCCTGTCACTGTTGAGGGCGTCACAGCCTGTCACTGGTGAGGGCGTCACAGCCTGTCACTGGTGAGGGCGTCACAGCCTGTCACTGTTGAGGGCGTCACAGCCTGTCACTGTTGAGGGCGTCACAGCCTGTCACTGTTGAGGGCGTCACAGCCTGTCACTGGTGAGGGCGTCACAGCCTGTCACTGTTGAGGGCGTCACAGCCTGTCACTGTTGAGGGCGTCACAGCCTGTCACTGGTGAGGGCGTCACAGCCTGTCACTGTTGAGGGCGTCACAGCCTGTCACTGTTGAGGGCGTCACAGCCTGTCACTGTTGAGGGCGTCACAGCGTGTCACTGGTGAGGGCGTCACAACCTGTCACTGGTGAGGGCGTCACAGCCTGTCACTGGTGAGGGCGTCACAGCCTGTCACTGGTGAGGGCGTCACAGCCTGTCACTGGTGAGGGCGTCATAACCTGTCACAACAAAGCAAGAGCCGCATCACTGTCGTCAGGTCCAGTCAACACTCACCACTCACACTGACTCACCACTCACACTGACTCACCACTCACACTGACTCACCACTCACACTGACTCACCACTCACACTGACTCACCACTCACACTGACTCACCACTCACACTGATTCACCACACACACACACTCACCACACACACACACTCACCACACACACTCACCACACACACTGACTCACCACACACACTGACTCACCACTCACACTGACTCACCACTCACACTGACTCACCACTCACACTGATTCACCACACACACACACTCACCACTCACACTGACTCACCACTCACACTGACTCACCACTCACACTGACTCACCACTCACACTGACTCACCACTCACACTGACTCACCACTCACACTGATTCACCACACACACACACTCACCACACACACACACTCACCACTCACACTGACTCACCACTCACACTGACTCACCACTCACACTGATTCACCACACACACACACTCACCACACACACACACTCACCACACACACACACTCACCACTCACACTGACTCACCACTCACACTGACTCACCACTCACACTGACTCACCACTCACACTGATTCACCACACACACACACTCACCACACACACACACTCACCACACACACACACTCACCACACACACTGACTCACCACTCACACTGACTCACCACTCACACTGATTCACCACACACACACACTCACCACTCACACTGACTCACCACTCACACTGACTCACCACTCACACTGACTCACCACTCACACTGACTCACCACTCACACTGACTCACCACTCACACTGATTCACCACACACACACACACACTCACCACACACACTCACCACACACACACACTCACCACACACACACACTCACCACACACACACACTCACCACACACACTCACTCACCACACACTCACCACACACACACACTCACCACACACACTCACACTGACGAGCCACAACACACTACGACCCCCCCCCCCTCCCTGCCGTCATTAACTTCACACAATATTAACATTTCATCCGCGTAAAAAAAGTTAAAAAAGTAGTATTTTAGTATTCCATGAGAGAGCGAGTTATTGTTACACTTTAAGAGATTTCTTGGATTGTTTTGAGCTGTTTTGCTGGTCTTTGTATTATCCTGAATGATATCCTGAATTATCCTTTGTATTATCCTGAATGATAGCCTGAATTATCCTTTGTATTATCCTGAATGATAGCCTGAATTATCCTTTGTATTATCCTGAATTATCCTTTGTATTATCCTGAATTATCCTTTGTATTATCCTGAATTATCCTTTGTATTATCCTGAATGATAGCCTGAATTATCCTTTGTATTACCCTGAATGATAGCCTGAATTATCCTTTGCATTATCCTGAATGAATGATCCAGGCAAAGAATTCCTGCCAGGAGTTCTTTGTGAAAAAGAGAACTTTCAATCGTCGAATTTTAGTATTTTTTATTTTATTTCATTATATCTGGTCAAAAATATATTAACCTTTTTTAATATCTAAATCTAGTTGTTGTATATTAACCCCTGAACATCATATCACAATTTGTTTTTATATGTAAAATAAAATTCATAGTTTTTAGTGTATTTAATACAGCTGATATTTTTAGTGTTGATGCAGTGAACATGAGATTTATCATCATTGAGGCCTACGTTAAGGTGTTCTCTATGACCAGCCTCAAGTCTGGCAGTCTAGACCTGCTCTGTAAAGCTGTCTACCTCGGGTAATATCTTTAAAAAAATATAAAGTGCTCCACAATGGCGCCTGGTACTGTAAAAATGTCAGTATTTCTACCCGTCTTGAAATGTTGGTGCTTTCAGTAACTATTTGAAAGTGCCAATAAATAGTGATGGATCACCAGAAAGTTGATGTTTTTTTACTGTTAATTTTAGAATCAAACAAATAAAGCTACTTACTAAACTTAAAACTTAAACTAAACTTACTTAAAACTTACTTACTTAAACTTAACTTACTTAAACTTAACTTACTTAAACTTAATTAACTTACTTACTTAAACTTAACTTACTTAAACTTAACTTACTTAAACTTAACTTACTTAAACTTAACTTACTTACTTAAACTTAACTTACTTAAACTTAACTTACTTAAACTTAACTTACTTACTTAAACTTAACTGATTTAAAACTTACCAAACTTAAACATTCCTAGGCATAGAACAGCTCATATATATTAGGCCTAAGATAGCATGTTATCATATTAGGCCTAGGGTTGCTAGGGGAGGTGAGGTTAGGCACTCTATATTGACGTTAAAATAATTCCCCCATTTGGCCAATTTCAATAACACAAAAGTAAACTTTTTGGTAGTCCGTTATTACATATTTACTACTTTCGAGCAAATAGTTACTATAAGTACTGTACTGCCGTTTTTGGCGGATGGGCTGCAATATTTTGACTACCTCAGAGTGTTGAACACAGTAAAAATTTTCCCTATACACTTCAGTAGTTCTTGCTTCTTGGGGCAGAAATACCAGGATAAAGCACTAACTTTTCCCATTAGTTTTCTTCAAAACTACTTTACAGAGAAACTTCATAAAGTCTGGTTCTTTGATAGCTGCTGCTGGCACTCTGTGAGAGGATCCTAATGTTGAACCACTTCTACCTTTTTATTGAATCCTATTTGTAATTAAATCCTTATAATGTATATAGTAAGATAGCGAGAAGGTATTGCTGATACTAGCGTTGGACTCACCCCCGAGTGCCCTCTCGACTCATCACTAAGGAGAGGGGTCTGCTCCTCTTGTACCTGCAAGACATAGTATAGTCTGCGCTCCGAGTTTGTCAGACTCCTCCTCTGTGACTGTCACGGGTCTCAAGGCGGAAGTAAAGTTAGATTACAGTTTAACATGGGTTTACTGAATTCAATAACGAGCTAAACACTCTGCTAAATGAACTCTGCTAAACACAACTCAACAAATTAATAATCGTGGCCACTATTAGCTTCCTGAGTTCAGTTTTGTAATTCTGTAGCCTAGTGTCTCGCTTCGCCAGGAAATCACTTTTTAGTTTTTGCACAATTCCGATTTATTTCAATGTCTTCCTCTGTCTACTATAATATAATACAAGAACAGTTATGTACACAGAATAATGGAAATAAGAGATAAATATGTCACTCAAAGAAATTAATAATACTGGCTTATAAATCTCTCCTAGAAATAGGTTTGAATAATTATACTGCAGCCTAACATGAAATCGAAATCATTATCACTCAATCTCCACTTACAGGAAATTACTCTTTTTTTTCATTCCCTGCGTCGTTCACCTCTTTCGGTCCTCATTTTATAATTAAAAAAAGTGCTCAGCAAAAAGATATAAATATATGCAGTAATGAAACCTCTGCTTCAGACACAGCAAAAAAAAAAATAGTTTCTGCCGAACATCTTAAGCGCTCCCTGGCTCTTCAATAATAATAGCTTTAACTACGGGCTCACCATAGCCCGTGCTACTTGGAACTTTTTGTTCCAGGTAGCGAATCTTAAACAACAAACAACAATAGCGTTAATAACAATAGCTCACAGGCAATTATTCCTCAGATCTTACCTCATTCTTTTACCTTATGGGAGATCGTTGACACTGGCTCCACAAGCCGAACGCTCCTTAATCATCCACGTTTCACTCAAACTACTGTAACTTCCAGCACATGAATACAACTACTGTATCACACTTCACATTTGACTGCCATAAATACACCAAACTGGTAGCCGAAAGCAGTCCCCCGGGTGACCCCAGAGAACTCCCTCAGTCTGCTGTTGTCTGCTGTGAGGGCCGCTTGTGTCTCTGCGTTCCTCCTCCACTTGTGGCCTCTTGAGCAGAAGCAACTACCTGCTGACGAAGTACAATTAGTCTCAGGTCGCAAACACCACATTACCTGCCCCTGTGACTTAGCTCACGGGCTCCGGCTCACACGTGGATTTTGTAACTATTTTAGTTGTGGAAAACTGGGCCAGTCTTCACCTGACTGCCTGGGGCTCCAACCAGGGCCCAGATTCACGAAGCAGTTACGCAAGCACGTACGAACCTGTCCATATAGTTGATTGGCAAGTTTTCATGCTTGTAAACTGTGTAATAAATGTAACCAAAGCCGTCAAGGGTTGAGGAAAGATATACACGTTCGTAAGTACTTGCGTAACTGCTTCGTGAATCTGGCATCTGGCCCCTAACTGCTCCTTCCTTACAGAATGTATATCAATGAAACTTAGGCTACTGTAAGGCTTCTCCGGTCCATCTTAATGTTGACCTCACCTGGGTAAGTTATCCTGCCTGTACATCCATAGGAACTATCACGTAATGTTTCTTGGTCGAGCAAGTTAGTGGGTAATGAGAGATGAATATTTTTTATACCCAAATGTTTCTTTTGGTGCCGTTAGTTCCACAATGTTCCATTAGTCCCTAGTGGAACATTGTGGCACATAAAGAGGCAGCGTCTGCACAGGAGAAAGAAGGATGACGTCACCGGTAGCCAATGAGGAGAGGCTGGGGGTGTGGCCTGGCCGTAGTGGAGGTCTGGGGTTGGTCAGGGACCTCACTCCAGTCCTGGACAGGACCGGAGGCGGCCGTTTAGTGTCCGTCAAACTCGCTACTGGATTTAGTCTACAATGATCGGCGAACCGGCTTGTGGCTGCAGGAGGACGAGAGGCAAGTCTGTTGAAGAAGCCGACAGAGCGGGCACGCCAGTACCCGTATACCCCAGTACCCCGGGGCACCGCTGCCCCCCAAGGTGTGCGGGCAAGGCTGGCCTCCACTTGCGGGACAACGTCTTGGGCCCCACATTTGGTCTTTGCGCCTAGGAAAGGAAACCGTCGAGGTGTACCTACAAGAGGCCACCTGTATATTCAAAGCCCACACGGGGAGTCGTAGTAGCTGTTGGAGAAGACGACCACCCCAGTGGAGGAGAGACGACCACATCAGGGGAGAAGACACGACCACCCCAGGGGACGACGACTCACGTCACCGACCCCACAAGTTTTAAGGTAAAACTTGATTTTGGTGTTGATTAGTTTAGTGCTCATGAGCAATAGTGATTAATTACGTTGAGTGGCTTATTGGGTACCGTTCTAAAATGACCTGTTCAGTGATTACAAATGATAACAGGAATGTACCAGGCGTCATGGGCAGGAGGACGAGGAGCTGCGTGCACCACCGCTCACCAGAGGCGACTGACAACTCTCCCGGTACTGGAGGGGCTATATATAGGCTCGGTCGTGCGGTGCCAGACACCGCCACCAGCGAGGGTGGCGGTGTCTCTATGAACCACAATGATTTGGAGATCGATTATTTATGCATTTAAATTGTTTCTTTTGCATTAATATAGGAAGATGTTGTGTAGATGATGGTGAGCATCTTGGTGGTCCTGTTTACACACGTGTTATACTGTATTGTGGTGTGAACCACCAACCCCAGGCAGTGTTGGACAGTGGAGCCGTCATGAGGATTCGAACCTATGTGCTGGGGGTGTTCCCAGATGCAACACGCAGGCGACTACGCCACGACATGGGGAATCACGACTCGAGTGGATTGTCTCAGTGATTTACCACGATAATGTGATTTCTCTTGAGTGTCTCAATTCAAGAGAAATCAACAGATTTCAAGTCAACAAGTCACCATTCACATTAACATTACAACACAACCCTGACCATATAAACATTACAACACAACCCTAACCATATAAACATTACAACACAACCCTGACCATAAACATTACAACACCAGTTAACACCGACCAGAAATTTAGCAAAGACATGGGAAATTTAACAGAGAGAAGAAGTAATTGTGACCAATTATAACCCATTAATAACCTCCCCCGCGTCCTTGTAGATGTTAAACGACCCTGAGATAACAGGGTGTTGCCCTGTTATCGCCCCCAGCACCATATTAAGCTTATTAAGCCTGTGATCTCAGCACTGATGCATTATGGGATTTGTAGTTCTCTCATCTGCTAATTGCGCCCCAAAAACCCTTGTCAAAGAGCCAGCAAATCCCAGGGCAACATTTTATTTTTTGTAAATTAAATGCTGTCTCCTCCTTTTTGTGTTGCTCTATTATTTTTTAAATATCTGTGTTGGCCAAGATGATATTTGAGGTGCAAGACTCGTGTTGATAATATATTGATCCATCCTCCTGTAGTGAGAGTACTTACTGCGAGTATTTTGATCCAGTCTACTGATGAACTCGGAAATGTTCATGTTTTGTACCATTGAGTGTTTTAAGAAGCCGAAAATATATTAAAGCTAAAACTGAGCTTAAACATAGCATACAGGGACTATAGTGAGCGCTGCCTAGTCTTGAAGATTTCCCTCACCGTCTAGAGACGAGGTGACCTGCAGACAACACGTACGGGCTCACCATAGCCGGTGCTACTTGGAACTTTTTGCTCCAAGTAGCAAATCTTAAACAACAACAACAATGCAGACAACACCACCACTTGCACGGGGAGGCTCGCCTGCTGCAACACTTGCAACTTGTACGGCAACACTCCATGATGGCATCCTAGTAATTCGTATGGCAACACTGAGAGAGTGCAGTACGAGTTCCGTACCAGTACACCACGTGTTCAAGACCTGAGACACAGGAGGCGCAAGGCGGTGTGTTCCCTGGACCAGGATTCGCCAAGCACTTGTACGAAACCTGTTTATCTTTACTCAATCATGGCGGCTTACATTTATTAACCAGTTTATGAGCCCCGGAAGCAGTACGAGGTTGTTTAGAACGACAATAACCCTCCCGGGGTTGTGAAGTTTCCAAATTCGTAACATCTTTAATATATGTATTGAAAGCCAGCATGATTAAGGGGAGATGTATAGGTTTCGTAGGTGGGTTGTGTACAAGCCTCATCACTTCTGGCCCTGATTGTTCTATGTATTGGCCTTTGGTTTATACTGGTAAGAGCTGGGAACCTTCGCTATACTGTTTTGTTTGGGTGTGTGTTTTTTGGCGTGTGTTTTTTGGCGTGTATTTTCTTGGCGTGTGTTTTGGTGTGTTTTTTGGCGTGTGTTTTTGGCGTGTGTTTTTTTGGCGTGTGTTTTGGTGTGTTTTTTGGCGTGTGTTTTTTCCTGATAAATTACTTAAAATTATCTTTTGAGAATTTTTGTGTGAGGAGCTGATGGGCAGGTGTTTTTGTTTCCTTCTCATGGACAGTTGTTTGTTTTTTCTTCTGATGGGCAGTTGTTTGTTTTTCCTTCTGATGGGCAGTTGTTTGTTTCGTAAGATGACTTTCACATAATTATTTCTCTAGTAAAATTGATTTGTTTTTTTCTCTTGCAGGTGAGTGATGGAGCTGCTGGTCTGCCTCTGCGGTAATGTTGCTTGTTTTGTTTGTGATGCATTGTTTGTTTTGTTTGTGATTCTTTGTTTGTTTTTCTTTATGCAATATTCCGTGTCTATAATATGGACCCCCAAAAAAAATCTGATAGGTAAATGGCGTTGGCAGAAGGAAGTATAATGAAATGAGAGAGTACCCTTGAGAAAGAAGAAACTGTGCAATGACAGTGTTGTAAATAGAGGTTATACTTAAGTATGTTTGGAATGCAATGTTTCCAGACGGTCACCAGACAAAAGGGGAAGTAAGCAAAGGTCAAGGAATGTGCCGTTTCTTATGAGGAAAATGTTCAAATAAATACTATTAACAGATACACCAACAATATGTGGGCAATGTGTAGTATTCAGCCCGTCGTCGTGTTCAGGTAGTTCTTATACTAGTGATGACAACCGTCGCTAGTATAAGCAAGTTTGTCGATGGTCAACAAACAGAATGCTCAGTGGGAAGAAGTTGTGGAAGCCACCTCCACCCACAACTTTAAGGCCAGATTAGAAACAAGAATTTGAACATCAAAATAGTTAAATTATAAGGCCACAGGTACGAGGAGGCTGGGCACGAGGAGCTAGAGCTCAACCTCCCCCCTACCCTTTAGACACCATAAATAAATACTTTTAATATAAATATTTCAAACGAGCAACTTGAAGTAATATTTCTTTTAAATCACGGCACCATTTGACGAATGGTTTATTAACATAGCATTACAACCTTCAGGAAACATACATATATATATATATATATATATATATATATATATATATATATATATATATATATATATATATATATATATATATATATTAACGTTATATAACTCCCACATAATCAGCCTCATGTTAACCTCAAGATAGGAGCCGGCCGTTCTCACGACGTGACAAGCGTCAGAGCCGAAGTGGTTGTGCTTAGCCAGAGGCGTCCGAACCTGGACAGCCTACCTACAGTGACCCACCGCACCAGACGTCAGGATGGCCCTGCTTTTAATTTCACTAATCCACCAACATTCTGACGCTGTGGTCTAAATTAATGAATGTTACATATGACAAACACACATTGACGTCATCAGCCTTATCAAATTGGTCGTTAATGACATTTCTAATTACAAACCTCAACAATAATATATTTATGAAAAGCAAAAAAATAAATTATATATAATTAAAAAAAAAACTGGAGTTTGGCGTTTGTCATCGGCCTTAACCACGCCATCGGCCTTAACCACGCCATCGGCCTTAACCACGCCATCGGCCTTAACCACGTCATCGGCCTTAACCACGCCATCGGCCTTAACCACGTCATCGGCCTTAACCACGCCATCGGCCTTAACCACGTCATCGGCCTTAACCACGCCATCCCTGGAAACGCAAACCGAAACTGTCTCTATTTTCCGCTTGTTACAACGTGTAATAAAGTTGTTACATCTTCGCTTAACGTGTTTATGACGTATTAGAACGTTGTTACAACTTGCTATATTGGTTGTTATAACTGGTTAGGTGTAAAAACTGTTCGAACGTTGTACCAACGTCGGAGTTTCGGTGTATGTTTGGCGGGGATCGGCCTTAACCACGTCATCGGCCTTAACCACGTCATCGGCCTTAACCACGTCATCGGCCTTAACCACGTCATCGGCCTTAACCACGTCATCGGCCTTAACCACGTCATCGGCCTTAACCACGCCATCGGCCTTAACCACGTCATCGGACTTAATCACGTCATCGGACTTAACCAACTCATCAGACTTAACCACGCCATCAGACTTCATATAGCTTGTTACGCCTCTTAATTACAAAGCCTGAATTAGCCCAGACTTTTTACATATTTTGTAAATACGAAACGCGCGGATAATGAGTTTTTGACTGACGCGATAAAATGTTAAATTTTTTCGATAATATATTTTTAATTGCAAATTCCTCGACTTAAAAATGACCGCTTGACAACACAAGCACGGAATACACATGTCCCCCCCCCCGCCTCCCCCCCCCATGTTAATATTGGTAACATGGTTAATTACGGCACTAGCAGCGTAACAATGTTAGTTTTATATCAATAATGTCAATCTTAAAAAAACAATAATACAAGCAATAATATCAATGCAAGCAATATCAGGGACAGCAGCAGAGCAGCAGGAGTATCAGGGACAGCAGCAGAGCAGCAGGAGTATCAGGGACAGCAGCAGGAGTATCAGGGACAGCAGCAGGAGTATCAGGGACAGCAGCAGAGCAGCAGGAGTATCAGGGACAGCAGCAGGAGTATCAGGGACAGCAGCAGAGCAGCAGGAGTATCAGGGACAGCAGGAGACAACCATGGAGACAGATTCTCTCGGAATTGATTACTAAAAGTTAAGAATGTTGGCAAACCTTGAGATTGAAGTTTTTCTTCTCTGGAGGAAGACTGGAGCCAGAGAGGTGGAGGCAGACGCCAACTTAAAATTAATTTTCCAGTTATACTCTGAAGTTCCGGTATCGAGGGGTTCCTATTTTCATATTTTGTGGTAGTTGCTTTCCTGAAAGGAAATATATTTTCTGCTGGTTAATTGTGGCGTTAT
>WNGS01113158.1:45721058-45738310 GCA_020271785.1 Procambarus virginalis
GTGGTGCTGGGGGTGGTAGAGCTGGGGTGTGTAGTGCTGGGGGTGGTGGTGCTGGGGGTGGTAGTGCTGGGGGTGGTAGTGCTGGGGTGGTGGTGCTGGGGTGGTGGTGTTGAGGGGTGGTGGTGTGGGGTGGTAGTGCTGGGGGTGTTAGTGCTGGGGGTGGTGGTGCTGGGGTGGGTGGTGCTGGGGGTGGTGGCTGGGGGTGGTGGTGCTGGGGTGGTAGTGCTGGGGGTGGTGGTGCTGGGGGTGGTATGCGGGTGGTCTGGGGGTGGTAGGTGCTGGGGGTGGTAGTGCTGGGGGTGGTAGGTGCTGGGGGTGGTAGGTGCTGGGGTGGTGGTGCTGGGGGTGGTAGTGCTGGGGGTGGTAGTGCTGGGGGTGGTAGTGCTGGGGTGGTAGTGCTGGGGTGGTAGTGCTGGGGGTGGTAGTAGCTGGGGGTGGTAGTGCTGGGGTGGTGGTGCTGGGGGTGGTAGGTGCTGGGGGTGGTAGTGCTTGGGGGTGGTAGTGCTGGGGGTGGTAGTGCTGGGGGTGGTGGTGCTGGGGTGGTAGTGCTGGGGTGGTGGTGCTGGGGTGGTGGTGCTGGGGGTGGTGGTGCTGGGGGTGGTAGTGCTGGGGGTGGTGGTGCTGGGGGTGGTAGTGCTGGGGGTGGTGTGTTGGGGTGGTAGTGCTGGGGGTGGTAGTGCTGGGGGTGGTGGTGCTGGGGGTGGTAGTGCTGGGGGTGTGGGTGAGCTGGGGGTGGTAGTGCTGGGGGTGGTAGTGCTGGGGGTGGTGTGTGCTGGGGGTGGTGGAATGCTGGGGGTGGTGGTGAGTGCTGGGGGTGGTAGTGCTGGGGGTGGTAGTGCTGGGGGTGGTGGTGCTGGGGGTGGTAGAGCTGGGGTGGTGGTGCTGGGGCTGGTAATTAGCGAGACTCCAGGAAGCTGTCTCTACATATTAGCCCGGTACTGGCAAATATATTATAATTATATTCTTCAGACAACTTCAGCTATTTCCAAGATAAGGTAAGAGAGGTTCGGGGATTGAGATAAATTAGACATGGAATAGAGGTTGTTTGAGATAAATTTGAGGTTAATTTTAAAGGATTTTAGAAAATTCGATTCTGGGTACCCGGTGTTGCCCGGGTGCCGGAGCCTTCGTGTTCACTTCAACACATCACTGTCGACGCTAACACTTCAGTCGACCTTCATCTATTTCAGTCTCTATTTCACTGAAATAGAATGTCTATCTCAACACATCTCCATAAGTCATAACAGAACACATAAAGGCAGTACACACACACAGTAAGAACATGTGAGACGAGAGAACAAAGTCCACGACAGGGGGCGACTAACCTATGGCACACGTGCCTAAAATGGCACGCCAGCAAATTTGCTGGCACGCACCACACAGTACCTCCGCTTGAACCCTTACCCATAATAAATATATATTTATTATGGTCTGCTTTTAAACAGACGTCTTTAAGAATGCTTTCAAGCATTTTTATTCCGCTTCTCCATAAAAAAGGATAAAATACAAATGTAATAATAATAAATTATGATCTGAGGCTCAAAATTCCCAAGGGCGCGCGAGGTCTGTTTTACAAGATCGTTTTTAAAAGATCGAAGATTTTTAGAAGATGGTCGCCAGTTTGGGGAGACGGTCTCAGGAATGGTTCCCCTTCCCTGGCAAGGAGATTATCTAAGATCAGGGTCATGTCCCTTCTGTTACACAATTTCGTAATGGGATTAGTTGCCCAGTAACCATCTTACAATGATATATTTAATCAATTAAATTGGATAAATGCAGTAAGTTTAATTACTATTATTTAATATTGTTTGCTTTACTATTTTGTATAAAACCAGATTTTATAATGCTTATAATAAAATAATAATACTACTGGTGACATTAGCAATCAATTTTGTGAGAATTCAGTGAAATTATGTAGAAATAATGTATCCACTTCCAGTGTGTTTTTACTGACAACTTCTAAGCTTCAAATTTGTCCGAAGCTTTCGCTAGATAATCTCGATCATACTCTTGGCGTGATAATTGTTAAGTACACAATACCATGTCAAGAGTCAGAGTGGCTTTCGGTTTTATGCTTGAAACATCCATTAACACCCCCCCCCCGCTAACTTTCCCGGCCAAAAGTGACGATTGGCCCATGGGAGTTCGATACACTGACTGAGGACTATCGAACTCCCTTTCTGTCTGCACTTCGCGAGACGGCAACGCCCTGGTCCTTGCGAGGGATCTGCGCCTGACCTTCCAGACAAAAGCAGTAGGCTATGTGTTTGAAGGTGGTGTTGGAGGTGGTGGTGGTGGTGTTGGAGATGGTGTTGGGGTGGGAAGGTGGTGTTGGAAGTTTAAGTGGTGTTGGATGGTGGTGTTGGAGGGATGGTGTTGGAGATGGATGATCATGTTGTTCGCGAGACGCGACGCCCTGTTTCTTGCGAGGGACTGCTGGACCCCCCAGACCGCCAGGGGTCCGAAGGGTGACCCGGTGTCTCACTACAAACAAAATTCTTTTGTGAGAATGCCACCAGGTGCGGCGATGGCGGAACTGTCCTCATCCTCCACTATTTCATGCACTGAGCCAGAACTCTCTCCCAGCCGGAGTGACACCACCACTTTCCATAGAGCCAATCAGGGCAAGAGTAAGGTTTGGGGGTGGTTCTGTTGGCGTCTGGCACTAGGGTCTAGCCCACATGCCAGCCAACACAGACGTGGCACGGTGGTCCCTACGACTGGGGGGACCACGTACACCAGAGTTTGGTGTCACAGCTGTTACTACTAAACTCTGGTGCACCATACCAGATTACATCCATTTTTATATCAACATGAGGATTTTCGTGAGAGTTTTTGCTGTGAGCTTTGGTGGAGAAATAAAGACTGAGAAGATGCAGAGAGGGAGAGGAGATAGGTCAGAGAAGATAAAGAGGTGAAGACGAGAGGAATGAGAAGGATGGAACTGATTAAAAGACGTTCTAGAGAGAGAGAAAATAGGGAAAGGCAAGGCAAAATAATAAAGACCAAAATACGGCTACACAGAGAAACATCAAGAAAAATTATAAACTATATTCAAATTAAAAAAATCAGTAACAGTAACAGCCAAAAATACTCAAAATGACAGGGACAAACTCTCAACATGGCGACTTAGCAGAAAGCTGAAAATTTTCGGCAAAAAACTGCAGAGAGAAATCAAAGAGAGATTGGGAGCAGCAGGCTCCGGAGGGACACTTACCCACCTGCCTGCCTGCCCACCTGCCTGCCTGCCCACCTGCCTGCCTGCCCACCTGCCTGCCTGCCCACCTGCCTGCCTGCCCACCTGCCTGCCTGCCCACCTGCCTGCCTGCCACCTGCCTGCCTGCCCACCTGCCTGCCTGCCCACCTGCCTGCCCACCTGCCTGCCTGCCCACCTGCCTGCCCACCTGCCTGCCTGCCCACCTGCCTGCCTGCCCACCTGCCTGCCTGCCTACCTGCCTGCCTGCCGGCCTGCCTGCCCACCTGCCTGCCTGCCCACCTGCCTGCCTGCCCACCCACCTGCCTGCCCACCTGCCCACCTACTATCCAACTCTTACCCCACAAAAAGGTAAGTTTGAGAGCTGAGGCGAAGAAGTGGTTGCTCAGAAAGAACACACGGAAAGTTTTATTTTGTTTGAGGCGGCGCAACGTTTCTTCAATCGATGAAACGTTTGCTACTTTACGACAAAACGTTTCTTCCGAGTCCATGAAGTGCTTGTTGAGAATCGCTGCAACGTTTGTTCAGAAAGAAACGTTGCGGATAGCAAACATTAAGATGAGAGGGAACGTTTATTGAGGTGAGAGAAAACGTTACACCCCCAGCACCACCACCCCCAGCACCACCACCCCCACACTACCACCCCAGCACTACCACCACCACCACACACCACCACCTCCAACACCACCACCCAGAATCCTGAAAATGTCCAATAACTAACGATCTCACTTTCCTTGAAGAAATGGTGGCCGGCACCTTAATATCGAACCTTCGTTATAATTAAGGATTGCCCCCTTACCACCCAGAGGCTGGTTGGTACCTGCCCAGCAACGGAATTCTCGCTGCGAGGTTGTTTAAAGTCGCCTAAACTACAGACTGGGAACAACTTCAGATCAATGGCTAAATACAGAGGCACGGAAGTGTGCCATTATCTAGCCCCTGACATCAACAATGCTGTGTTCAGCTTTAATAGTCACTAATATTAGACCAGGAGAAGACCAAGGGGTTTCATACCCCTCTACCCCAGAGCCAGTGACGGGAGGTCATTGATCGTCTGCTGGCATCTGTTTTGTAATCCATCAACATGCCAGCGTTGACGCGTTCGTGTGTGTGTGTGTGTGTGTGTGTGTGTGTGTGTGTGTGTGTGTGTGTGTGTGTGTGTGTGTGTGTGTGTGTGTGTGTGTGTGTGTGTGCAGCGTTGACAGCTTCATGGTGTGGGCAGCGTTGACAGCTTCGTGGTGTGGGCAGCGTTGACAGCTTCGTGGTGTGGGCAGCGTTGACAGCTTCGTAGCGTGGGCAGCGTTGACAGCTTCGTGGTGTGGGCAGCGTTGACAACTTCGTGGCGTGGGCAGCGTTGACAGACTGGTTGGTGGTAGCTGGGTTGGCGTGGTGTTGGGTGTCAAAGGCTGCCAAACCCCAGAGGGGGTTAATAAGGCAACCCACAAAGGCTTATGAGCCAACCACCTTGTTAATTTGGGTCCAGGAAACTGTGAACCTGGTCTTAATCACGAGCCTGGACGAGACCGCGTCAGGGGAGCAGGTATCTACAGAGACCGTTCATTGTATTAACAAGAGAGAAAGTTTGACCCCCCTCGCCTCTGTTGGTCACCATATTTTACCAACTTGAGCCCATTAGAGCCTGGTGAGTTTAAAGCTGATCTTGCTCACTGCCCCCACACACACACGCACACGCACACACACACACACACCAGACCTGCTTGCATAACTGATATGCTAATAGAGTCACGGGCATAACAAAAGAAAGTGTAATTAGTGCCAGGGGAAACAATGCCCCGTTCGGAGAGTGTGACGCGAGTGTTAATTTGGCACCATTCTGGCACTTGGCACACACAACAATGCTGCTCTGCTCCTCCGAATAATTAACCCTAGGGGGGATGGGGGTGCTTGGAGGTTAAATATACGATAATTAACCTTGTGCTAAATTTAGGTTCATGCTCTGTCAAGGAGGGTTGAGGAGAGGGAGAAGGAATTTAGTGGGGAGAGTAGTAGAAGGCGCGATGGGGAGGTGAGAGAGATTGGGGAGAGAGATAGTGGCCAACGGACTTCTCGACTATTTGATCCAGATGTGTAACGCCAAGCCTAATCGCGAAAAAAGTGACGCCAATCACTGGCAAAGCAAAGAAACGCTTTGGCAAAGAAACGCAGATAAGCGGATGATTGGGGAGCCCCAGGAGTCCCTCAGGGGGACAAGCACCGGCCACGCCACACAGAGAACACTGGGGAGCAAAACCAAAAACTCGGGCCCCAGCTAAAACACAAAAGTCATCCGGCAGAGCAGAAGCCAGCCGCCCACCACGACTGAGGGCACACCAGGAGCCCACCACGACTGAGGGCACACCAGGAGCCCACCACGACTGAGGGCACACCAGGAGCCCACCACGACTGAGGGCACACCAGGAGCCCACCAAGACCCGCCAACCCCCGGCACCTCTCGGCCAAGCCGGCCCCCGAACACCGTCACACCGCCTGGAGAACCAGCCAGTACACGTCAAAAAAAAAAATCTATCAACAATCCCGTGACCCAAGGCGATATGTACGCCAGGCGTCGTACAGCCGGACCGTTGAAGAGGGATGCCAAACGGCAGGAGCAAAGCCAAAACGCGAAAACAAGACGTGATCAGACGGCACCCAGGCGGAGGTGGTGTCCAGACGTCCGCCCGTCGTGAAGTTTGAACCAGGAGTCCTGGAGCAATGTAGTGATTGGAATCAGTGGCCTGGGGTGTGCCGATGTTACCGCCATCTATTGGGCGCACCTCACCCCATTTTCTGTTCCCCCGGTGGAAGGCTGTGATCTTACTGACATCTGTGTAGTTTCCTTCTTACTATACAAATGTTTTTCCCCCGAAGTGATGGCGGTGCGGGGAGGGTGGGTACCTTGGACGGCAAGAGACAGTCCACCAGGAGTAGCCAGCAAGGGCGGCCCTGAGTGCAAGACTTTTTTCTCGGAGGGAACAAGTTGGGCCTAGTCGTTGGTGACAGTGAATTGTCTAATGGTAACCAGCGAACTATTGGTGCTTTGAATGACGTATCCCGGGGTGGCCCCCAGTTGTGTTCATAGATGGAATTAGCGTTTGTCTTCACCTCTAACAAGCCTCAAGTTTAAGGCTTGTTAGAGGTGAAGCCTTTAGAGGAAGCCAGCCAGCGTGGTGCTGGAGTTGCGGGTAGTGTTCCCAGTACCACTGTGGTGGTACTGGTGAGGACTGACTCGTCAGTTGCTGAGAGAAGTGAACTGGCCGGCGTGAGAACCTCAGGGAAGGAACCTTCCGTGTTGTACGGAGGAGGACGCGCCGTGACTGAAGATCGCAGAAGTGTGAAAGTGACACCTACAGTGTTATTTTTGTTGTATATAAGTAACAGGTGTACACAGTTGAACATAAGATGTAAGTACATGTAGTGATGGTTCTTGTTTAGTGTGGCTTACACCCCCATTCCCTTTGGATTGTCTATTACTGCCCAGTTCTTAATAACCCAGACTCGGGGTTGGATCCGGTAAGAAGAGGCACTAAATCTCTTATTAACTTCTGTTATTAAAGAAAGTTTAATAACAAGAACCCAGTTACGGGCCATAGGTGAGGCGGAAACGTGTGTATACTCCCTGGGCGCTGAAAATCAAGTGAACCTTTTACCCAAAAAGGTTTTTCTTTACTGGTCCAAATTTCTGCACTGGAAAATAGTTATTAAAGCTTCGGGGCAGAGCAGTGAGACGTGACAATATCTCGAGTTTTAATTCTTTTTTAAAATATTTTTCAGCAGCTGTTGTAAGAAGGAAGGAAACTTATAATAGGTGGGTTGATTACCTTTCTCTTTTGCTTGTCTTAGCCTTAACATCTGAAACCCTTCAATATATTCAATATGCAGGCGATGAGTCACAATAACGTGGCTGCAGTATGTTGACCAGACCACACACTAGAAGGTGAAGGGACGACGACGTTTCGGTCCGTCCTGGACCATTCACAATCGACTTGAGAATAGTCCAGGACGGACCGAAACGTCGTCGTCCCATCACCTTCTAGTGTGTGGTCTGGTCAACATATTCAATATGTTGGGATATATACATATATATATATATATATATATATATATATATATATATATATATATATATATATATATATTACCGCTTTTTCCTTGAAGTTTTTCAGTTTAACTCGTTATGAATACTTAAATACCAGCTAAATAAGCCAATTTGGTAACCCAAATATCATCCTCAAAAAACTGTGTCAAGGAATTGCTTCTTTCCAACAAAAAGATACGAGTGAGAGTTGTTAGTTCATAACCGTGCAGAGTACAACACCTTGCCACAACCACACAACTTGTGAGAGATACTGTTATATATCTCTTATCTTATCTTACCAGCCTCTCAACACAATAGTTCAAATCTTCTACTATTCAATCAGCTTCCCTTGACAACATTTACAACCCTGGCTGCATTTGTTAATACATATGTAATACTGATCCAAAATTCCCTCTGTTGCCAGAACTTATCGGTGTATAAAACAGTGATGTTCCAAATAACAGTGTAATCAGGTGACTCCAAGAATCCTCTTGTAACACCAATTGTCAACAGTATATGTACAAAGCATTCACAATACCTGCTGATGGATTTTAATTGGTAAAACCTACGTAAGTATGGGAGGGGGGGGGGGAACCGATGGAAAACTAGTGACCATTTGCGAGCATATAAGGAACACGTGTTGTTGACATTCTGTAGTTCGAGCTTTGGCCACCAGGCAGCACCAATCGCCTGGTAACATTGCAAGTAACTCGTTACTTGCAATGAGGAGTAGTAAATGCGTATTGAGTGTCGCTCTCACTTGCTTATTTTTTTGGATTGTACATCTTCTCCTTGTCGCTACCCATTATATATATGATTTGTGAGCCACTAATGGGTTGGGGCCGGCAGTTTGGGCCCCCTGCTCTAAGTCCCGTCGCGTCTCTGGTGAGAATCTCTCACAGCACCCAGACATATAATGACCTTTTCAGTCGGCACAAACGTGAGAAATTGGCTTTGTGGTCATATTAACCAAAATAGTTGCTTTCTAACTTCGGTTCAACCAAGTCGCCTATACAATGGTTTATAGATGGTGTCCGGTATATTGCGTCCTTGCAAGGTGGTGTCCGGTATACTGCGTCCTTGCAAGATGGTATACTGCGTCCCGTCGGCTCTTCCCAGCTCACGATCCCATAATAAACACCTTTAGTAACCTCTTACCCACATGACTTCTGGCTAACTCGACAAAAAACGCCTCTTAATTGCGTTTAACTGGCCGCCGGAAGTCTTATTAAACAGACAGTCGCTGCCCGTCTTCGACCACCTGTGAGAGGCAGAGAGATAAGGGGGGCAATAATCCCCCAAATATGTTCAATAACAGCTCTTTAATCAGACTCACGGGCGCCTCTGTGGAAGAAAATCCCCCATGCATTAACCACAATGTTTAGTGTAATCTCGGTGAAGCAGGAGAGACGCAGTGAAGCAGGAGAGACGCAGTGAAGCAGGAGAGACGCAGTGAAGCAGGAGAGACGCAGTGAAGCAGGAGAGACGCAGTGAAGCAGGAGAGACGCAGTGAAGCAGGAGACGCAGTGAAGCAGTAGAGACGCAATAAAGCAGTAGAGACGCAGTGAAGCAGGAGAGACGCAGTGAAGCAGTAGAGACACAATAAAGCAGTAGAGAAGCAGTGAAGCAGGAGAGACGCAATGAAGCAGTAGAGACGCAATAAAGCAGTAGAGACGCAGTGAAGCAGGAGAGATGCAGAGAAGCAGGAGAAACGCAGTAAAGCAGGAGAGACGCAGTGAAGCAGGAGACGCAGTGAAGCAGGAGAGACGCAGTGAAGCAGTAGAGACGCAATAAACCACGAGAGACGCAGTGAAGCAGTAGAGACGCAGTGAAGCAGGAGAGACGCAATGAAGCAGGGGAGACGCACTGCCACAGGAGAGAGGCAGTGTAGCAGGAGGCCGCCCTGGAGGAGGCAGACCAGCAGCAGCAGCAGCAGCAGCAGGTGGAGGAGGAGAACCGTCATTACCTATGACGCATGACACCCCGGTGCGGCCCACGGCCGTGCATGGTGCAAAATTACCACCTGTCATGACAACGTTCGTGCCACAGGGACGTGGTGGGGGGGGGGAGAGAGGTGGTTGTCATGGGGGGTAAAGAGGAGAGAGGGAGAGACTCTCGGTTATCATAGGGTAGAAGAAACATGTGACTCTCTAGGAGGAAAGGTAATAAAGAAATAAGGAAATAAGAAGAGGAAGGATAACACACACACACACACACACACACACACACACACACACACACACACACACACACCTATTATATCCCCGTAACTCTCCAGCTATACCGACCAAACATTAACAACAATCCAGCGGGAGTGTAATTACCTGCTGAGTGAACCCTTGGAGTAGTCATGACCCATATTACATATCAGTTAAGCAATGTACAGGTACATAACCACACACACACGTGTGTGGTGTGAAGGTGGCGACGTTTCAGGCCTTCTCGGACCGTTATCAAGTCGTTACGGAGCGAAACGTGGTCACTTTCAGGGCCATATGTGTGGGGGTTGGGTCACGTGTTTCAGCCACAGCACTACGACTTACTGCAATGTTTATAGGTTATAGTTCAGGTTGTAAATATTATGTGGGAGTGGCGGACGCAAGGGGTCTGAGGCCAAGGGGTCTGAGGCCAAGGGATCTGAGACCAAGGGGTCTGAGGCCAAGGGGTCTGAGGCCAAGGGGTCTGAGGCCAAGGGGTCTGAGACCAAGGGATCTGAGACCAAGGGGTCTGAGGCCAAGGGGTCTGAGACCAAGGGGTCTGAGGCCAAGGGATCTGAAACCAAGGGGTCTGAGACCAAGGGGTCTGAGGCCAAGGGGTCTGAGGCCAAGGGGTCTGAGGCCAAGGGGTCTGAGGCCAAGGGATCTGAGACCAAGGGGTCTGAGGCCAAGGGGTCTGAGGCCAAGGGGTCTGAGGCCAAGGGGTCTGAGACCAAGGGATCTGAGACCAAGGGGTCTGAGGCCAAGGGGTCTGAGACCAAGGGGTCTGAGGCCAAGGGATCTGAAACCAAGGGGTCTGAGACCAAGGGGTCTGAGGCCAAGGGGTCTGAGGCCAAGGGGTCTGAGGCCAAGGGGTCTGAGGCCAAGGGGTCTGAGACCAAGGGGTCTGAGGCCAAGGGATCTGAAACCAAGGGGTCTGAGACCAAGGGGTCTGAGACCAAGGGGTCTGAGACCAAGGGGTCTGAAACCAAGGGATCTGAGACAAAGGGGTCTGAGACCAAGGGGTCTGAGGCCAAGGGGTCTGAGGCCAAGGGATCTGAGACCAAGGGGTCTGAGGCCAAGGGGTCTGAGGCCAAGGGGTCTGAGGCCAAGGGATCTGAGACCAAGGGATCTGAGGCCAACAAACCCTTGCCTTAGTGTTAAAGATAACGCTGGTGAGCTGTTGGGTTGTATTGAGACACCTTAGTAGCACCAGACTTAAGACTTAGTGGACCTGACTTAAGTCTTAAGTCTGCCTAAGTCTTAGGCACCAGACTTAGTGGCACCATTATACTCCATCAACGTTACCTTGGCACACCTCACTGGGGGGTTACACCAAGCACTGACACACACACACACACACAAACTTACGAAACCTGTACATCTTTCCTTAATCACAGCGGCCATATTTACACTTATTAAACAGTTGACGAGCTTCGAAAACTCCACAACCTGAGGTGATTATTGCTATAAACAACCTCGTGGTACTCCACAACTCGTAAGCAGTTTACTATAAACAAAGTCGCCACGATTCGGAAAAGATAAACAGGTTTCGAATGTGGTTGATGAACCCCAGCCGCCCTGCTCAGGAGAGAAGGTTCAGAGCAGCTCGCTAACTTACCCCAAGGCAGGCCGGAACCTTCCCAATGAAGATAATTCGTAAAATTGAATTTACATTCTCTTAAAAGTACCAGAGTGATGGTAATATTTTAGTGAGTTAATATATTAGAGCGAGGGAATATTAGAGCCCGGGGAATATTAGAGCCTGGGAATATTAGAGCCCGGGGAATATTAGAGCCCGGGGAATATTAGAGCCCGGGGAATATTAGAGCGAGGGAATATTAGAGCGAGGGAATATTAGAGTGAGGGAATATTAGAGTGAGGGAATATTAGAGTGAGGGAATATTAGAGTGAGGGAATATTAGAGCGAGGGAATATTAGAGTGAGGGAATATTAGAGCGAGGGAATATTAGAGTGAGGGCATATTAGAGCGAGGGAATATTAGAGTGAGGGAATATTAGAGCGAGGGAATATTAGAGTGAGGGAATATTAGAGAGGGAATATTAGAGTGAGGGAATATTAGAGCGAGGGAATATTAGAGTGAGGGAATATTAGAGTGAGGGCATATTAGAGTGAGGGAATATTAGAGCGAGGGAATATTAGAGTGAGGGAATATTAGAGCGAGGGAATATTAGAGTGAGGGAATATTAGAGAGGGAATATTAGAGTGAGGGAATATTAGAGCGAGGGAATATTAGAGTGAGGGAATATTAGAGCCAGGGAATATTAGAGCGAGGGAATATTAGAGTGAGGGAATATTAGAGCCAGGGAATATTAGAGCGAGGGAATATTTGAGTGAGGGAATATTAGAGCCAGGGAATATTAGAGCCCGGGGAATATTAGAGCCAGGGAATATTAGAGTGAGGGAATATTAGAGCGAGGGAATATTAGAGCGAGGGAATATTAGAGTGAGGGAATATTAGAGTGAGGGAATATTAGAGTGAGGGAATATTAGAGTGAGGGAATATTAGAGCGAGGGAATATTAGAGCGAGGGAATATTAGAGTGAGGGCATATTAGAGTGAGGGAATATTAGAGTGAGGGAATATTAGAGCGAGGGAATATTAGAGCGAGGGAATATTAGAGTGAGGGAATATTAGAGTGAGGGAATATTAGAGCGAGGGAATATTAGAGCGAGGGAATATTAGAGTGAGGGTATATTAGAGTGAGGGAATATTAGAGTGAGGGAATATTAGAGTGAGGGAATATTAGAGCGAGGGAATATTAGAGCGAGGGAATATTAGAGTGAGGGAATATTAGAGTGAGGGAATATTAGAGCGAGGGAATATTAGAGTGAGGGAATATTAGAGTGAGGGAATATTAGAGCGAGGGGAATATTAGAGCGAGGGAATATTAGAGTGAGGGAATATTAGAGCGAGGGGAATATTAGAGTGAGGGAATATTAGAGCGAGGGAATATTAGAGTGAGGGGAATATTAGAGTGAGGGGAATATTAGAGTGAGGGGAATATTAGAGCGAGGGAATATTAGAGCGAGGGAATATTAGAGTGAGGGGAATATTAGAGCGAGGGAATATTAGAGCGAGGGAATATTAGAGTGAGGGGAATATTAGAGTGAGGGGAATATTAGAGCGAGGGGAATATTAGAGCGAGGGATATTAGAGCGAGGGAATATTAGAGCGAGGGGAATATTAGAGCGAGGGNGGAGGCATCATTCTCCCAGGTCAGGGAGGCATCATTCTCCCAGGTCAGGGGTCAGGGAGGCAACATTCTCCAGGTTCAGGGGTCAGGGAGGCATCATTCTCCCAGGTCAGGGGTCAGGGAGGCAACATTCTCCCAGGTCAGGGGTCAGGGAGGCATCATTCTCCCAGGTCAGGGGTCAGGGAGGCAACATTCTCCCAGGTCAGGGGGTCAGGGAGGCATCATTCCCAGGTCAGGGGTCAGGGAGGCATCATTCTCCAGGTCAGGGGTCAGGGAGGCATCATTCTCCCAGGTCAGGGGTCAGGGAGGCAACATTCTCCCAGGTCAGGGGTCAGGGAGGCAACATTCTCCCAGGTCAGGGGTCAGGGGGCAACATTCTCCCAGGTCAGGGGTCAGGGAGGCAACATTCTCCCAGGTCAGGGGTCAGGGGGCAACATTCTCCCAGGTCAGGGGTCAGGGAGGCAACATTCTCCCAGGTCAGGGGTCAGGGAGGCATCATTCTCCCAGGTCAGAGTGAAAGAAGTCTTGTGCAGTAAGGATGGTGATACTGAGGATAGTTGTTATCCAAGAGGATAATAAAGGTCACACAGAGGGCCAGGGTGACAAGACACTACACATGAGGACCATAGAGGCACTCAACAGGAACGCCATAGAGGCACTCAACAGAGGACCATAGAGCACTCAGCAAGAGGACCATAGGGCACTCTATGGACCATATTCAACTGACTACTACATCCACCTAGAACTTCAAACCACTTGGGGCACCGCTGGGACTGCCGGCCCTTCACCGGCCACAAATGCATCTGTTCTACCTACGCAGAAACGTACGCACCCCACCAACCCTCCTAACCTCTCGAGGCCGATACATACACGGTAAGACGCTTCGAGTGTACCAAAAGGTAGGATACATAAAACATGGGTTGGTAGTCCGCAAACATTCCGAGGGTCTGAGTGACAGACGGATTTTTAAATAGATATAACACGGAGAGAAATATGTAAATAAATCAACAATAACGATCGTTAAACATAAACACATCATTCTACTAGCGGTAATATCCTTAATAATTATAATTTGAATAATAAAACAGCAGCAGCATGGGCGGCAATGCTAACAACCACAATAATAACGACATAATAACCACATAACCACATAACAAGGCTTCAAGCTTGTCCTGTAGAGGTGGATGTTGCCCCCACCCCCCCGCGTCTCTAAGAGGTCGGGTGAGCAACCTCGAACCCAGGCTCCGTCTTGTGCGTCGCCATGCGTAAGCAACTCATTTTTGGTGAGAGTAGTAATTGCCTCGGCTCAGAGGGGGATTGGGAAGAGGGGGGGGGGTTATATTCTGGTAGGGCTCGCTTGTGTGTGTGTGTGTGTGTGTGTGTGTGTGTGTGTGTGTGTGTGTGTGTGGGTGTGTGTGTGTGTGTGTTGTGTGTGTGTGTGGTGTGTGTGTGTGGAGACACGTACATATCCTTAAGTCTTGTTTCATCTTGTTCCCGAGCCAAAATCTCTCAACGCACTCATCCGAGGATACCCCACACCCGTCCCAGGATACCCACACCCGTCCTGACGTACCCACACCCGTCCTGACGTACCCATACCCGTCCACGTGTACCCACACCCGTCCTGACGTACCCACACCCGTCCCAGGATACCCACACCCGTCCTGGCCTAACCATCTCACAAGTTAACCTCGAAACTTAACTCGCAAATTACTTAAAAAATCAATCTTATCGTGGTGGTAATTTAACATACACCTGGAAGCATATAGGTCTATTACGCCTCGCCCAACAAATGATGCCTCAGCCTGAGAGTGTGTCTGTCCGCGGTCACCCATCCACAAGCTTGCCAATCCTCAGAGGTGTACAACTTCCCAGTAAGTCGCGAGTCAGCTCACTTCTGGCTTCAACTCTTGTTCGTCAACTCTCGTCGTTGGAGTATCGATCGCGTGTTTGTGTACTGTGGTTCTTAAAATGGAAAGCATCAAAGATAAAATTCGAAATAGTTTGCAACACATTCAGTTCCGAATATTGCGAGCCTTTGTTTATATCAGCACTAGAAGGGGAGGACCCAGTGGTGGTAGAGCCCCCCCCTCTCTCTCTCTCTCTCTCTCTCTCTCTCTCTCTCTCTCTCTCTCTCTTCTTCCTCTCTCTCTCTCTCTCTCTCTCTCTCTTTCTTTTCTCTCTCTCTCTGCTGTTGTTTGTCTCTTTCTCTCTGCTGCTGTCTCTCTGTCTATCTCGGTCTCTCAGTATCAGGTGTATGCCGCGTGAACACGTTCACAACACGACACGTTCATTCGACAGTTTGTGTGTATGGTTGGCTGACCACGAGAGGCAGCAGGAGGTAGGGTATGGGTGGGGGGGGGGAGGGAACCCGGTGTTGATGACCTCGTGTACATATTACAGTCTATTACAGGCAAAATTGATTGTTAGATTTTTTAATGTCGTGGAAATCAGTGTATAATGTATGGGAATACATTAAGAAAAATTATTCAAAGTCCAACTTAATAAATAGTAAGATACGTCGTGGGGGTCTTGATAGCACCAAGTCAGGTGGCACTCGTTTTATTTACGCAAACCCCGAAACCGCCCATTTTGGGCAGGTAGCTAACAACCATTCCTGTTAAAATTTGGTTGAGGCTTGCCCCAAGTGTCTGGCTTCCAACCTCAAACAGAGGCAGATAGACAAGCATGCACATATACATGCTTACTCTTTCTTCTCGCATATATCTACATATTAATGCCATAACATAAAAAAATCCACAAATAACATGGGTACGTGGGTACACACAATGCTCATTATAAACATTCCTACAAGCTGCAGAAGGTATATCAATGAACTGCCTCTTCAGAGCATGTAGTCTCAGAGACAGAGTTGGACTAATTATTTAGAATAGCTAGTACACGAACCAAGAGACAAAGGCGGAAGATAATTACTCAAATGAGCCTCAGTGATGCTATGAAGATATTTTCAGTGTCAGAGTGGTGAACAATTGGAGCTACACAGAGGCAGAGCACAGATACACTCCAGCACAAAGGGAAAATGTTAAGAGGAAACATATCAGAACAACCCATGCTTCAGGAAAAACACAGAGGACAGAAGCGTACCAAATGCAGGCGATGAGTCACAATAACGTGGCTGAAGTATGTTGACCAGACCACACACTAGAAGGTGAAGGGACGACGACGTTTCGGTCCGTCCTCGACCATTCTCAAGTCGATTGTGAAATCAGTGTCACAATCGACTTGACAATGGTCCAGGACGGACCGAAACGTCGTCGTCCCTTCACCTTCTAGTGTGTGGTCTGGTCAGCAAGCTTGCCAAAACAGACGCAACAGAGGTAGGAACGAACTCTTGCATATAAGCAGTGCAAAGGAAAAAAAACTATGAACACGACATTGCAAGAAAAAAGGTTACTAAATACGCAGGACAATGACAGTGAATGACCAGGTGACTAGACTGCAAAAGGGGAAGAGACGCTATTGAGCATCACATTAATATGAAAATTTAATTAACTAAACAAGCACTTTGTAGAAGCCAATTCCATTTACTAATGCAAAAGAACATGTGAATGAAAAATAGATAAGGAACCTGTAAAGGACAACTAGAGGCAGGAAATATGGGTTCAGTAGTTAACAACTCGATCCTGCAGGTACACACACACACACACACACACACACACACACACACACACACACACACACACACACACACACACACACACACACACACAGACCTGTCCCCTGAAGCTCATATCAAGAGGATAACATCAGCAGCATATGCCAGGTTGGCTAACATAAGAACGGCCTTTAGAAACTTGTGTAAGGAATCTTTCAGAACATTATATACCACATATGTCAGACCAATCCTGGAGTATGCGGCTCCAGCATGGAGTCCCTATCTAGTCAAGCATAAGACTAAACTGGAAAAGGTTCAAAGGTTTGCCACCAGACTAGTACCCGAGCTGAGAGGTATGAGCTACGAGGAGCGACTGCAGGAATTAAACCTCACTTCGTTGGAAGACAGAAGAGTTAGGGGGGACATGATCACCACATTCAAGATTCTCAGGGGAATCGACAGGGTTGATAAAGACAGGCTGTTTAACACAAGGGGCACACGCACTAGGGGACACAGGTGGAAACTGAGTGCCCAAATGAGCCACAGAGATATTAGAAAGAACTTTTTTAGTGTCAGAGTGGTTGACAAATGGAATGCATTAGGAAGCGATGTGGTGGAGGCTGACTCCATACACAGTTTCAAGTGTAGATATGATAGAGCCCATTAGGCTCAGGAAACTGTACACCTGTTGATTGACGGTTGAGAGGCGGGACCAAAGAGCCAGAGCTCAACCCCCGCAAGCACAACTAGGTGAGTACAACTAGGTGAGTACACACACACACACACACACACACACACCCACACACACACACACACACACACACACACACAACACACACACACACAACACAACCAACACCACACCACACACACACACACACACACACACACACACACACACACACACACAACACACACACACACACACAACAAAT
>WNGS01113158.1:45797225-45818652 GCA_020271785.1 Procambarus virginalis
ACGACGACGTTTCGGTCCGTCCTGGACCATTCACAATCGACTTGAGAATGGCCCAGGACGGACCGAAACGTCGTCGTCCCTTCACCTTCTAGTGTGTGGTCTGGTCTACACTCAACTCACCACCTCAGAATACCAACATTGGGTTAGAATACTAAATATTCTCGGTGTATGTAAACATTAGCAAGGCCTCGGAGCTCTGTGAGCTGTGGGGAACCTGATGACCTTGACACGATGACCCTTGACCTCTTGACCCAATGACCCGGTGTCAACTACCATCCCACTCGAGTAGTTAGTGGCACCCGTATAAATGTTCAGTTTATTCCTTGGGGGAAAAATAGGGTTTCTCCACGGTAAATCTAACGACCAGAGTTGGTGCCAATGTCATATTTTTATTATTAATTCTTTTTAATACACTTCTTTGAGGACTAATCTGTGATGAGAATTAATGGTTGTGTGTGAAAGTACTGCAACCCTCTTGTTATGTGGAGATATGTTGCTCATGTTGCGGTACTGATATATTTATGTACTCACTTAGTTGTGTTTGCAGGGGGTTGAGCTCTGGTTCTTTGGTCCCGCCTCTCAACTGGCAATCAACTTGTAATGATAACTGTCAATATGTGTGTGTGTGTGTGTGTGTGTGTGTGTGTGTGTGTGTGTGTGTGTGTGTGTGTGTGTGTGTGTGTGTGTGTGTGTGTGTGTGTGTGCGCGCGAGCGCGCGCGCGTGTGTACATGAGTAATTGATTGTTGCTCGGCAAAATCATAATTCACGCATAGTTAGTTAATATCCCCAACGATTAATGCTCTCAATAAAAGCCAAGCTGTGACTTAATTGTAATGTAATTCTAGAGCGGGGACCCAGCGGTGCCCGGGTCTCCCCTCCTCACCAAATCTTCCCCTCTACCCCTTCTCTCTCCTCACCCTCTCACCTCCCTGCACCCTTTTACCCTCCCTCCCTCCCCTCTCCTACAATATATAATATATATACACCCACGAAACACAACGTTGTAACAGCGTTGTGGTTACGTTGTGTGTGATGAACTGCTAAAAACATTATTTGTCAAATATTGATACTGTTCTTAAATATTCCCCCATTTTGCACCCGCAAGATGACGTAAGCTTTTAAGGGTCGATAGATGTTAATCTTCTTGTTTGATGAGCTGTTCACTTGAGACAGTTAAGCAAGTCCCAGCTGTGTCTGGGTACAAGTGACAGGATGAACAACCCAGCGGGGTTTCTTCCTATTGGGGAGTGTTGTACATGCTGCTATGGCGGTGTATCCACTCACAAGATGAGTGGCGCTGCCCAATAAACTCGCCCCTCGGGCCAAAATTTTTTTTTTTTTTTATTAATACATTAGGTACATCTGCATTAGTGCAGCTACCCTAGACTATATGAAGTGGAGTTCAGTGTGTCAAAAAGCTAACTACGTGATGCTGTAAAATCCCCATCATACAGGATGGTTAGTCATACAGAGGCATGTGATAGGCAGTCTGCACTGGCAGACTCCGCTAAAAACTGCTCAAACTCTGGGAAAACCACCCCCAATTTCAGACTTCATACGAGTCGTCGTGATTCTCAATACGAACCGATCCTATTATAAGAGGATAGGGGTGAATGAGGCCCACCCTCATATGCCTATGACAGGCCCTTTACCACCCATTTGTCCTCTTGCTAAGTATTGGTGAGGCTAACCTCTAGACACAAATACTCTTTTACAGATACGAAAGCTAGACGAATACACGAACAACGCAGAGTAAAGTTTGGATCAATTGATCTGAGAAGTCGTGTAAGAATGTTTCTAATACTTTACATTTCTGAATGTCCTGCTCCTTAACCTGTTAAGTGTGTAATAATAATAATATTCTGTAGAGTCAAACCTGAGAGGAATAGGGATTTTGTAGCCCAGCTGGGGGAGGGGGAGGTAGATGCAGGTGGTTGTGGTAGTGGGGTAGTGGTTAGTGGTGGTGGGATAGTGGTTAGTGGTTAGTGGTGGCGGGATGGGGTGATGGTTAGCAGGTGACTGGGGGGGGGGCGGGGTGCTGATGGTGGTAGGAAAAGGATAGAGGTGGTTGTGCAAAAAGTGGGGAGAGTGGACGATGGTGGTGGGATTACGAGTGGAGGTTGTGGTGGTGGAGAGATAGGAGTGGAGCATAGGGGGTGGTAGTGGTAAGGCAGACGGTTGTGTATATGAATGGTGGTGAAGCAGTGATTGTGGTTGGTCGAGACTGAATAGGGTGATGATAATGCTTTCTGTAAGTCTCACGACAAACTTACCATTATCTGCACCCACAAAGAACCTATTAAAGGAACCACGAGGTCTTGTGACGCGCCAGGAACCGCAGAGGGAACCCTAATGAACCAGAAAACTCAGCTTCTGAGGGGACCCAACAGCGTCGCCCATAATAACCTGGAATAACTTCTTCACTACCCGTAATCTACATGTACCACGTCTTATAGTGAGGCTGTACAATGTTCCTCTCCAACTGTGTCAAAGATATCCCACACACAACGTACATATTATGCCGGATTATCTAGGATGTAGTCAAGACGTGCCCCTCCCCCATAACGGACCGCAGCCGATACATACTATATGTGTGTTGCATAACGTACACAGTGTGTATCATGTGTTCAGCAGTGTGCACAGAGTCTAATTCTCTTACACAAGTGGGTCCTGACGCCAGACAAGCTCATGCAGCCACCTCTGGGAAGGTTAATTCCCCCACAGCACCTCACCAGGCTGTGTCAGACGACAGCCTGGGGCTGGCAGCCTGTAGCCTGACAATCTCCCCAAAAGCTGAGCTCTTGCCTCTCGTGCTTATCATCTTCAGCCTCTCCTCAGAGCATCCTGATGCTTCTCTCCATCTCCTGCCTCTCCTCAGAGCATCCTGATGCTTCTCTCCATCTCCTGCCTCTCCTCAGAGCATCCTGATGCTTCTCTCCATCTCCTGCCTCTCCTCAGAGCATCCTGATGCTTCTCTTCATCTCCTGCCTCTCCTTAGAGCATCCTGATGCTTCTCTCCATCTCCTGCCTCCCCTTAGAGCATCCTGATGCTTCTCTCCATCTCCAGCCTCTCCTCAGAGCATCCTGATGCTTCTCTCCATCTCCTGCCTCTCCTCAGAGCATCCTGATGCTTCTCTCCATCTCCTGCCTCCCCTTAGAGCATCCTGATGCTTCTCTCCATCTCCTGCCTCTCCTTAGAGCATCCTGATGCTTCTCTCCATCTCCTGCCTCTCCTCCTGATGCTTCTCTCCATCTCCTACCTCTCCTTAGAGCATCCTGATGCTTCTCTCCATCTCCTGCCTCTCCTCAGAGCATCCTGATGCTTCTCTCCATCTCCTGCCTCTCCTTAGAGCATCCTGATGCTTCTCTCCATCCCCTGCCTCTCCTCAGAGCATCCTGATGCTTCTCTCCATCTCCTGCCTCTCCTCAGAGCATCCTGATGCTTCTCTCCATCTCCAGCCTCTCCTTACCAATTCGTTCTTGTGTGGCAGTGAATATAAACAATATCCTCACTGTACTGTGTGGCAGTGAATGTGAGCACCATCCTCACTGTCCTGTGTGGCAGTGAATGTGAGCACCATCTTCACTGTCCTGTGTGGCAGTGAATATAAACAATATCCTCACTGTCCTGTGTGACAGTGAATATGAACACTATCCTCACTGTACTGTGTGGCAGTGAATATAAACAATATCCTCAATGTACTGTGTGGCAGTGAATGTGAGCACCATCCTCACTGTCCTGTGTGGCAGTGAATGTGAGCACCATCTTCACTGTCCTGTGTGGCAGTGAATATAAACAATATCCTCACTGTACTGTGTGACAGTGAATATGAACACCATCCTCACTATCCTCACTGCAACAACACCTAATTGAATTACTCCGATTAGGCAATATGGTATATTAATATAGCCAATAAAGATAATTGTGAGCACGGCCACAACACCCTCATAAAATATAAAATTTTAAGACAAATCTGTAACAAATATTATTGGAAGTCATTTATTCGGTATAATTGAAATGGTGAATTGCGTTTTACGTAAGTGGAAGAAATTGGTTATTTTTCTCAGTTAAAACGGATGATTAATAGATATTTAAAAAATTTGAAGCTTGTAATTGATCAAAATGATCAGCTCACTGTAGCAACTGTTACGGTGTACTGTGAAAAGTCCCTAAAAGTAGGATTTAATGGAATAGAAATGATATTATTTTATTTTTTCAGACAAACACTAGCTGGCAATTTTCAGTGCTGCTATTTTCAGGACAATTGTCAGTGACAATAAATATATACAAGTTGTACTAATAGGCTAAATTGCCTAACAAGCCGAATTTCCCTGAAATATATTTTTCATGTTTATTTTCTTTTGGAATGATAAAGTTTTCAAGATTTGCTTTACATATCATATAATATATAATTTAATTCTTTTTTATTTTGAGTTAAAATGAACACAGGAATTTGAGCAAACCTAACCTAACTTAACCTAACTTAACCTAACTTAACCTAACCTAACTTAACCTAACTTAACCTAACTTAACCTAACCTAACTTAACCTAACTTAACCTAACCTAACCTAACCTAACCTAACCTAACTTAACCTAACCTAACCTAACTTAACTTAACCTAACCTAACCTAACTTAACCTAACCTAACTTAACTTAACTTAACCTAACCTAACTTAACCTAACCTAACTTAACTTAACCTAACCTAACATAACTTACCTAACCTAACCTAACCTAACTTAACTTAACTTAACCTAACCTAACCTAAGTCAGCAATTTACATTCTTTCTATAATATAAAAATTTTAATTTGAATAAACCAATTTTAATAAACCAAAGTATATATGTAGCTAAGGTACCAGATGTTGGGTCTATTCGTATTATGGATATTAAAAGAGGTTATTTTATAGTAAAGAATAGTAATGACCCCTTTTATTGACCATATTATATTCAACTTTTATAAAAAATATATAAATAAATGATTTAATAGCACTAGTATCCAACCTTACAGTTTTGGTGATGGAGGTGGAGGTAGAGGAGGGGGAGAAGGAGGGGTGGTGGGGGAGAAAGAGGGTGTGGTGGGGGAGAAAGAGGGTGTGGTGGGGAGAAGGCGGGGTGAAGGAGAGGGGAGAACGGTGTTGGTGGAGGTGTTGGTGGTGTGTGCTGGAGGTGGGGGGGCTGGTGTGGTGGAGGAACACTCCAGACCACGGGGGGAGAGTGGCCACACACCCCCAGCATCAGGGGGGGCTGACACCCCAGCATCAGGGGAGGGCTGACACCACCCCCAGCATCAGGGAGGGGGCTGACACTCCAGCGTCAGGGAGGGGCTGACACCCAAGCATCAGGGGAGGGGCTGACAACCCCAGCACCAGGGGAGGGGCTGACACCCCAGCATCAGGGGGGCTGACACCCCAGCATCAGGGGAGGGAGCTGACACCCCAGCATCAGGGGGGGCGGACACCCCAGCATCAGGGAGGGGGCTGACACCCAGCATCAGGGAGGAGCTGACACCCCAGCATCAGGGGGGGCGGACACCCAGCATTAGGAGGGGGGGGGCGCCAAACACTAACGACTGTGGTGGACGTAAATGTCAACACTGTCCAGTGCGAGTCTGCCAATTTTAATACAAATTACACATTTAATTCAATTATCGGAGACAAAGGCACACCCGAACATCAGGCTGATGACGGAAAGTTACACACATCCAAACACCAACACCCCCACCAAACATCACACACCAAACACCACACACCAACATTACACACCAAACACCAAACACCAACACAGAAAACACACACCACAAAATTACCAACAACATCCACCAGCTTCCACAATGTAATAACTCTGATTGAAGTGTTTTTATCTCATCACAAACCAACACAACCCAACGCTGATAAGTGTTAGTGTGTGAGGTAGGGGGATGCTTAAGACTCACAAACGCGCTCCAGTCTGAACGATCCTGGCGATAAGGGATCAAAACAGAGGTGCAAAATAGAACCCAGTTTATCTCCGAGAGAATTCAAAAGCCAGCAATGGATCGAACTTGCGTGCCTCGACACCCCAGGACTCCCAGGAGTGCTTGGGAGATCAGGGACGCGACCTATTGCCATCACCTTTTCTTATGAGGGGGATATTTTGGTCATGAGAGCAAGAACAAGAACTCCTTATGAGATCTTGTTCTATGGCAGAGCCGTTGACTGGGTTGAGCCAGACGGTCGGTTGAGAACACTCTTTCCTGCAATTATATTGAGAGTTGTTAAATCCCGCTGCAATCTTCCTCTCGCAGGGATTAAGGGATTAGGGATAAGGGATTAGTTCCTAGGTGAGTCAAGCTAGGTCTCCTCTACATGAAAATTACCGGTTACAATTACCATATATTTGTTAGTTATAAGAACAAATAACCAAAACTTCGTATATTTTGTTTCTGTCCTTGTAATTTCGAGCTAATATATAAAACAATTCGTCTTGCAGTACCCACCAGTCTGGNCCCACTTGGGACTGTAAGCCCCAAAGAACTCAATATATAGGCAAGACAACAACATCTTTTCCAGGCGATTAACGATGCATAAGCAACAGGGCTCTATCAAGGAACATATAATCTCTTCCCACAACCAAACCATCACCAGAGAAATCTTAACAAACAACACAGAAATCATTGATAGATACAGCGACAACAGGCGGCTTGACATCTGCGAGGCACTACACATCAAGAAGTCAACACCAGCAATCAACAGCCAATTAACGCACTACTATATTCTACCCACTTCAAGACTCCGCTCCAATATAGAAACATCAAGAAATACGGGCCAATAGGCCTTCTGCAGTTACAGATCTATTCTTCCCTTATACCCATTGTTTCGTGTTCTGTGTTTGTTCTCACCTCACCCCAAACCATTGTAACATGTCACCTCACCCAAATGCAGGTATTTAAACTCTGTTCAGTTATATTGTTCTGTGTGTGTGTAACTAAAGTCTTTGAAAATGTAATAAGTTTTACGAAACGCGCTCAAGTGTCGCGTCAGACTAAGAAATAAAGAATGAATTTTGGAGAATTGATTTTTAATTTACCGTCATCAGTAAAAACAAACATAAGGAAAATTGAGAAAATTCGTGTTAGAATTATCTTACTTTTTCGGTCATATTTAATAACATATGTCTACAGGAAAGACTGCTACCAAAATATACTAATATATATATATTATATATATATATATATATATATATATATATATTATATATATATATATATATATATATATAGATATATATATATATTTGTCTTTATAAATAATGATGTGAGTAAATTTGACTCGAGTGGCCGTTGATTACCTTTTTACAAATTTTACAAATAATGCTGAGTACATTTACAGGCAACAGATTATCTTCACTTTTGTGGCAGCGTTGCCAGATTGGTCAAGTATTTTTACAGGCATAACTGAGACAAAATGCTTTTGATTGGTATAATTAATGTTCTTTACAAGCGCACGGAGTGGCCTCACACGCCTATCTTGAGGTTATCTTGAGATGATTTCGGGCTTTAGTGTCCCCGCGGCCCGGTCCTCGACCAGGCCTCCACCCCCAGGAAGCAGCCGTGACAGCTGACTAACTCCCAGGTACCTATTTACTGCTAGTAACAGGGGCATTCAGGGTGAAAGAAACTTTGCCCATTTGTTTCTGCCTCGTGCGGGAATCGAACCCGCGCCACAGAATTACGAGTCCTGCGCGCTATCCACCAGGCTACGGGCCCCACGCTTATATATTGATTTTTGGTTTTTGGGTTTGGGTTAGTGATGGATTCAAGGTCTAACAACCTCTGGAAGGTAGTTAAGGCCACCAAATAGTTTAGCTAGATATACTACACTTTACTACTGAATACAGACAAGATCTACTGTATACTCTTAGTGTATATATATATATATATATATACACCGAGAATATACCTCCCTGTGTATCGATACCTGATCAAGCAGGCTGTGATTCATACGTCAGGCTGCGAGCAGCCGCGTCCAGCAGTCTGGTTGGTTGACCAGTCCAGCAGCGAGGAGGCCTGGTCGAGGACCGGGCCGCGGGGACGTTGAACCCCGAATCATCGCAAGATAACCGCCGTAAGGTAATCCTGATGTATAATCCCAACACACACTACTTGTTGTATTATGTTAATGCATTTATTGTATAATGTTCATGCATTTGTTTCTGGCTTAAGTTCCCCAATAATCAGGCCTCAGGTCACTTTTGTATTCACATTTCACAATTTTGTTCTAAGATGAGATTTCTACCATTTTTTCAGCATTAAAGTGTATCCATCGCTCTACACCTACACCCATCCCCACCACCCTCCCATACACCACCTCCACCACCGATCTTCCCTCCCATCTCCAAGGCCACCTATTTCTTCCAATCATCATTGAAACGCTGTGGTTGCTCGTAGTGCTGGAGACGGCAGGGACCTGAAGGTGGCAAGGTTACCCCGGGTACTTGGAGTGTTGGTGAGAGTGTTCCTTCCGCCGTATTCCTACACGCACGGAATGTCTTTCGAATGTAAAAAAAATGTTTTCTTAATTTTGCCCCGAGGGGCGAGTTTATTGGGCAGCGTCACCTCATCCTGTGAGTGGACACACCGCCATAGTGACAGTATTGGGCAGCGTCACTCATCTTGTGAGTGGACGCACCGCCATAGTGGCAGTATTGGGCAGTGTCACTCATCCTGTGAGTGGACACACCGCCATAGTGACAGTATTGGGCAGCGCCACTCATCTTGTGAGTGGACGCACCGCCATAGTGGCAGTATTGGGCAGTGTCACTCATCTTGTGAGTGGACACACCGCCATAGTGACAGTATTGGGCAGCGCCACTCATCCTGTGAGTGGACACACCGCCATAGCAGCATGTACAGCACTCCCCAATAGGAAGAAAACCCGCTGGGTTGTTCATCCTGTCACTTGTACCCAGACACAGCTGGGACTTGCTTAACCGTCTCAAGTGAACAGCTCATCAAACAAGAAAATTATTTGCCAACCCCCCTAAAATTTACGTTATCTTGCGAGTGCAAAATGGGGGAATCTGTTAAGAACAGTATCTATATTTGCCAAATAATGTTTTCCTAACTCAAACAATGTGGGGTTTATTATTCTACACATTGCTAATGGCTCTCAGATGTTCACATTCTCTCAGGTAGTGGTCAATTCGGTGTCCATCACTCTCACCAAAACTTCTGCAACTCCGCTGCTCAACTGTTGTTTCCATCCCGAATCTCCATGGATATTTGTATCCAAGACGGATTCTTGCTATTACTGATTCTCTCCCGCGGCCACTTCGTCCATAATGATTTAAATTGCCAGCTGCAACCGCATTGTACCAGCGTACAGATTGACCGGTTTGTGCTTCAGTCCTCCTTTCCTTGTCACAGTGATGTTGCCTGATAATACCTCGAATTTGTAGAAGAGTGTCTTCCACTTCGCTTGAAATATATTGGAGTGAAGAAATGTGAAAAAATATTAGACATGACCTTGCCTTGGACATGAGATTGTCTTGGACATGACCTTGTCTTGGACCTGAGATTGTCTTGGACCTGAGATTGTCTTGAAATGTCCCACCAGAGATCTGCATATACTGTGAGGGACGAGGGAGTGACCAGTCACCAGTTAGTCTCACCACCACACTCAATAACAGTTCGGGACCGGAGACCAGTCACTTCCGGTCGCAACGCGATGTTGAACGTGTCACACACACCTGTCACTCACACACCTGTCACTCACACCCATACTTTATCTGCTGTTGTGACGGCGCTGTAACGCACAGCTGCTGCAGCTTGGAGAGAGATGTCAGAGCTGTCTGGTCACACTCACCACAACACCGTCATTGTCACTACAACAGCATACATTCACTACAATAACGTCACAGTCATCATAACAGCATCGTAGTCACAATAATACAGCAGCGATACATTCACCACAATAACTAACACTCACTACAACAGCCAACACTCACCCTGCCACATACAACATAGCCCCACCCTGCCACATACACCACAGCCCCACCCTGCCACATACAACACAGCCCCACCCTGCCACATACACCACAGCTCCACCCTGCCACATACACCACAGCTCCACCCTGCCACATACACCACAGCTCCACCCTGCCACATACACCACAGCTCCACCCTGCCACATACAACACAGCCCCACCTGCCACATACACCACAGCCCCACCCTGCCACATACAACACAGCCCCACCCTGCCACATACACCACAGCTCCACCCTGCCACATACAACACAGCTCCACCCTGCCACATACACCACAGCCCCACCCTGCCACATACCCCACAGCCCCGCCCTGCCACACAACATAGCCCCGCCCTGCAACGTGACTCCCAACATACTCCACGCAACCATAAATATGGTGTGCTCAAAGAGACCAAGTCCAGGCTCCCAGGCCAGCCACACGGCACGCTTTCATGGCTTGCAATAGCTGCGATAATGTTATAATTATTTTATTTAAGATTATTAAGGGCCAATTAGAGTAAGGTGTGATGCCATGTGGTTGTGGTGGAGGGCTGTGAGGTAGGTGGTGTAGGTGAGGAGCTGTGAGGTAGGTGGTGTAGGTGAGGGGCTGTGAGGTAGGTGGTGTAGGTGAGGAGCTGTGAGGTAGGTGGTGTAGGTGAGGAGCTGTGAGGTAGGTGGTGTAGGTGGGGGGCTGTGAGGTAGGTGGTGTAGGTGAGGGGCTGTGAGGTACTTGGTGTAGGTGAGGGGCTGTGAGGTACTTGGTGTAGGTGAGGGGCTGTGAGGTAGGTGGTGTAGGTGAGGGGCTGTGAGGTACTTGGTGTAGGTGAGGGGCTGTGAGGTAGGTGGTGTAGGTGAGGGGCTGTGAGGTAGGTGGTGTAGGTGAGGGGCTGTGAGGTAGGTGGTGTAGGTGAGGGGCTGTGAGGTAGGTGGTGTAGGTGAGGGGCTGTGAGGTACTTGTGTAGGTGAGGGGCTGTGAGGTAGGTGGTGTAGGTGAGGGGCTGTGAGGTAGGTGGTGTAGGTGAGGAGCTGTGAGGTAGGTGGTGTAGGTGAGGAGCTGTGAGGTAGGTGGTGTAGGTGAGGGGCTGTGAGGTAGGTGGTGTAGGTGAGGGGCTGTGAGGTACTTGGTGTAGGTGAGGGGCTGTGAGGTACTTGGTGTAGGTGAGGGGCTGTGAGGTAGGTGGTGTAGGTGAGGGGCTGTGAGGTACTTGGTGTAGGTGAGGGGCTGTGAGGTAGGTGGTGTAGGTGAGGGGCTGTGAGGTACTTGGTGTAGGTGAGGGGCTGTGAGGTAGGTGGTGTAGGTGAGGGGCTGTGAGGTACTTGGTGTAGGTGAGGGGCTGTGAGGTAGGTGGTGTAGGTGAGGGGCTGTGAGGTACTTGGTGTAGGTGAGGGGCTGTAAGGTAGGTGGTGTAGGTGAGGGGCTGTGAGGTAGGTGGTGTAGGTGAGGGGCTGTGAGGTAGGTGGTGTAGGTGAGGGGCTGTGAAGTAGGTGGTGTAGGTGAGGAGCTGTGAGGTAGGTGGTGTAGGTGAGGAGCTGTGAGGTAGGTGGTGTAGGTGAGGAGCTGTGAGGTAGGTGGTGTAGGTGAGGAGCTGTGAGGTAGGTGGTGTAGGTGAGGGGCTGTGAGGTAGGTGGTGTAGGTGAGGGGCTGTGAGGTAGGTGGTGTAGGTGAGGGGCTGTGAGGTAGGTGGTGTAGGTGAGGAGCTGTGAGGTACTTGGTGTAGGTGAGGGGCTGTGAGGTACTTGGTGTAGGTGAGGGGCTGTGAGGTAGGTGGTGTAGGTGAGGGGCTGTGAGGTAGGTGGTGTAGGTGAGGGGCTGTGAGGTAGGTGGTGTAGGTGAGGGGCTGTGAGGTAGGTGGTGTAGGTGAGGGGCTGTGAGGTAGGTGGTGTAGGTGAGGGGCTGTGAGGTAGGTGGTGTAGGTGAGGGGCTGTGAGGTAGGTGGTGTAGGTGAGGGGCTGTGAGGTAGGTGGTGTAGGTGAGGGGCTGTGAGGTAGGTGGTTGTGGTGAGGAGCTGTGAGGTAGGTGGTGTAGGTGAGGAGCTGTGAGGTAGGTGGTTGAAATTTCCACCTGTGTCCCCTTCTTCGCGTACCACCCGTGTTAAACAATTTATCTTTATCTACCCCTGTCAATTCCTCTGAGAATTTTGTAGTTAGTGATCATGTCTCCCATAGCTCTTCTGTCTTCCATTGTCGTGAGGTGCATTTCCCGCAGCTTTTCCTCATAACTCATGCCTCTTAGTTCTGGGACTAGTCTAGTGGCATACCTCTGAATATTGTCCAGCTTAGTCTTGTGCTTGACAAGGTACGAGCTCTATGCTGGGACCGCAAACTCCAGGATTGGTCTTACATATCTGTTATACAAGGTTCTGAAGGATTCCTTACACAGGTTCATGAAGGCAGTCCTGATGTTAGCCAGCCTTGCATACGCCGCTGATGTTATTCTCTTTATGTAGGGCTTCAGGAGACAGGTTTGGTTTGATACCAACTCCCAGATCTTTCTCTTTGTCCGTTTCATGAAGTACTTCATCTCCCATTCAGTATCCTGTGTCTGGCCTCCTGTTTCCACCGCCTGTGTGTGTGTATACATGCGTGTACATGCGTGTACATGCGTGTACATGCGTGAACGTGCGTGAACGTGCTAGCCTGTGTGTGTAAAGTGTGTACCACAGCGTGGAGGCAGCTGAACGGTTATCGTGTGAGGGCAAGACACGCGTCTCAACTGTCCAATTAGTGGCGGTGACTTTAATTACAGGATATGGACAGGTAACATCTATTTATAACACTCAATACTTATGTATTAAGCGTCGTTTTCTAAATGTGTCCAATCAGCTGTTTTAGCGAGCACTGGGACTCAACTTGGTGTAACTCTTGTGTGTTCTGGGCCAAGATATGGTTCACCGGGTCTGTTATGTATAGCACTGCGTGTCCTTTATACCTGCTTTACTAGACAGTCGGAATTGTTGAGTTAACGTGCCTGGCGCGGTCAGTATGGGGGGGGGGTGAGTGGTGCCACCAGTCTAGTGTGTAAAGCTGAGTGATTGGTGGAGGTGATAGTGGTGGCAGCGTTGGTGGTAGTACTGGTGGTAGTGCTAGTGGTGGTGCTAGTGTGGTGGTGGAGGTGTGAATATTTACCCAACAGTGCCTACGAGACTCAGCATTATGCCTCCCCACGCCCACAAGCCTCACTTCACCTGCTGGATTATACCTTCATTTCCCGACGTTTGAATTTAAAATAAAAACTGGCTTTGAATTGGCAGGTGGAGGTGGCTTCCACAACCTCTTCCTTCAAGGCGCCCGCACATACTGACCTCCCGCGCACCACACTCCTCTTCCTACTGTTTCTTCAACTCGTTTGGGCCCCAGGTAACACTTGTGTCCTCCTTGTGCTACTTCTCGACGCTAGGAGTAACATCGCTTGAGAGTTGAGAGAGACGAACGCACGATGCTCATCCTGTTGCAGTTCTCCAGACACACTCGTTCTTGCCCTCTGGTGGTGGCTGACTTACCAGTTAAACATAGACATTTTATAATTTAAACCCTGGATTTGTAATACAATACAGTTATAACTTGAGAATATTCTTTGAAAAGGACAAATGTTCATTTGATACCTGTTTACCAGTAAACTATTATTTGGGCTATGCTTTCAGACCATCACAGATGTATAGATACAAATGATCTGAGGAAAGAGGTTGATGTCTTGATATGAACACTTTAATATAAGAACGGGTTCCCGTCCCGTGTCCCACACCATGTCCCATCCACCCAAACTTGGGTGAGACTAGCCCAAAGTGTCTGGCCTCCAATTTTGGACAAATAGAAACAAAACATTGTCTCGTAGATGAATGAGTTTGGTTTACTTGTAAATAGCAGCTGCCTCACATGGGCCTATATAGGCCTTCGGTACATTCCTTTGTTCTTATGGTTAACAGCACAGGATCAACAGGATCAACAGGATATGCCAGCTTGCGTGAGTGTCAAGAAGCAGCATTAGGGAGAATATGATATTATTCACATTCAAATACCATAAACTATGACATGGTATTCTTAACAACGGTAAACATTAATATTGGTGTTCAGCTCTGAGTGACAAGCACACAAACAGAGAGAAGCGAGGGAGGGCAAGAGTTACAGTGTGTGTGTGTGTGTGTGTGTGTGTGTGTGTGTGTGTGTGTGTGTGTGTGTGTGTGTGTGTGCGTGCGTGTGTGTGTGTGGTGTGTGTGTGTGTGTGTGTGTGTGTGTGTGTGTGTGTGCGTGCGTGTGTGTGTGTGTGTGTGTGTGTGTGTGTGTGGTGCGTGTGTGTGTGTGTGTGTGTGTGTGTGTGTGTGTGTGTGTGTGTGTGTGTGTGTGTGTGTGTGTGTGTGTGTGTGGTGTGTGTGTGTGAGCGAGCTAGAGGCTCTGGTTCCACCTTCCCTACAGAGTTTGACACACTACCTTAGCCTCTGAGTACATAATGACCATCTGTAAATTGCTTTTATTCCTAAACAGTGGCGGTGGGCTTACCAACCCGCGCTGACCCTCAACCAGCCTGTCGAGAGCCAGCACACGAGGCAACTTATGCCACCAAAGGAATTAGCAAATGGGGTTAGTTGTAGCGAGGAAGACTCCACCATTAAAGTCAACTCACAACTGTGTTTCAAACACTTACTTATTTTATTGTCCCAGCCAGCTGTGCTGTCTCCACTGTGGCCCTACTCCAGCTCCCAGGGACTCCTCCAGTTAATTACCATTAACTTATTCCAGCACTGAGAGGGGCTGTCTCCTCCTCCTGCGTGAGAGGGAGCCACTCGGAGCCATATACATGCGCTGGTTGCAAAAAGATTTTGACAAACTGCAAAGGACTTAAGCAGTCTCCAGCACTTTGCACAAAAATTTGAAATGCAATTTAACGTCGACAAATCCAAATTCCTCAGCTTGGGCAGACAGCGTCGTTGTATTCACCACCACTAATGCAGTCACGGGTGAAGATACGTTGTATTCTCCACCACTAATACAATCACTGGGTGGATACATGTGTGGAGATACATGGGAGCCGAGGCCAACACACATACACCAGGGCCCCAGACACATGCACTACTGCACGATATTAAGCAATCAAGACGTTGTTTGGATCATGACAATCAAGATTCCATACAATTTATATATGGAATCTCAAGCCAGAGAAATACGCTGGGAACCTCCAGGAGTGTCTGCCGCTGACCAGTCCTCCTCCACTGGGACTTAACTCAACAATTCAAGTCTTTGAACTGGTGGATGTATCCTGTAACTGGTTTTGTATCCAGACGATTGGAAATATACTCAGATATACTGTAACATTTGGGATGAGACGGGGGACAGGAATGGTGCCCAAGCACTTGTACGGTCGACGGGATTGAACGCCGACCTGCATGGAGCGAGATCGTCGTTCTACCGTCCAGCCCAAGTAGTGAGAGGGAGAAGATTCGATTAGGTATATGGGTGAAAGGGAGTGAATTGGATAGATATGACCAATTTAAACTGCCCCCCCCCCCCTTTCACTCCTAGTATGGTTCAACAGACCTCCTGTGGTGACCCCTAACAATTATGTTCAAGAGGAGGGAGGAGCGGGCCTCAGGTGTGTGTGTGTGCTCTCGTCACACACACACACACACACACCACACACACACACACACACACACACACACACACACACACACACACACCTCATATAGGTGGTACACACACACACACACACACACACACACACACACACACACACACACACACACACACACACACACACACACACACACACACACACAACTGGAAAAGGTTCAAAGGTTTGCCACCAGACTAGTACCCGAGCTGAGAGGTATGAGCTACGAGGAGCGACTGCAGGAATTAAACCTCACTTCGTTGGAAGACAGAAGAGTTAGGGGGACATGATCACCACATTCAAGATTCTCAGGGGAATCGACAGGGTTGATAAAGACAGGCTGTTTAACACAAGGGGCACACGCACTAGGGGACACAGGTGGAAGCTGAGTGCCCAAATGAGCCACAGAGATATTAGAAAGAACTTTTTTAGTGTCAGAGTGGTTGACAAATGGAATGCATTAGGAAGCGATGTGGTGGAGGCTGACTCCATACACAGTTTCAAATGTAGATATGATAGAGCCCATTAGGCTCAGGAAACTGTACACCTGTTGATTGACGGTTGAGAGGCGGGACCAAAGAGCCAGAGCTCAACCCCCGCAAGCACAACTAGGTGAGTACAACTAGGTGAGTACACACACACACACACACACACACACACACATCATCAACTACACCTCAATGCAGGCGATGAGTCACAATAACGTGGCTAAAGTATGTTGACGAGACCACACACTAGAAGGTGAAGGGACGACGACGTTTCGGTCCGTCCTGGACCATTCACAATCGACTTGAGAATGGTCCAGGACGGACCGAAACGTCGTCGTCCCTTCACCTTCTAGTGTGTGGTCTGGTCTACACCTCAACTCACCACCTCAGAATACCAACATTGGGTTAGAATACTAAATATTCTCGGTGTATGTAAACATTCGCAAGGCCTCGGAGCTCTGTGAGCTGTGGGGAACCCTGATGACCCTTGACACGATGACCCTTGACCTCTTGACCCAATGACCCGGTGTCAACTACCATCCCACTCTGAGTAGTTAGTGGCACCCGTATAAATGTTCAGTTTATTCCCTTGGGGGGAAAAATAGGGTTTTCTCCACGGTAAATCTAACGACCAGAGTTGGTGCCAATGTCATATTTTTATTATTAATTCTTTTTAATACACTTCTTTGAGGACTAATCTGTGAAGAGAATTAATGGTTGTGTGTGAAAGTACTGCAACCCTCTTGTTATGTGCAGATATGTTGCTCATGTTGCGGTACTGATATATTTATGTACTCACTTAGTTGTGTTTGCAGGGGGTTGAGCTCTGGTTCTTTGGTCCCGCCTCTCAACTGGCAATCAACTTGAAATGATAACTGTCAATATGTGTGTGTGTGTGTGTGTGTGTGTGTGTGTGTGTGTGTGTGTGTGTGTGTGTGTGTGTGTGTGTGTGTGTGTGTGTGTGTGTGTGCGCGCGTGTGTACATGAGTAATTGATTGTTGCTCGGCAAAATCATAATTCACGCATAGTTAGTTAAAATCCCCAACGATTAATGCTCTCAATAAAAGCCAAGCTGTGACTTAATTGTAATGTAATTCTAGAGCGGGGACCCAGCGGTGCCCGGGTCTCCCCCTCCTCACCAAATCTTCCCCTCTACCCCTTCTCTCTCCTCACCCTCTCACCTCACTCTGCACCCTTTTACCCTCCCTCCCTCTCCCCTCTCCTACAATATATAATATATATACACCCACGAAACACAACGTTGTAACAGCGTTGTGGTTACGTTGTGTGTGATGAACTGCTAAAAACATTATTTGTCAAATATTGATACTGTTCTTAAAATATTCCCCCATTTTGCACCCGCAAGATGACGTAAGCTTTTAAGGGTTGATAGATGTTAGTCTTCTTGTTTGTTGAGCTGTTCACTTGAGACAGTTAAGCAAGTCCCAGCTGTGTCTGGGTACAAGTGACAGGATGAACAACCCAGCGGGTTTTCTTCCTATTGGGGAGTGTTGTACATGCTGCTATGGCGGTGTGTCTACTCACAAGATGAGTGGCGCTGCCCAATAAACTCGCCCCTCGGGGCAAAATTTTTTTTTTTTTTTTATTAATACATTAGGTACATCTGCATTAGTGCAGCTACCCTAGACTATATGAAGTGGAGTTCAGTGTGTCAAAAAGCTAGCTACGTGATGCTATAAAATCCCCATCATACAGGATGGTTAGTCATACAGAGGCATGTGATAGGCAGTCTGCACTGGCAGACTCCGCTAAAAACTGCTCAAACTCTTGGGAAAACCAACCCCCCATTTCAGACTTCATACGAGTCGTCGTGATTCTCAATACGAACCGATCCTATTATAAGTGGATAGGGGTGAATGAGGCCCACCCTCATATGCCTATGACAGGCCCTTTACCACCCATTTGTCCTCTTGCTAAGTATTGGTGAGGCTAACCTCTAGACACAAATACTCTTTTACAGATACGAAAGCTAGACGAATACACGAACAACGCAGAGTAAAGTTGGATCAATTGATCTGAGAAGTCGTGTAAGAATGTTTCTAATACTTTACATTTCTGAATGTCCTGCTCCTTAACCTGTTAAGTGTGTAATAATAATAATATTCTGTAGAGTCAAACCTGAGAGGAATAGGGATTTTGTAGCCCAGCTGGGGGAGGGGGAGGGGGAGGTAGATGCAGGTGGTTGTATTCACTTAGTTGTATTTTACGGGGGTTGAGCTTTGCTCTTTCGGCCCGCCTCTCAACTGTCAATCAACTGTTTACTAACTACACTAACTACTTTTTTTTTTTTCCCACACCACACACACACACACACACACCCAGGAAGCAGCCCGTGACAGCTGACTAACTCCCAGGTACCTATTTACTGCTACGGTAACAGGGGCATTCAGGGTGAAAGAAACTTTGCCCATTTGTTTCTGCCGGGTGCGGGAATCGAACCCGCGCCACAGAATTACAAGTCCTGCGCGATATCCACCAGGCTACCTGGCCCCTAGTGGTTGTGGTAGTAGGGTAGTGGTTAGTGGTGGTGGGATAGTGGTTAGTGGTTAGTGGTGGTGGGATAGTGGTTAGTGGTTAGTGGTGGTGGGATAGTGGTTAGTGGTAGTGGTGGTGGGATAGTGGTTAGTGGTTAGTGGTGGTGGATAGTGGTTAGTGGTTAGTGGTGGTGGGATAGTGGTTAGTGGTTAGTGGTGGTGGGATAGGGGTGATGGTAGCAGGTGACTGGGGGGGGGCGGGGTGCCTGATGGTGGTAGGAAAAAGGATAGAGGTGGTTGTGCAAAAAGTGGGGAGAGTGGATGATGGTGGTGGGATTACGAGTGGAGGTTGTGGTGGTGGAGAGATAGGAGTGGAGCATAGGGGGTGGTAGTGGTAAGGCAGACGGTTGTGTATATGAATGGTGGTGAAGCAGTGGTTGTGGTTGGTCGAGACTGAATAGGGTGATGATAATGTTTTCTGTAAGTCTCCCGACAAACTTACCATTATCTGCACCCACAAAGAACCTATTAAAGGAACCACGAGGTCTTGTGACGCGCCAGGACCGCAGAGGGAACCCTAATGAACCAGAAAACTCAGCTTCTGAGGGGACCCAACAGCGTCGCCCATAATAACCTGGAATAACTTCTTCACTACCCGTAATCTACATGTACCACGTCTTATAGTGAGGCTGTACAATGTTCCTCTCCAACTGTGTCAAAGATATCCCACACACAACGTACATATTATGCCGGATTATCTAGGATGTAGTCAAGACGTGCCCCTCCCCCAAAACGGACCGCAGCCGACACATACTATATGTGTGTTGCATAACGTACACAGTGTGTATCATGTGTTCAGCAGTGTGCACAGAGTCTAATTCTCTTACACAAGTTGGGTCCTGACGCCAGACAAGCTCATGCAGCCACCTCTGGGAAGGTTAATTCCCCCACAGCACCTCACCAGGCTGTGTCAGACGACAGCCTGGGGCTGGCAGCCTGTAGTCTGACAATCTCCCCAAAAGCTGAGCTCTTGCCTCTCGTGCTTATCATCTTCAGCCTCTCCTCAGAGCATCCTGATGCTTCTCTCCATCTCCTGCCTCTCCTCAGAGCATCCTGATGCTTCTCTCCATCTCCTGCCTCTCCTCAGAGCATCCTGATGCTTCTCTCCATCTCCTGCCTCTCTTTAGAGCATCCTGATGCTTCTCTCCATCTCCTGCCTCTCCTTAGAGCATCCTGATGCTCTCTCCATCTCCTGCCTCTCCTCAGAGCATCCTGATGCTTCTCTCCATCTCCTGCCTCTCCTCAGAGCATCCTGATGCTTCTCTCCATCTCCTGCCTCTCCTCAGAGCATCCTGATGCTTCTCTCCATCTCCTGCCTCTCCTCAGAGCATCCTGATGCTTCTCTCCATCTCCTGCCTCTCCTCAGAGCATCCTGATGCTTCTCTCCATCTCCAGCCTCTCCTTACCAATTCGTTCTTGTGTGACAGTGAATGTGAGCACCATCTTCACTGTCCTGTGTGGCAGTGAATGTGAGCAGCCTCCTCACGGTCCTGTGTGGCAGTGATTATGAACACCATAGAGGGAGGGAGCCGGTCGGCCGAGCGGACAGCACGCTGGACTTGTGATCCTGTGGCCCTGGGTTCGATCCCAGGCGCCGGCGAGAAACAATGGGCAGAGTTTCTTTCACCCTATGCCCCTGTTACCTAGCAGTAAAATAGGTACCTGGGTGTTAGTCAGCTTTCACGGGCAGCTTCCTGGGGGTGGAGGCCTGGTCGAGGACCGGGCCGCGGGGACACGAAAGCCCCGAAATCATCTCAAGATAACCTCAAGATATAACCATCCTCACTGTCCTGTGTGGCAGTGAATATGAGCACCATCCTCACTGTCCTGTGTGGCAGTGAATATGAGCACCATCCTCACTGTCCTGTGTGACAGTGAATATGAGCACCATCCTCACTGTCCTGTGCGGCAGTGAATATGAGCACCATCCTCACTGTCCTGTGTGACAGTGAATATGAGCACCATCCTCACTGTCCTGTGTGACAGTGAATATGAACACCATCCTCACTGTCCTGTGTGACAGTGAATATGAGCACCATCTTCACTGTCCTGTGTGACAGTGAATATGAGCACCATCCTCACTGTCCTGTGTGACAGTGAATATGAGCACCATCCTCACTGTCCTGTGTGACAGTGAATATGAGCACCATCTTCACTGTCCTGTGTGGCAGTGAATGTGAGCACCATCCTCACTGTCCTGTGTGGCAGTGAATGTGAGCACCATCTTCACTGTCCTGTGTGGCAGTGAATGTGAGCACCATCCTCACTGTCCTGTGTGGCAGTGAATGTGAGCACCATCTTCACTGTCCTGTGTGGCAGTAAATATGAGCACCATCCTCACTATCCTCACTGCAACAACACCTAATTGAATTACTCCGATTAGGCAATATGGTATATTAATATAGCCAATAAAGATAATTGTGAGCACGGCCACAACACCCTCATAAAATAATAAAATTTTAAGACAAAATCTGTAACAAATATTATTGGAAAGTCATTTATTCGGTATAATTGAAATGGTGAATTGCGTTTTACGTAAGTGGAAGAAATTGGTTATTTTTCTCAGTTAAAACGGATGATTAATAGATATTTTAAAAATTTGAAGCTTGTAATTGATCAAAATGATCAGCTCACTGTAGCAACTGTTACGGTGTACTGTGAAAAGTCCCTAAAAGTAGGATTTAATGGAATAGAAATGATATTATTTTATTTTTTTCAGGACAAACACTAGCTGGCAAATTTTCAGTGCTGCTATTTTCAGGACAATTGTCAGG
>WNGS01113158.1:45916523-45930590 GCA_020271785.1 Procambarus virginalis
AAATGGTTCTTTGAGTCTGGAGTTTGACTGCTGCTTCTGACAGCTGTGTGTGTGTGTGTGTGTGTGTTAGAGAGAAATATATGTAGTGTGAAAACAAATAGAGGAAAAATAGATTGATAAGAAAGACGGGGTCCAAGAGCCGAGATCAACGCCGCAAGGACACAAATAGTTGAGTCCACTTGAAGATTACGACCACCCCCCCCCGCCCTCCTCTCCAAATCAAAAGATAATCACACCAATCATCAGAGTCTTGAGACCATCGTGAAGATGAATTCTTAATCAAGCATCTCATCAGCCACTCAGGAGACCTCTAAGACACGAACAAGAATCGCAGCCAATCAGCGCCCGTCTTTCGGTCCATTGATTACTAAATTAAAAACTATTCACCACAACGAGGATTCCTTGTCCTAAACAAAAGCCTAGTGACCCACCCCCCACACACCGCACACGCACCACACATATATAGTTTGGGGACCTGACGACTACGTGGACAGCGCTCGGCATTCGTACTCCTAAGGGGTCGGGTTCGCTCATCGGAACAATGGAAAGAATTTCTTTCACCCCTTATGCCCTGTTCACTAGCAGTAAATTGGTTACCTAGAAGTAGCTGTATTTTTAGTTCGTGCTCGCCTCGTATAGACGTTGTCAGTCTGGTTGACAAAAGGCTTTTTAACAAGTCGAAACGTTACCTCCTTTCATTTTCTCTGTGGATTTCCGCATAAAATGATCAGGGTTTTGTGATCGTCAAGTGCATATAATAATAATATATAATATATATATATAGATAATATATGTATATATATATATATATACATATATATATATATATATATATATAATTATATATATATATGTATATATAATATATTCTTACACCCTGAATTTCATAATTGATACTATTGTATGTGAACCTCATTGACCTGAAAGATATCCTAGTACAGCAGTTTTGGTCTGAAAATCAACATGGATCAAATCTTGAGAAAGCCCAATAGATTTCATCCTAACGTGACCTAAAATGACCCAAAACCCTGATCTGAAAGGGCCTTCAGAAGCCCAAGAACGCTGATCCGAAAGTGCTAAACGGGAGCCTCACATCCATATAACACATTATGTACCAAGTTGCACAATTTCAAAGAAAAAACACTGGAAAATTTTTAGAAAGTAAAAACTAGCTTTCATTATACCGGCTTTGACTCTGACCTACATCACTATGACCATTGCATCTTTGATTCTTAAGTCATAGTTTATTAAGTAAAAATCTGCAGGATCCGATCAGGCGTAAAGGCTTATTTCACATATATAATTGCACAAACGCAAATGGAGAGTCACGACTAATATAACTTAGAAATGTTGCCTACTAACATACTCCTTCAACCATATACTCCTTGAACCAAATACTCCCAGAACCACTGCGACAAAATCCAGCTTCATCTTCGTTCGGGATCAATCCTGTTTATGCGCCAAGGTCAAGGTCTTATTGATAATGTTTTGATCATTGTAGTCTGTTGGTCTGCGAGGGACGAGCGTTGAGTGAGCAACCAGCGACAGCAGCAACGGGTAATCAAACAGCGAAGCGGTCGGCGGTAAGATTTTCCTATTTATATAGAACCGCGGCCCTGTTTTAAGAGAGTCTGACAGTGCCTCTCAATGGCTTGGCTTTATCCGCACGATATGTTCATGGAACTGTGGAACCCTTTGGTAGTAGTTCATATCTTACTGGTTTGCAAGAAGGAACCTTGTATGGTGCTCGCTAGTACACTTCGCCTAGTTCGACACATGATTACCGCCCCTCATCTTCTGTCGGAAAATGTTTCATCTGTGGTCAGAGTCTGTCACTCCTCCAGCATCTTCCAGTTTCCGGGCAGCCTCTAGTGTAAGACTCTGGTCAAAGTCTTTTTTAGGTCCAGATAACACGGTCAACCCAACCACCTCTTTTCTGTAAAATCTACGTGGGTGTGTGTGTGTGGGTGTGGTGTGTGTGTGTGTGTGTGTGTGTGTGTGTTGTGTGTGTGTGTGTTGTTTTTTTTTGGGGTGTGTGTGTGTGTATATCACTTAGTTGTTTTACGGGGGTTGGTAGCTTTGCTCTTTCGGCCGCCCTCTCAACTGTCAATCACACTGTTTACTAACTACACTAACTACTTTTTTTTTCCCCACACCACACACACCACACACACCCAGGATAAGCAGCCGTTGACAGCTGACTAACTCCCAGGTACCTATTTTACTGGAGGTAACAGGGGCCATTCAGTGGTGAAAGAAACTTTGCCCATTTTTGTTTCTGCCGGCGTTTGCGGGAATCGAACACGCGCCACAGAAATTACGAATCCTGCGCGCATTCCACCAGGCTACAAGGCCCACTTCCACCAGCTACCTGGCGTGTGTGTGTGTGTCGTGTGTGTGGTGTGTGTGTGTGTGTGTGTGTGTGTGTGTGTGTGCGGTGTGGTGTTGGTGTGTGTTATCACCTAGTTGTGCTTGCGAAGTTGAGCTTTGGCTCTTGGTCCCGCCTCTCGCTGTCAGTCCAATCTGCTGTACAGGTCCCTGAGCCTACTCGGCTCTAACATATCTACACTATAAACTGCGTATGGAGTCAGCTTCCCCCCCATCACTGCCTAAGCATTCATCTGTTAACTATGACACAAAAAAAATATTTCTAATGTCTCTTGTGGCTCATTTGGTATCGAGATTTCACCTGTGTCCCCCTGTTCGTGTTCCACTCATGCTAAATAGTTTGTATTTGTCTCCTCACTGTCTTGTTTCACCCCTGTCATTCATCTGATAATATTGTAGTTAGGTGATCATGTCTCCCCTTACTCTTCCAGGGACGTGACGTTAAGATTCCGTAGATTTCCTCGTAACTTATACCATCTCTTTTCTGGGACCAGTCTGGTGAGCATACCCTCTGAATCTTCTCTAACTTCGTCTTGTGTTTAAATAGATATGGACCTCCATGCTGGAGCTGCATACTACCAGGGATGGTCTGATATAAGTGGTATATAGGTTTCTGAGTGATCTTTAACGCAACTATGTTCTAAGGCAAGTTTTAATGGCATAGCTCCTCTGCAAGAGTGATGAATATTCTTTTGATTTTGTGCTTCTGTGGAATAGTTCGTGTGATGTCATCTCCCAAAGACTTTCTCTCTTCTGTGGACTCCTGTAGGAGTTTCACCTCTAAGATGGTACCTTGTGTACCCCTATGCTGCTCTTTTATGTACTTCAATGCATTACGTTTACCTTCCTTAGATAGTAAACCATTTTTAGCCATTTCCTCGGACCTTCCTCCAGTTTGTCCATGTTTCAACGTGTAGTCTCTGTCTACGTTGTGTTGATTCTTCTCATACATATTGCATACTGCAGCAAACAATGCGAGGACTGAGGTCTACACGTTTCTGACAGATTGTTTAACATTTATCAGGAAACTGGATGATCGAAAATACGAGCCCTGTGGGACTCCGCTGTGGACATCTGCCACACTGATTTCTCCTCACAGTACTCGCGTGTTTCCTGTGTTAGATACTCCTTATCCACTGGAGCACCTTACATTTTACTCCCTGTTCATCAACTTTTATGACAGCCTTTTAAGGGTATTGTGTCAAAGACTTTCTGGACAGTCTACGAAAATGCAGTCTGCCATCTCTTTTTGCTAATTTTTGTCACCTTTTAATAGAATTATATAAACTTGAGGCACGACTAGACCATCCCTGAACCCATGCTAGTGGCCCATACACACAACCCATGTGTGTGTGTGTGTGTGTGTGTGGGTGTGTGGTGTGTGTGTGTGTGTGTGTGTGTTGTGGTGTGTGTGTGTGTGTGTACTCACCTAGTTGTGCTTGCGGGGGTTGAGCTCTGGCTCTTTGGTACCGTGTGTGTGTGTGTGGTGTGCGTGTGTGTGTGTGTATGTGTGTGTGTGTGTGTCGTGTGTGTGGTGGTGTGTGTGTGTGTGTGTGGTGTGTGTGTGTGTGGTGTGTGTGTGTGTGTGTTGTGTGTGTTTTCTTCCTGGGGTGGAGGGTATGATAGAGCGAGGTAGAGGTAGCGTTGACTGCAAGGGGAGTCAAGGAGGCAGGATAAAAGGTAGCAGGGGGGGGAATGAAAAGGAGAGATAGAGGAAGAGGGGAGCGGAGACAGAGGGGGGGAAGAGGGGAGGTGAATTCAGACGGGAAGAAAGTACACAGACATTTTATCTGAATTCTCATGATAATCTGAAAGAGTCTGACTCCTTGACCACACTCATGCCGTGCGAGGGTTAGTGCGAGAGGGGAGGGGGTTGAGGGTGCTAGTAGGAAAAGGACAGGAAGGGAGGGAATGGGAAGGAAGGAAGGGGGGTGTATGGAGGGGGAGAGGTCACTGTGTGGATCTATCAGCTGTACATCTACTTCAGTAGTGTTATATACGCCAATCGATAAAATATTATTGGTATTATTATTTCAATCCTGTCTTCCTATTTTGGACGCTGGGTCGGGTAATAGGTATTCAGACTAGAAGGAGTCCCTCCCACTTATCCTTCTCTAACTCCCCCTCTCTCTAACCCCACCATCTCCCTCATTCCCTCCCTCTCCCTCCCTCTCTCAAGTCCACTGGTGGAGATGGACCACATGGAAAGACTCATTTACAGATATAAATATTATATAAATTTTAATGTAAATATTTATAAATAATATTTATATTTACCATATTTATATATGCTATTACACCAATGAACACGTGTTCAGTCGCCAGAATTGTATGATTGTGGAATTTTATGTATAAAGTCTCTGTCTGTCTGTCTGTCTGTCTGTCTGTCTGTCTGTCTGTCTGTCGTCTGTCTGTCTTCTGTCTGTCTGTCTGTTCTGCTATGAAGACATCCAGACTATTGGAAAGATTTTAAGAAAACAGAAATACAAATTCGGAAACGGGAGGTAGACTTTCTAACGATATTCCCTTAAGACAAGTTATTCTTAAGAGGCGACAACTTAGTTCCCAACACTAAGTTAACCCTCATCATTCTTACGACTTAGCATGCGTCAAGTCGAAGATCTTACGATGTGTAAGCTGCGAGTTCGAGGTTCGTACGATATGGAAAGCTTGAAGCTCTTACGATTAGTCAAGAATCAAGTTTGGAGGGTAAGAACTCCGCCTCGAACGCCAAGCCATTTTTTTTTTACAAGCACGAAGTGTCAATATTAACGCAAAGATTTATTTATAATTTTACTAAGCACCGGAAATATAAGTCCGCTACTCCTCTTCCTCTCCTCTCTCTCCTCTCTCTCTCTCTCTCTCTCTCATCTCTATCTCTCTCCCTCATCTCTCTCTCTCTCTCTCTCTCTCTCTTATGCCTCGTGTATGTAAATACAATCGGAATTTATGCAAATACAAAAAAAGTATGCCTTGTGTATGTAAAAAAAGAGTATTAGCTTGCTAATGAGGTGATGATGATTGATTGGTACGTGACAGGTGATTGGTTGTTACTGAAGGTTGATAGTTCGCTTCTGAGGGTTGATTGATTGTTACTGACAAATGACTGATTGTACTGATATATAATTGCTTGTTATTACAGTTGTTTGATTGCTACTGACAGATCATTAATTGTTTCTGCCAGATGAATGATTGTTACTGACAGAGATGTAATAAGATGAATGATTTACTACGATAAGATTGTAACTCAGATGTATGAACTGACGAATGAGAACTGAATGAATGATTGCTAACTGACAGATGAAATTATTACAAATAACCAGTCGGGAGGCCTGATCGAGGACCGGGCCGCGGGGACGTAAGAGCCCCGAAATCATCGCCTGGTCGCAAGGTAGCAGATGAATTATTAAAATTGAGAAATGGATGATTGATTGTTACTGACAGATAATTCATGGTTACTGACAGATTGATTGATTGTTACTGAAATGAATCATTGCTGCTGACAAAGATTTGATTTGATTGACAGATTGTTACTAATGAATTTGACTAAAATAAGCTTTTTATTTTACTAATTATGTGTACCATTCTATTTTAGTAGTTTTGATATTAAATAAATTTTAAAAGGCCTAATAAGCCTATATTTGAAGTTGCATTAATAGTTCAATTTTGGATGCAATGAACAAGCAGCGAGAAGAGAGAGATAACTATCCAAGTTGCACACTATGAAGTACTGTACACTAATTGACTGAAGTACATTTTTAAATGCTTCCAAAAATGTACATCTTTTAACAGGGATTAACGCAGAGTACCTAGCATCATCTTTAAAGAAATATTCTTGAGGGGAAGGATCGAGTACTTTGTACTGTACTATGTAATGAACATAATGAACAGTGTACACTGTAAATTTAGCAACATTGTGGGGGAGGTTATAGTACATTTTATAACATAAACATTGGGAAATGTACAGTATATTTTAAATCAAAGTTCATCAGGCAGTCTGCAGTACAATTTAGAGTACATTTGTTTTACACACGGAATACATTACGTCAGAACGGAAACTTAAATATTACATTGGACATTACAGTAAACTCCAAGCGATTCATTACATGTTAAATAGTAATAGCAGCCAGAGTAGCACATTTTTAGAGCTCTGTGTACTCTGATACATGATTGGAGTACATTTTTAGAGCTACGTGTACTCCGATGCATGAATACATTAACCAGCACGAGTACTTTGATTCATGATTGGAGTACATTTCTAGAGCTACATGTACTCAATAGATAGATGAAGTATATCCTTGAGCTCTACGGACTCCGATAGACCGTGAGTACATTTCCCCATCTACCTAAAGTTCATCTAGTTAACGTAACCTAACCTACCTAACCGAACCTACGGAGGTTTACCAGACACACACGCTAACTTTACGAACGGTGTAACACACACAAATTTACGAATACTGTTCCACACAGGAAATTAGGAAGTGTTCTACGTTCGTGCGGGTCGCCAGCCAAGTGTACGTATCTACTTGACTGATTTTCGTGTCCAATAATCTCACATATTTTTATATACAATTATTATACATATGAAATTTTTTGGGGGAGGCCTGGATCCAGTTGACCAACTGGTTGTATCCGGCATGACTACCCATGGTACAAGGATCCAGGCCTCCCCCAAAAAATTTCATATGTATAATAATTGTATATAAAAATATGTGAGATTATTGGACACGAAAATCAGTCAAGTAGATACGTACACTTGGCTGGCGACCCGCACGAACGTAGAACACTTCCTAATTTCCTGTGTGGAACAGTATTCGTAAATTGTGTGTGTTACACCGTTCGTAAAGTTAGCGTGTGTGTCTGGTAAACTCTCGTAGGTTCGGTTAGGCTAGTTAGGTACGTTAACTAGATGAACTTTAGGTAGATGGGGAAATGTACTCACGGTCTATCGGAGTCCGTAGAGCTCAAGGATATACTTCATCTATCTATTGGAGTACATGTAGCTCTAGAAATGTACTCCAATCATGAATCAAAGTACTCGTGCTGGTTAATGTATTCATGCATCGGAGTACACGTAGCTCTAAAAATGTACTCCAATCATGTATCAGAGTACACAGAGCTCTAAAAATGTGCTACTCTGGCTGCTATTTACTATTTAACATGTAATGAATCGCTTGGAGTGTACTGTAATGTCCAATGTAATATTTAAGTTTCCGTTCTGACGTAAATGTATTCCAGTGTGTAAAACAAATGTACTCTAAATTGTACTGCAGACTGCCTGATGAACTTTGATTTAAAATATACTGTACATTTCCCAATGTTTATGTTATAAAATGTACTATAACCTCCCCCACAATGTTGCTAAATTTACAGTGTACACTGTTCATTATGTTCATTACATAGTACAGTACAAAGTACTCGATCCTTCCCCTCAAGAATATTTCTTTAAGATGATGCTAGGTACTCTGCGTTAATCCCTGTTAAAAGATGTACATTTTTGGAAGCATTTAAAAATGTACTTCAGTCAATTAGTGTACAGTACTTCATAGTGTGCAACTTGGATAGTTATCTCTCTCTTCTCGCTGCTTGTTCATTGCATCCAAAATTGAACTATTAATGCAACTTCAAATATAGGCTTATTAGGCCTTTTCAAAATTTAATTTAATATCAAAACTACTAAAATAGATATGGTACACATAATTAGTAAAATAAAAAAGCTTATTTTAGTCAAATTCATTAGTAACAATCTGTCAATCAAATCAAATCTTTGTCAGCAGCAATGATTCATTTCAGTAACAATCAATCAATCTGTCAGTAACCATGAATTATCTGTCAGTAACAATCAATCATCCATTTCTCAATTTTAATAATTCATCTGCTACCTTGCGACCAGGCGATGATTTCGGGGCTCTTACGTCCCCGCGGCCGGTCCTCGATCAGGCCTCCCGACTGGTTATTTGTAATAATTTCATCTGTCATTAGCAATCATTTATCTGTCAGCTACAATCATTCATCTTTCAGTAACAATTATTCATCTGTCAGTAACAATCATTCATCTGGCAGAAACAATAATGATCTGTCAGTAGCAATCAAACAACTGTAATAACAAGCAATTATATATCAGTACCAATCAGTCAGTTGTCAGTAACAATCAATCACCCTACAGAAGCGAACTACACCTTCAGTAACAACCAATCACCTGTCACGTACCAATCAATCATCTATCACCTCATTAGCAAGCTAATACTCTTTTTTTTACATACACAAGGCATACTTTTTGTTGTGATATTTGCATAAATTCCGATTGTATTACATACACGAGGCATAAGAGAGAGAAGATGAGGATGAGAGAGAGAGGAGAGACGACTGAGGAGGCGGACTGAGACGAGAAGGACTGTGAGTGGGACGACCTGAGAGTAGATAGAGAGAGAGAGGAGAGAGAGAGAGAGAGAGAGAGAGAGAGTACGGACTTAATATTTCCGGTGCTTTAGTAAAATTATAAATACAATCTTTGCGTTAATATTGACACTTCGTGCTTTAAAAAAAAAAATGGCTTGGCGTTCGAGGCGGAGTTCTTACCCTCCAAACTTGATTCTTGACTAATCGTAAGAGCTTCAAGCTTTCCATATCGTACGAACCTCGAACTCGCAGCTTTACACATCGTAAGATCTTCGAACTTGACGCATGCTAAGTCGTAAGAATGATGAGGGTTAACTTAGTGTTGGGAACTAAGTTGTCGCCTCTTAAGAATAACTTGTCTTTTAAGGGAATATCGTTAGAAAGTCTACACTTCCCGTTTTCCCGTTGTATTTCTGTTTTCTTTAAATCTTTCCAATAGGTCTGGATGTCCTTCATAGCAGACAGACAGACAGACAGACAGACAGACAGACAGACAGACAGACAGACAGACAGACAGACAGACAGACAGACAGAGACTTTATACATAAAATTCCACAAATCATAACAATTCTGGCTGGACTGAACACGTGTTCATTGGTGTAAATAGCATATATAAATATGGTAAATATAAATATTATTTATAAATATTTACATTAAAATATTATTTATAAATATTTATATCTGTAAATGAGTCTTTCCATGTGGTCCATCTCCACCAGTGGACTTGAGAGAGGGAGGGAGGGAGGGAGGGAATGAGGGAGATGGTGGGGTTAGAGAGAGGGGGAGTTAGAGAAGGAGGAAGTGGGAGGGACTCCTTCTAGTCTGAATACCTATTACCCGACCCAGCGTCCAAAATAGGAAGACAGGATTGAAATAATAATACCAATAATATTTTGGATCGATTGGCGTATATAAACATACTGAAGTAGATGTACAGCTGATAGATCTACCACACAGTGAACCTCTTCCATACCCTCCCTTCCTTCCTTCCATTCCCTCCCTTTTCTGTTCCTTTCCTACCTAGCACCCTCAACCCCCTCCCCTCTCGACTAACCCTCGCCGGCATTAGTGTGGTCAAGGAGTCATGACATTTCAGCATTATCATGAAGAATTCAGATAAAAATGTCTGTGTACGTTCTTCCCCTCTGAATTCACTCCCCTCTTCCCCCCTCTGTCCGCTCCCCTCTTCCCCCCTCTGTCTCCGCTCCCCTCTTCCTCTATCTCTCCTTTTCCATTCCCCCCCCTGCTACCTTTTATCCTGCCTCCTTGACTCCCCTTGCAGTCAACGCTACCTCTACCTCGCTCTATCATACCCTCCACCCCAGGAAGAAAACACACACACACACACACACACACACACAAACACACACACACACACACACACACCACACACACACAACACACACACAAACACACATACACACACACACACGCACACACACACACACACACACGGGACCAAAGAGCCAGAGCTCAACCCCCGCAAGCACAACTAGGTGAGTACACACACACACACACACACACACACACACACACACACACACACACACACACACACACACACACACACACATGGGTTCGTGTGTATGGGACACTAGCATGGGTTCAGGGATGGTTAATCGTGCCTCACAGGTTTAATATAATTCTATGAAAAGGTGACAAAAATTAAGCAAGAAAGAGATGGGCAGACTGCATTTTCGTAGACTGTCAGAGAGTCTTTGACACAATACCCTATAAAAGGCTATCATAAAAGTTGGTGAAACAGGGAGGAGTAAAAGGTAAGGTGCTCCAGTGGATAAGGGAGTATCTAAGCAACAGGAAACAGCGAGTAACTGTGAGAAGAAATCAGTGTGGCGAGATGTCACCAGCGGAGTCCCACAGGGCTCTGTATTTGGATCCATCCAGTTTCTGATATATGTAAACAATCTTCCAGAAAGTGTAGACTCATTCCTCTCATTGTTTGCTGATTATGCAATATGTATGAGAAGAATCAACACAAACGTAGACAGAGACTACAGTACAACATGGACAAACTGGAGGAATGGTCTATTAAATGGTTACAAAAGTTTAACTCAGGTAAGTGTAAAGTAATGAAATAAATGAAGGGAGCAGGAGGCTGGACACAAGGTACCATCTGGGAGGTGAAATCCTGCAGGAGTCAAGTAGAGAGAAAGATCTTGGGAGATGATATCACATTGAACCTAGTCCCAGAAGCAAAAATCAAAGAATATCATCATTTGCTAGACTGGCCAATATCAAAACTTCCTTTAGAAACTTGCGTAAAGAATCATTCAGAACCTTATATACCACTTATGTCAGACCAGTCCTGGAGTATGCAGCTCCAGCCTGGAGTCCGTACCTAGTTAAACACACGACAAAGTTAGAGAAGATTCAGTGGTATGCCACCAGACTGGTCCCAGAACAGAGAGGTATAAGTTACGAGGAAATCTACGGAATCTTAACGTCACTTCCCTGGAAGACAGAAGAGTAAGTGGAGACATGATCACCACCTACAATATTATCAGATGAATTGACAGGGTGGACAAAGACATTGACAGGGTGGACAAATACAAACTATTTAGCATGAGTGGAACAGGAACAAGGGGACACAGGTGGAAACTGAGTACCTAAATGAGCCACAGAGACATTAAAAATATTTTTTTTCTGTTTCAGATTAGTTAACAGATGGAATGCATTAGGCAGTGATGGGGTGGAGGCTGACACCATACACAGTTTCAAATGTAGATATGATAGAGCCCAGTAGGCTCAGGGACCTGTACATCAATTGACTGACAGTCGAGAGGCGGGACCAAAGAGCCAAAGCTCAACTTCGCAAGCACAACTAGGTGAGTACACACACACACACACACACACACACACACACACGCCAGGTAGCCTGGTGGAAGGGCCAGGTAGCCTGGTGGATAGCGCGCAGGATTCGTAATTCTGTGGCGCGGGTTCGATTCCCGCACCCGGCAGAAACAAAAATGGGCAAAGTTTCTTTCACCTTGAATGCCCCTGTTACCTAGCAGTAAATAGGTACCTGGGAGTTAGTCAGCTGTCACGGGCTGCTTCCTGGGGTGTGTGTGTGTGTGTGTGGTGTGGGAAAAAAAAAGAAAAAAAAAGTAGTTAGTGTGTTAGTAAACAGTTGATTGACAGTTGAGAGGCGGGCCGAAAGAGCAAAGCTCAACCCCCGTAAAATACAACTAAGTGAATACACACAACACACACACACACCACACACACACACACACACACACACACACACACACACACACACACCACACACACACACACCACGTAGATTTTACAGAAAAGAGGTGGTTGGGTTGACCGTGTTTATCTGGACCTAAAAAAGACTTTTGACAGAGTCTTACACTAGAGGCTGCTCCGGAAACTGGAAGATGCTGGAGGAGTGACAGACTCTGACCACAGATGAAACATTTTCCGACAGAAAGATGAGGGCGGTACTCAATGTGTCGAACTGGCGAAGTGTTACTAGCGAAGCACCATACAAGGTTCACTTCTTGAAACCAGTAATATATATGAACGATCTACCAAAAGGGTTACACAGTTCCATGAACATGCTTGCGGATAATGCCAAGCCATTGAGAGGCTACTGTCAGGACTCTCTTAAAACCGGGCCGCGGTTCTATCTAAATAGGACCTCTTACCGCCGACCGCTTCGCTGTTTGATTACCCGTTGCTGCTGTTCGCTGTTGCCTCACATCAACGCTCGTCCTCGCAGACCAACAGACTACAATGATCAAAACATTATCAATAAGACCTTGACCTTGGCGCATAAACAGGATTGATCCCGAACGAAGATGAAGCTGGATTTTGTCGCAGTGGTTCTGGGAGTATTTGGTTCAAGGAGTATATGGTTGAAGGAGTATGTAGTTGAGGCAACATATTCTAAGTGTATATTAGTCTGTGACTCTCACAGTTTGCGGTTGTGCACTTATATATGTGAATAAGCGCTTTACTGCCTGATCGGATCCGCAGATTTTTACTTAAATAAAACTATGACTTAACAATCAAAGATGCAAGTGGTCATAGTGATTGTAGGTCAGAGGTCAAAGCCGGTATCATGAAAAGCTAGTTTTTACTTTCTAAAAATTTCCAGTGTGTTTTTCTTTGAAATTGTGTCAACTTTGGTACATATATGTTTATATGGGATGTGAGGCTCCGTTTAGCACTTTCGGATCAGCGTTCTTGGGCTTCTGAAGGCCCTTTCAGATCAGGGTTGTGGGTCATTTTAGGTCACGTTCGGATGAAAGCTATTGGGCTTTCTCAAGATTTGATCCATGTTGATTTTCAGACCAAAACTGCTGTACTAGATATCTTTCAGGTCAATGAGGTCACATACAATATGTTAGCAATTAATGAACTTCAGGTGTGTAACGAATATATATATATATATATATATATATATATATATATATATATATATATATATATGTATATATATATATATATATATATATATATATATATATATATATATATATATATATATATGCACTTGACGATCACAAAACACTGATCATTTTATGCGGAAAATCCACAGAGAAAAATGAAAGGAGGTAACGTTTCGACTTGTTAAAGCCTTTGTCAAACCAGACTGACCAACGCTATACGAGGCGAGCACGACTAAAAATACAGCTAACTTCTAGGTACCTATTTACTGCTAGGTGAACAAGGGCATAAGGGGTGAAAGAAATTCTGTCCATTTGTTTCCGATGATCGAACCCGGACCCTTAGGATTACGAATGCCGAGCGCTGTCCACTCAGTCGTCAGGTCCCCAAACTATATGATGTGTGTGCGTGTGCGTGTGTGTGTGGGGGGGGGGTCACTAGGCTGTTGTTTAGGACAAGGAATCCTCGTTGTGGTGAATAGTTAATTTAGTAATCAATGGACCGAAAGACGGGCGCTGATTGGCTGCGATTCTTGTTCGTGTCTTAGAGGTCTCCTGAGTGGCTGATGAAGTGATCTTGTGATTAAGAATTCATCTTCACGATGGTCTCAAGACTCTGATGATTGGTGTGATTATCTTTTGATTGGAGAGGAAGGGCGTGGGGGGGGGAGTAGTATCTTCAAGTGGACTCACCTAGTTGTGCTTGCGGCGGTTGAGCTTCGGCTCTTGGACCCCGTCTTTGTAATCAATCTATTTTTCCTCTATTTGTTTTCACACTACATATATTTCTCTCTAACACACACACACACACACACACAGCTGCAGAAAGCAGCAGTCAAACTCCCAGACTCAAAGACACATT
>WNGS01113158.1:45950755-45972942 GCA_020271785.1 Procambarus virginalis
GAGGATTTTAGAATAGTTTACTTTGAAATGTATATATTTTTTAATTATTATTATTAATAGTTGAAGTAGTAGTAGTAGTAGTAATCTCTCTCTCGTTCCTCCCTTATTGTGGTTCCCACCTTTTCTCCTTATCTTATTGGTCCCTCTGGTCGAGTCCTTCTCTTTGCTTTCGCTCCTTCTCCTTGTTCTGTCCGTTGTAATCACCTAATTGTACTTTCGGAGATTGAGCTTTGGCTATTTGGTCCCGCCTCTCAACCGTCAATCATCTGGTGTACAGATTCCTAAGTTTATTGGGCTCTATTATATCACATATTGTGTGTGTGTGTGTGTGGTGTGTGTGTGTGTGTGTGTGTGTGTGTGTGTGGTTGTGTGTGTGTGTGTGTGTGTGTGTGGTCTTCTTGCCATAAACTAACACCAATAGTTAGAACGATCATCTATGACGTGCCTGACGGTGTTTTCTTCGATGAATTTTTTACAGAACATGTCCACGGATGGTGTGTTCTCACAGCGAGGGTTCTCTGGGTCGCCACCAGGTGAACACCTAGTGAACCCCTCTTCATTGTTCACTAGGCACTGTGCACCCTTCATCATTAACTATATATAGTGAACACCTACCAAAAAAAAATACAATAATGATGAACAAAACCTTGCAACGTGCAACTGAGTTCAGTTCCTCAAGTGTTTGTTTTCGTTATGTTGCAAAAAACAAAAAAAACGGGAAACAAAAAATTAAATAACTTGCAAAGTGAAAAATTCTCTCCAGTGACCCAACAAAACACAGTTCCTAACCCACTTTATAAACAACAAACAGACAAATGGAAGCAGGATTTTTTTTTACGCAAAGTAAAACAAACAAACAAAATTTACAGTTCAATACAGTGTATAACAAAAATAAATAAATATCGTTACAAGTTGGCCAGAACAGAGAATGTTTTGTTGGCGTCAGATTGCAAGAAAGGTCGTGAGCCGGTCTGAGTACCCGTACTCTGATGGTCCATATGATCATGCTGGTACTCTGATGGTCCATATAATCATGCTGGTACTCTGATGGCCCCATATGACCATGCTGGTACTCTGATGGCCCTATATAATCATGCTGGTACTCTGATGGCCCCCATATAATCATGCTGGTACTCTGATGGCCCCCATATAATCATGCTGGTACTCTGATGGCCCCATATAATCATGCTGGTACTCTGATGGCCCCATATAATCATGCTGGTACTCTGATGGCCCCATATAATCATGCTGGTACTCTGATGGTCCATATAATCATGCTGGTACTCTGATGGCCCCATATAATCATGCTGGTACTCTGATGGCCCCATATAATCATGCTGGTACTCTGATGGCCCCATATGATCATGCTGGTACTCTGATGGCCCCCATATGATCATGCTGGTACTCTGATGGCCCCCATATACTATGCAGGTACTCACAGAGACCGTATGAGTACTGTTTACTTCCTAAAAAAAAATAAAACTATTGACTTCCAGAATGTTGATCAAGGCAACACAACGAGAGGCATCATAGCAAGAGACAATACACTGAGAGACAAGAGAATAAGAGGCGCCCTCATGGCAGCCTACACCTGTGTTACAGTGCCGGGCAATCACGTCAGCGAATACGGCAAAAGAGAACTGATATTGAGGTTGGCTGTGATGGATAACGTCAACATCGACCTTGGCTTTGACCATCCACCATCAAAGAGCCCGAGCGCGGCTTTGAGACCATCTCAAGTGTTTATCTCTCAGGTTTAAGTTTCATGTGCAAGATGAGGCCAGTCAATTACGCCGGTGGAATAACGACGTCATATATATATATATATACATATATATATATATATATATATATATATATATATATATATATATATATATATACATATATATATATATATATATATATATATATATATATATATATCACTAAGAACTCTTTGACCCGGCCAGGATTCGAACCCATGCCGTCCAGGATCACCCCTAAACGTACACAGTACCGTGACCACCGCACCAATGATCGTCTATAAGGATTGGTCAGTCTTGGCGCTTATTAACTAAGCTCCCAGACTGACCAACCCCCGACGACACTCATGGATCCTTATATCCAATCCTTATAGACGATCATTGGTGCGGTGGTCACGGTACTGTGTACGTTTAGGGGTGATCCTGGACGGCATGGGTTCGAATCCTGGCCGGGTCAAAGAGTTCTTAGTGATATATGGCTTGCGCGTTCATGCAGCTTTCTCACACAAATTAGACTCAGTGCGGCCCGTGCATGCGCCAGAATTTGATGAAAAACTGTACCCAAATGGATCCATGAGTGTCGTCGGGGTTGGTCAGTCTGGGAGCTTAGTTAATAAGCGCCAAGACTGACCAATCCTTATAGACGATCATTGGTGCGGTGGTCACGGTACTGTGTACGTTTAGGGGTGATCCTGGACGGCATGGGTTCGAATCCTGGCCGGGTCAAAGAGTTCTTAGTGATATATGGCTTGCGCGTTCATGCAGCTTTCTCACATATATATATATATATATATATATATATATATATATTATATATATAATATATAGGGGAAGGGGGGGAATATATAGAAAGAAAGGGGGGTGGAAGAGAGGGGACGGGTGAGAGGGGGGGCCAAGGGGCTGATGAAGGGAGAGGGAGGGGGAAGAATTCTTAACATGAGTTAAAGGGAAAGGGGAAGAAGACGTAGAAGGTGTGGGAAAGAGGGTGGGAGGGAGAAAGTGAGGAGAGGGGAGGGGGGACTTTCCTCCGTTTTGTGAGCCAAGGACAATCAGTTCCTATAGAATATTTCAAACGAAATAACAGATACTGTATTGCTGTATGTGTATACAGATATACACATATCCCTTTCAACAGATATACACATCCCTTTCAACAGATATACACATCCCTTTCAACAGATATACACATCCCTTTCAACAGATATACACATCCCTTTCAACAGATATACACATCCCTTTCAACAGATATACACATCCTTTTCAACAGACCCAGACAACATAAAACACCTGGACTGCCTACTGACATATCCATGGATTAGTAAATCAAATGGAGCTCTCGAACAAACAGCTTCGACCACTAGTGAATCCGTGGAACATACTACAGATTCTAACACCATCAAATCAGCAGGAAAATCTGCAGATCTGAGCAGCACGTAATCAGTAGAACATCCCACAAACAGATCAGTATATCAAACCGTAAGTGCAAAAGAAATTGAGATAATACACTATCGAAATGACTTAGTAATTAATGAATAGATAGAAGGGGGAATGCAAATTATCTCCCATTTGTCTTAAATTTATTACTCGCCCATTGAGAACAAAGATGTGTGCGTGTGCAAGAGACAGCTGCGAACTGATCAATGTGATGCCATACACAGATGGTATTGTCCGGCAGTCCTTCAATGCCACCTGCATCCTTCGGTGAAGCTGGCAAACACGAGCTGCGAGGTTAAAGGATAGACAAAAATGAAAGGGACGTCTCGTCGCCTCGGGACTCACAGAAGGTGAGTCGATTCCAGTGGTCGGCAAGGGATGGCAGACGGCTTTTGTTCTCGGCTTCAGTAAGGCTGTGGTGTGTCAGACCCCGGCTTGGTCCGGCGGTGTGGTCTCCAACAAAAATATTGCTTGTGTTCGGTTTGACAGCAACGTCACTAGCAGCAGCAGCTGCGCCAGCAACAACAATAATAACAGGAACAGCATCAACAACGTCAGCATCAGTGGGCAACAGCAGCATCAACTGCGGGCATCTTGAATCCACCAGCTCCCGACCCCCCCCCCCCCTCTCAAGGCTCACGCCGCGAAAAGTCTTCCAGCGAGACTTTCAAGAAAGTTGCTAGAAACAAAATCCCTGGAGTGAATTAACCTCCTGGAGCCGCCGCCTCTCAACTCCCACACAGAATAAACACCGGCTCAGTTAGCGCGCTTTTTCGACGGCAATTCCAGGAGGAGTACTGGATTGGTGGTGGAGAGAGAGATGGGAAGCTGACTCGGACAGATAGAGAACGGGAACTGATTTGGAGAATGGGAAACTGGTATGGATGGAGAGAGAATGGGAAACTGGTATGGATGGAGAGAGAATGGGAAACTGGTACGGATGGAGAGAGAATGGGAAACTGGTATGGATTGGAGAGAGGATGGGAAACTGACATGCATTATAGTGGGAGGAAACTAATAGTGAACAAGAAATCACAGGGGCCATGGTTTACAGTTTCTCTTGAGTTTTACCGTCTATAAATACGTGTGAATGACTTGAGTTCAGTGAGTGAGAAGAATAAACGAGATATTCTTTACGAAAGTGGAGAAAAGGCGAAGATTCCCCACCACCTGGTCTGCTGGGATATCTTCGTATCACCCATGACTGGCAAAGATAAACATACATGAATAATTAATAAAGTTACCCTTGTCCAATCTTAAAATGCCAAAAAAGGCTGAAAAAAATGAGATGACAGCCTAACTCTAAGTGATTCGTAGCCATCTTGCCCAGCGTAGGAGGACTGGAGAGGGGGTTGAGGCATATCAGCGGAGAAACACCATCAACCAGAGAGGGAACACCAGCACACGCGTCACTAGACACCCCCCCACACCACCACTCTGCCTGAGACAAGTTAGTCCACTAGTGATTGATCACGTCATCTCTCAAGTGGCTTGTGGACGGTCTAGCGATATATCAAAGTTCTGAAAATATTATATAAAGTGCTGGAAGTGTCAGGAGAGGAGGGGAGAGGGTGGTGGTGGGTTGGGCCTGAAATATATATGAATTTTTATATATATATATATATATATATATATATATATATATATATATATATATATATGAAGTAGGCTGGTGCCGGCGTGGTACATGGAATAAGCAAAGATGTATGAGGAAAGTTTTCCCGCAAGGACTTGGCTCAAAATTTGCCAGCGTTTCTCCTCGTATTTCCGTTTTTATTGCACAGTATTTTAGCCGCCAACGTATCGCTGTGTAGCGATTTTTGTTGCTACCGAGTGTTTTTCGCTCATAATGTTGGGAACAGCTGTTGGGGTACTTGTGATTAGTCGTTCGTGTGTGTGTGTGTGTGTGTGTGTGTGGTGTGTGTGTGTGTGTGTGTGTGTGTGTGTGTGTGTGTGTGTGTGTGTGTGTGTAATAGCCAAGGAAAACGAGACAGCTACATGGCTTTTTCCCCCTGTCTCCATTTTGCCTGCCACCAATCATCACTGTATGTTACGTCCCACTTCCGTAATTCATGGCCTATTTCCTGACGCCACGACGCTATTTAACGCCTCCTGGCCCATCTTCCTACTCCAGGGGGGGGGGCCCTATTTATCACTCATAATGTGTCCCATTACTCTTTGGCCCGTTGTATTGGGCCTGCCAGTCTGACTCCGCGACCCTATTTAACACTATATGACGTTACATAACATTCCACGATTCCGTATTACAGTCTACGATCCTATTTAACAAGTCATGACCCCTATTTAATACTCCTAAAACGTTATTTAATAATCCTAAACCCTATTTAACACTCCTAAACCCTATTTGGCATGCCACGACCCTATTAAACACTCCACGACCATCTTTAACACTATGATTCGTATCTATAAAGGATCTATTTATAAAATATAATTCAACGAAATACACAAAAGCTATGTAAAGCCTAATGATGTTGATTAATACACAACATCCCATCAACATCTTGCTCTTCGGCCAAACTTAATGCACGACTTGTCGTTTCTGCATGTTCCGAAATACAGCACGATCCCATTTTTGTACTTTTTGAACTATTTAATACATCCCGATCTCACCTATCTTGCTTTTCAGACCTAATTAATAAAGAATCATTTCCCCCCTTTCCCGCTTCCCTTTCTTCCGCACCACTGTTCCCCCTCCCCCCCCTTTTACTACCACCAATAACCCCACTTTTATCTAAACCCCCCCCCCCAGCCACCATTTTACCCCCTTAAAAACCCCACCGCTCTTGAAACCCTCCTCACCTAAACCATACTTTTCGCAATCGCTTCGTTTTACCCCTTGATAATAATTCGTCCCAACCCCCAACCCCCAACCCCAACCCCCAACCCCCAACCCCTCCCCCCCCCCCCCGCCTCTATCACCTCTCCCCTTTCCCCTTACCTAAGTTGACGCGGGTGGCCATCAACCCCACCGACAGTAATCCGTCGTGATGGACAGGAGAAACACTTTTCCCACCGCAAAATTGACGGAGGGACAGACAGACTGAGACAGGTGATCAACCGGGTGTACGATAGAGGGGGGGGGTTAAGGTGAGGGGGGGAAGGGGGGGCCTACCACCACCTGTCCCACCAGGTGAGTCCTGTCTGTCACCTGTCGCGTCAGGTGAGTCATGTCTGTCACCTGTCACGTCAGATGAGTCAACTTGTACAGATCCCCCCCCCCCCCTCCTCAGCCTCGAAGAAGAAAATATGAAGCACCCGGGAGGGGAAAAACCTTGCTGGGGCTCCCATGTACTCTGATGTATTATACAGTGCTATTTAAGCTGATTTCCAAATACTGTAGTTCGAATTCCCTTTTTTTGCTATGCTTTTTTTTTCGCGCATACTAACTTATACAAAATTCAACCCCCACATTCTGAAAACTTCGGTAAATATTTAAGTGTATATCGCTATTGCCATTGCCAATTTATGCGAAATTGTTGCAAAATTATTGCTCCTGGTGATGCAACTTAGAGGCACTTGGAGCCTCGGTCAAGGCAACACTATCCTGGAAACACTGGCAGCCACAGTCAAGGCATCACTATCCGAGAAACACTGACAGCCACAGTCAAGGTAACATGTATTATCTGAGCGAGTTTAACTACAATATTGCTCTTACCTGGCTGCATAATTAACCTTCCTCCACACCTTGTTTAACACCTGGGGAAATATACCTGTGAAATATACTCTTGGGTCGAGGCGGTGATGGTGCTGTATTAAGCCGGGAAAGAGTAGTGTGTGTGTATAATGCATACATCGGGAATTTATTAATGGAGCATTGGTGGTGTATTCAGCGGTGTGCTGGATATCATAGATTGGGAGATCACGTAAGTATACGTGTGTGTGTGTGTGTTCATAGAGGAAGTAGCGTGTATACACAAATACACTAACCTTCATCCTCACCCCTCGTCTACATACAACTATTACACATCCTCTCTCCAACACTGCCTCTCTCTCCCTCAACCCTGCCTCTCCTCCCCCCTCTTCCCCCAACACTACCTTTAACCCCTCCCTCTCACTGCCTTTAACCCCTCCCCCCCCAACACTACCCCTCCCCTTCTCCCAATACTGCCTCTCCCCCCTCCCTCCCAAACACTGCCTTCCCCCCCTCCCCCTACTCAACAACATCTCAAACAAAACTCTTATAAACATCCTAATTACTCCTTGCCCCCCCCCCACTACACTCCTCTCCCTCCCTCACCTCCCCAAGCTCTCCCTCATCCTTACACTCACTTCTGCCCTTTCAATCCCCCTCCCCAGTGGAGCAGCTTTGATACAGTCTGGTGTATAACACGTAGGAGCAGCCCGAGAGTGCTACAGATTAATTAACTTGGTAAAGGAGTAACGGAGGGGCTGGAAACAAAGGGTCAAGATCAGAAAGGCAATCATCTACTCTAGCCCTTGCCTCCCCCCTTCCCTTCCCTCTCTTTCAATTCTATTTCTTACTCACCACTCAACCTCGTTTGGTATCTTTCCCGATTTCAAGAGTCATTTCCCCTTCAGTGCTAGATGACCCAGAGATTGGCCTAGTCGCTACTGGAAGGCCGAGAGCTGAAGCCTTTTGCAGAAATTGCAGTTTTAAGTTTTGCGGGAGAAAGCCTAATGACCATTTTCGAAGATGGCAGTTAATTGCAGTGTCGCTGCTTAAGAGGAATTTTTTTTAGTGCTTGAAGAAAGAACCAAGGGTGCTGGGCACCAGGTTGAGAAAAGGAAAGATGATTGGTTGCAGGTTGCTTGAAGTAACCAATCAACAAGGCTACATCCGTGAAAGCGAGCTTCGCGGCCTCTCATTGGACAAGGCGTCACTCTACCCAGAGTGGTGGGCGGATGCACACAATTGATACAGTTGAATTCGTCAGTTTTGACGAATTCGAGGCTTTGTTGAGCACTGGAGACTACCAGAGACTACCACAAGGTTCGCTCTAGCTAGCTTCATGGAGGAGGAGTTTCTGGCCGATCACACAACAAAGCAGTGTGTGATGGATATCCCATCTGTCCATCTATCCATCTATGTATACATCCACCCGTCTATCCATGCATTTAGTGAGGCTAGTTGCAAAGTGAAGGCAACGTGGGAGCCCATGGCAGTCAGGGACCTAGTGTTGCAGAATTCGTACAGCTAAGCATGTGTGTGTGTGTGTGTGTGTGTGTGTGTGTGTGTGTGTGTGTGGTGTGTGTGTGTGTGTGTGTGTGTGTGTGTGGAAGCTCATGGTTTAACTCTGCCTCAGCTAACGCACGGAATTTCAAGTTTCTCAGGACAGTCCCGGTCGACAAGGATCGGTATACGAACTGCGGAATAGGAAGTTGCAGTGAGTTGTTGCAGCCTGTGACTCAACTTACCCGTGCTGGACAGTGAAGTGAAAGTGCAGTGCAATATGCGAGTCCACAGCCTCAGGAGACACTCATGCGAGTCACCGGTGACGTTTTATTCAGGGTCACTGCAAGCTTGTCGTGATTCAGACTTACCTGTCAATGACTGCACGCTTGCAAATGATTCAGTGAGAACCTCCCTCTCCCCCCCCCGGTCTTTACCGTGCCTCGTCACTGCAATACTGAGTGGTTGTCAACACGACACTGCTGTACTGACCACTCGTTGATGGCAATCAGTGGTTCAGCTCGCTGAGGTCTCCCACTACTGATCAATCACTGGAGCCGTCTTTGCAGTAGCCGAGGGCACTGGGACTATGCAGTACCGTCTTCAAGACAGATGAGGCCACTGGTGAAACAAGTCCTTGCACGACACTGCCCACACCAGTGTCCTCTGATGTGTATGGAACTCACACTGCCCACTGTATCCCAGATACACAGTGTATCGTACTGTATCATCCCCCCCTGCAAATTTAGGCGAGTCTGGGCCTCCACTTTGTGAAAAGATAAGACATTCCTGTAGGTATATTAGGGGATAGGTGGGCCTATACCAGGAGGGGCCCGGGATAGTCTGTCTCTCCATCGACACCCCTTATCTTCCCTTATCCCCCCCTCATTCTATTCCAGCTCTTCCCCCCCCCTTTCCTCCTCTCTTTCATCCACTTTCCCTTTTACCTCCTCTCCTCCTGCATTTCCCCCCCCCCCGTTCTCTCCCGCCTACCTGCCAATCACCCCAACACACAGACATTTCCATTTATTTATACAAAGGGGTAGCCAGCTATACAGATAATGGCTCCAAAGTATTAATTCCTTAGGTACATCTGCATTAGTCGGATGTGGGGATGGCAATCGAAACTCTACGGTAATCATATACCATATTTCACATGGCTCGTAAACCCCCCCCCCCCCGTCTAGACCTCCTTGAAAATGACACAGTGTGGGCTTTTGTTATTACTAATATTTCTTAAAACGTTTCACTTAGGCCTGCCGCCAACCAGCCTATGTCCGTCCCGTACCTCAGACCATTCACCCCTTATAAATTTTAGTGAGGCTAGCCACAAACATTTGGCCTTGAACCTAGGATAATAGGTATTCGTAATAATGTATAAATAATGTAATTATACAAATAAATAAGTAATGAATAATGTAAATAAATAATGTAAAAAGGTATATAGGTGATAATAGGCGTATCCAGCATTGCCGGGTCTGCCTGGATATATCCCATCTGTCCATCTATCCATCTATGTATACATCCACCCGTCTATCCATGCATCTATCCATACATATGTAGAAAAAGAGAGGCAGAGATAGCTACAGAGACAGTAGATAGATGAATGGATAGATGGATGGGCGGATGGATTAATAGACGGAAGGATAAACGTGTAGAGAGATGGATGCATAGATGGATAATAGATGAATAAACGAGTAAATTGATGGGTAGATGGATATATGGATAGATAAATGGATGGGTAGACAGACAGATGGACTGATAGAGGATCGGTAGATAGATGGATGGATAGATTGATGGACAGGTGGGATGGATAGAAAAAGGATAAATATATGGAAAGATAGACAGAGAACTGATAAATGGATGGCTATATATATATATGGATCGATACATGGATAGACGGATAGACTGACGGATAGACGAGTAGATAGCTGGATAGATAGTTGGATAGATGGATATATAGTACTCATCCAGTTGTGCTTACAGGGGTTGCGCTTCGGTTCTTTGGTCCCGCCTCTCAACTGTCAATCAACAAGGTGTACAGATTCCTGGTGTGTGTGTGTATATATATATATATATATATATATATATATATATATATATATATATATATATATATATATATATATATATATATATATACTCAGCTTAGAATGGAACGGTGTACCTGACATCTGTTCCTGAATAAAATTGCAAATTGTTAATTATAACGAGCCGCGGTTGGTGTATAAAGAAATTTCCTCTGGGGTGAAAAACCCGAGTTGATTAGCAGAGGAACACACACCATAAGCCACACTGGTTTGTTGTGTAATGCTCCTTAGTCTGCTGTAGTACGTTGTAGTACGTTATACTGTACACACGCTCTCACTCTCTCTCTCTCTCTCTGGCTCCAACACTCGATCTCTCACTCGCTCTCTCACACTCTCTCCCACTCTCTCGGAAGGGTATTAATATTTCATATACACACGCTATATATACAGCAAACTTTCTCATTACTCTTTCAGCACGTAAAACAACGTTTTAGATTAAAACACGTATTGTTTGGGTCAACACTAAAGTTGGTGTGTGTGTACTCACCTATTTGTGTCTGCAGGATCGAGCATTGACTCTTGGATCCCGCTTTGCTAGCCATCGGTTGTTTACAGCAATGACTCAAGTCACATTTCCCTATCATATCTAGTTTTGAAATTATGAATAGAGTTTGCTTCCACAACCTGCTCCTTAAGTGCATTCCATTTTTTCCACTACTCTCACGCTAAAAGAAACTTCTTAACATCTCTGTGACTCATCTGAGTTTCCAGCTTCCACCCATGTCCCCTTGTTCTGTTACTATTACGTGTGAACACTTCATCTATTTCCACCCTGTCAATCCCCCTGAGTGTTTTATATGTTCTTATCATATTGCCCAATGGGCGTGACGGTAGAATGACGGTCTCTCTTCATGCAGATCGGTGTTCAATCCCCGACCGTCCAAGTGGTTGGGCACTATTTCTTAAGTCCCATCCCAACTCCTAATCCTGATCCCTTCCAAGTGCTATATAGTCGTAATGGCCTGGCACTTTTCCCTGATAATTCCCTCCTTCTACTCTTCCTTTTTTTCTACTGTCGTAAGGTTCAGTTCCTTCAGGCGCTCTTCATCATTCCCCCGTAACTCTTGAACGAGCCTCGTCGCAAACTTCTGAACCTTATGCAGGCGATGAATCACAATAACGTGGCTAAAGTATGTTGACCAGACCACACAGTGGAAGGTGAAGGGACGACGACGTTTCGGTCCATCCTGGACCTTTCTCGATGTTCCAGGACGGTCTAGGATTCAATGGTCCAGGATTCAATGAGAATCGACTTGAGAATGGTCCAGGACGGACCGAAACGTCGTCGTCCCTTCACCTTCTAATGTGTGGTCTGGTCAACTTCTGAACCTTTATAAGTTTCCTTGTATTCACCTAGTTATGCTTGCGGGGGTTGAGCTCTGGCACTTTCAGCCCGCCTAATGTGTTTCTTCAGGTGGGGACTCCATGATGGCGCGGCATACTCTAAGACTGGCCTCACGTAGGCAATGTAAAGCGCCCTAAATGCCTCCTTACTTAGGTTCTTGAATGATGTTCTAACTTTCGCCAGTGTAGAGTACGCTGCTGTCGTATCCTATTTATATGTGCTTCAGGAGTCAGAGTAGGTGTTACGTCCACTCCCAGGTCTCTTTCTCGAATCGTCACAAGTAGGTAGTTTCCCTTCATTGTGTACCGAGTAATGTGGTGAAGGGAGGTCCCTTGATTGTTTCAAGCGTGGGTTTGACATGTGTATGAATGGGATTGGGTGCAGGCGATGAGTCACAATAACGTGGCTAAAGTATGTTGACCAGATCACACACTAGAAGGTGAAGGGACGACGACGTTTTGATCCGTCCTGGACCATTCTCAATCGACTTGAGAATGGTCCAAGGACGGACCGAAACGTCGTCGTCCCTTCACTTTCTAGTGTGTGGTCTGGTCAACATGGGATTGGGTGGTTATAAATATGAGCTGCCTCGCATGCGCCAATAGGCCTTCTGCAGTTACCTTTATTCTTATGTTCCTATGTACTGCCCCTTTGGTCTCCTATTACCTAATCCCATTTCCATAACTTTACATTTGCTCATGTTGAATTCCAGTAGCCATTTCTCCGATCATCTCTGCAGACGTTCAAGTCCTCTTGGAGGATCCTACAATCCTCATCTGTCACAATTCTTCTCATTATTGTTGCGTGTGTGTGTGTGTGTGTACTCACCTAGGTGTGCTTGCGGGGGTTGAGCTCTGGCTCTTTGGTCCCTCCTCGCAACTGTCAATCAAATGGTACAGATTCTATTGGCCTCTATCATATCTACATTTAAAATTGTGTTTGGAGTCTGCCTCCGCCACATCACTTCCTATTTAGTGTGTATTTGTGTGTATTATTATTAATAATTGTGTGATACTATTAATATTATATAAAAAAAATCCTAAACTTAATTATATCAACCATTGTAGGATTATTGAGACCTATCAACCTCTGAAGGGTTATTAAAGCCTGTAACACTTGCATACTGACTAACCACCAAGTATACCTTATTATACTACAGCATATTACAGTATACTACACTAAATTCCAAATTAAAAAAAAATGTCCACTGTGATCTCTGGGTTACAAGCAATCATGCTGCAAGGATTTGTGTTAAGGAGGATTTATGTTAAGATGGATTTATTTAAACAAAAATTTACCCGATGAGGATTTAGGCCAAGAGTATTTATGGAATGATAATTTATGCCACAAGGATTTATGTAACGACCATTCAAATATATTAATATTTATGTCACAATCCCTTAATGCCTCGAGGACTTATTTTTGGGGGGAACTAAAAAAAAGTGTCCTTTTTCACTGGACCTCAGCAATGTTGCACAGGACCTAAGCAAAGTCACACAGGACTTCAGTAACGTCACACAGGACTTCAGTAACGTCACACAGGACTTCAGTAACGTCACACAGGACTTCAGTAACGTCACACTGGATCACTTTAAGGAGCCAATAATGTCCAGGAAGCCAGTCAAGCAACACAATACCCCCCCCTCCTCCCCACTTCTCCCCCTCCCCCCCCTCCTGCCCCCCCCCTCTCATCACCCCTTCCTCCCTACCCCCCCTCCCTTCCCCTTCTCTTCACATGATATATCAATCCTATCCCTTCCTGCACCCATATATATATATTCCCAGCCTTTAACCCTTTTGATATCTTACCTCTCCCCCTTACCCCTCACCCTCCCCTGAGCCCATCTCCACCCCTCACGTTTGTCACCTCAGACATTGAGCCATGTCACCTCAATGCCTTCGAAAAGATTCTTAGAATTATTTTTATTAAGACGTTAATTCACGAAGGTGAAATGTATAATTAAGATCTCCCAGATCTTAAGCTGCCTCCCAGGAGCTCTGAAAGCATAGGAGCTGATTGACTTGAGCTTTAGCTGGAAAACTGATTGAAGCTGTAGCTGAAAAAAGTTATAGAAGAGGCTTCAAGTCAAGATAAAAATTGAGGGAAAGGAATTGAGTGATAGTTGAATAGAGAGAACTGGAGAGAATGGAACTGAAAGTGGGATAATGAGATGTGAGCTTGGGATAATGAGATGTGAGCTTAGGATAGCGAGATGTGAGCTTGGGACAGGGGGATGTGAGCTTGGCATAGCAAGATGTGAGCTTGGGATAGCGAGATGTGAGCTTGGGACAGTGGGATGTGAGCTTGGCATAGCGAGATGTGAGAAAAGGACTATGATATCAGAGCTAGGGATGTGAGATCAGAGCTAGGATCACTGAAATCTGAGCCAAGACATGAGAGATCAGGGACAGCTTGTCACTAAGAAACTGTGAGCAATGTGGTACAAGCTGCCAACCTCATTATAAGGAAATGAATAATACTGTAATCAATTGTTTCTCCAAAGATTAACCTAGTATTACTGTTCAATATATATATTATTATTACCGTGCACAAATAATTAAATTAAGCTAGATTAAATTCTAATCCGATTAAACATTAGCTAAACGTATTACGCTTAGTTGGAAGTGTTTAATGTATTGTGAGATATATATATATATATATATATATATATATATATATATATATATATATATATATATATATATACGGAAGACCGTCTATATATAGTTATAAGACCGGCTATATAGTTAATCAATATCTGTCAACAATTAACATTGAAACTAAAATGTGAATATTTTCAATATTAGTATTTTTATTCTCATTTAAATTCATATTTATAATGAGCAGCGACTCCCAACTTTTTTTTTTTTGGGGGGGGGGGCTCGCGGCCATACTTTTTAATACTCAAAAGAACCGCCCCCCCCCCCTCCCCACCCACATGCCACACTTTCACAATTTTCAAAATTCATTTAATAAGAATATTCACCACGATGAGTCTCATGAGATACTCACCACTGACTCACTCGATGAGCCAGATGTACTAGTACTCGGAATTTAAGCTTCGCTACCTATAAGAAAACACTTTGAAAACATTCCTATACCTTCAAGTCTTGGACCGTATCAAGTTCGGATCTAATAAATCTTAAACAAATTTAGATTTGATGTGTTGATTAATTTTAACGAATGTTCGTCGAGTGTACCCGAGCTGCCCAGCAAGTGTATGTGTGTGTGTGTGTGTGTGTGTGTGTGTGTGTGTGTGTGTGTGTGTGTGTGTGTGTGTGTGTGTGTGTGTATTCATCTAGTTGTGCTTGCGGGGGTTGAGCTCTGCTCTTTCGGCCCGCCTCTCAACTGTCAATCAGCTGTTACTAACTACTAACAATTGTTTTTTATTGTTATTTTTTCCACACACACACACACACACACACACACACACACACACACACACACACCTGACCTGGACAAGCTGCAGGAATGGTCGAACAAATGGCTGTTAGAGTTTAACCCAAGCAAATGTAATGTAATGAAGATAGGGGTAGGAAGCAGGAGACCAGATACAAGGTATCATTTGGGAGATGAAATACTTCAAGAGTCAGAGAGAGAGAAAGACCTGGGGGTTGATATCACGCCAGACCTGTCCCCTGAAGCTCATATCAAGAGGATAACATCAGCAGCATATGCCAGGTTGGCTAACATAAGAACGGCCTTTAGAAACTTGTGTAAGGAATCTTTCAGAACATTATATACCACATATGTCAGACCAATCCTGGAGTATGCGGCTCCAGCATGGAGTCCCTATCTAGTCAAGCATAAGACTAAACTGGAAAAGGTTCAAAGGTTTGCCACCAGACTAGTACCCGAGCTGAGAGGTATGAGCTACGAGGAGCGACTGCAGGAATTAAACCTCACTTCGTTGGAAGACAGAAGAGTTAGGGGGGACATGATCACCACATTCAAGATTCTCAGGGGAATCGACAGGGTTGATAAAGACAGGCTGTTTAACACAAGGGGCACACGCACTAGGGGACACAGGTGGAAGCTGAGTGCCCAAATGAGCCACAGAGATACCAGAAAGAACTTTTTTAGTGTCAGAGTGGTTGACAAATGGAATGCATTAGGAAGCGATGTGGTGGAGGCTGACTCCATACACAGTTTCAAATGTAGATATGATAGAGCCCATTAGGCTCAGGAAACTGTACACCTGTTGATTGACGGTTGAGAGGCGGGACCAAAGAGCCAGAGCTCAACCCCCGCAAGCACAACTAGGTGAGTACAACTAGGTGAGTACACACACACACACACACACACCTTCAGGAAGCATTTCCGTGACAGCTGTCTAACTCCCAGGTACCTATTTATTGCTAGGTAACAGGGGGCATATCAGGGTGAAAGAAACTTTGGCCATTTGTTTCTGTCTGGTCCGGGAATCGAAGCCGGACCATGGAATTACGAGTCCTGCGCGCTGTCTGCTCAGCTACCAGACCCCTGGTAGCTGTGTGTGTGTACGGGTGTTAACCATTTTAGATAATCAGTTCGGTAATTACCATAATTCTATATCGTATTATTTTTCCCAGAAAAGAACATCCGCGATGTTCATATATGTTTCATATATGTTTCTGTATATTACTATATAAATTTGTGTTTGTATAATTAAGTGTAATGTGAGAGGGGGGGATAAATTAATTACTTAATGGTCCTGTTGGTTCGTAGTTTGTTAACTCGTCGACTTTATCAGCTCATAGAGGCAGTGGGCTGAGAAAGTTTGACAGGAGCGGTTGGGCTTAGAGTAGCTGAGTCACGAGTCAGATATGTTGCTCTTGGAACAACATGTTGCGTTACTATGTGTTACTATGTGCTGGTATAATAAGAATCGTGTTTGGTTAATATCACATTTTTTGTGACAAGTTAATAGGGATTTTAACTTTGAAAAAGTTCCTAGTCTTTAAAGTTTGCCAAGTTCTTTGAGGCTTTAAGTTTTCCCAAGTTCCTAGAGACTTTAGTTTTTGTCGGTCCTTTAAAGTTACTAAGTTTACGATCAGTATTGATGTAGAAGCATTTGAGCTTGTCCTCTTCTTGCGTCCATCTAGTACGTCGAGTACTCTAATGTTCTACTAAGCCCCTTATATGTTGACCAGACCACACACTAGAAGTTGAAGGGACGACGACGTTTCGGTCCGTCCTGGACCATTCTCAAGTCGCTTGTCGCAAGTCAAGTCGCAAGTCGAAACGCCGTCGTCCCTTCAACTTCTAGTGTGTGGTCTGGTCAACATACTTCAGCCACGTTATTGTGACTCATCGCCTGCAAGCACCTTATATTTTTAATATAAATATGACATTTATTTATCCTTGTTATGAATTTACCCAGTAAACAGGTAGTCTGTCTGATTTAGTTTCCGCTTACCTTAGATATATTACTTACGCCCAGGTGTCCTTGCTACCGAGAGGGGAAATTAGTATTGTGAGTCAGATTCACCTGTTAGTACGGGTCATAATGAGGAGCTGGGGTATGAGGACAGGATAGGAACTCTTAAGATGGAGAGAAGGAACGATGCAAAGCGAACTGCATTATCGGGAATCGAACGCCGACCTGCAAGAAGCAAGGCCATCGCTCTATCGACCAGTCAATGTGAATGAATCGCCGAAAGCCAACTAGCAATTTATCGGGGGGTTGCTTGTGTTACGAACTAAATATGTATTATCGTATAGCATTGGTTTCTGCGACGGCGCTGGAACCAATCGTATTGGCGTTTGCCTTTCCATTGGAGATTCAGCGCCGTGGAGAGCGGAGGGGGGAGGACCTGCTGCTTGGGTAACAGCTTCTCCCCCGTATCAACCTACCCTGGCTTTGCGCCCTGGAGAGGCCACTCCAGACCGACAACCAGAGCGCAACTCCATAGTCTCCTGAGACTGATGGATGCCTACGACTGGCTATGAATGTTTTGCTAGTATGTGATTAAGAGGATATGTGGGCCTGCGGGCCGCTAGAAGCAACAGCCTGTTGGACCAAGTTATTAAAAGTCGAGCCTGACCCCAGGCCGGACTCGGGGAGTAGAAGAACTCCAGAAACCCGCCCCAGGTAAGCCTGGTGATTCGGACAGATCACCGCCAAGCATCTTGCAAGACAGTTTGTGTTACAATGTGAGAAATATTGCAACTTGTTGAGAGAAAGTCAATTTGTGACCGAATACGCTTTTGCAAGTGTGAGAAAGTTCTTGAAAATTTACCACATTAAAACCCCCCAAAAAAATTCTCCAATATTGCATCTATTAGATTTACAAAGTGGTCGAGCACTATGTTCGGAACAACTATGTTAAGTGCGTTAAAACTAGATATATATCGTTGCATACATTTTAACTGTACTTGACTCAAGTGATTTGACGTCGAGTTAAATAGTGACTTAGCACGAAAAACTCTCAAACTGTTAAGTTTAATAATTATTCGTGGCGGCCCACCCGTCAATTATCATGACACTTGAACTTTAAATATAACAACACTCCGTAGCTTGATTTTCGATTATATATATATATATATATATATATATATATATATATATATATATATATATATATATATATATATATATATATATATATATATATTTGACAGAGCACAACCAAGGTATGTGACCGAAGGCCTTCAAAACCTGAAGGCTTTCGCACATCTATGTCGATTGAAGGGACTTTGGCAACTCGATATCCAATCAAGGGGGCTTTGTAACCTATATATCCAATCAAGGAGGCTTTGAAACCTCCATGTTCAATCAAGGGAGCTTTGAAACCTCCATGTTCAATCAAGGAAGCTTTGAAACTTCCATATTAATCAAGGGAGCTTTGAAACCTCCATATCCAATCAAGGGGGACTTTGATATTTTCCAGGAGTGTTTCACTGTCGACGTTGCCTCCTAATTATATAAAATCAAAATATTCTTAACAGGAACAGATAGAAACGTACCTTAAATCCAGTTGATTTGCCTTACCTGTAATGGAATGAAAGCGATTTACTAATTTCCTTTAGACATGCCTCCGTACGTTACAATCCTCGTCCACCACAAATAGAGTATCGTTACTGCTTGGAGGATCACATTTTAATCAATATATATAAGCAAGTTACGATATACTTGAGGATTGAGGTGCTGCTTACCTGTTCTGAAGGTGGTCTCGATAGGGGGGATGGATAGTTTAGTGGGGTCAGTTAGTGGTGCCTCGTTAGTGAGGTCAGACTGGGGGGGAGGGTTGCTTTGTCTAGGGTTACCCTCAGTCGTAGAGCGTAAAATATTACGCTCTACGTAATAATTTCTGTGTTGGTTTCTTGCATGTTGCTCACTTGGTGTCGCAATACACTCTTTAGGTCTTGCTAAACAAAATACGGAATAAGTATGTTCCCGCGACAATTAAAACACACTACAATAACACACGTAATTATATATCAACACTGCAACGTGGAGTTTCTAAAACTCGTTCAACAACTCACTGTGACCTATTGCCCATTTGTGTCCTATAACTCATTGTTTTGCTATCCGGCAATATTGGTAGGTTTTCTGCACATTTGAAGAACTCCTCACAGCCAGCACAACACTGCTGACTCTCACTTCAGGTAAGGAGCTCATGGACCCGCTCGAAGCCAGTCGTTCACTCGCTGACCGAAGCGTTCTTCTCTAAACGCTTCACCCACGTATTTTATGTACAAATAATTCAGCCAGTCCTCACCAGCATTGGTCAAATGTTTGTTAATACAGTCGAAGCTCTAAACAGCTTATAAGTGAAAAATGCTTTAGACACACTAACGTCGTTCGGTCGATTTACACACTACATTGACGTTCGAACTTATTTTGATCCGACCCATCCTCTCGAACGGGTTTAGCTCATTGTCTGCGTTCGAATCACACCTCTAAATTTGACTTTATCCATGGCAAATATACTCCCCCCAAGGGAGTATACCTAAACAGCTGACGTAAACTAACCTAGGCCTAACTTTACACGAAATTCTATTATATAATGATATTAATTTATATTTTTAAAAATGTGTTTTAATACACTGCGTTAAAAATTGGTGAATACGTCTTTGGGGTCGTCTGCAGCTTGGCGAGCAGTTTGATGATGTTGTTGTTATAAATTCAGCTACTCGGAACAAGTTCCAAGTAGCACGGGCTATGGTGAGCCCGTAACTTACCTGGCACAGGAGCAGGGCAAGAAGCACGGGCTATGGTTAGCCTCGTGTTTGATGATGAGTTGATTGATTGATAAAGATTAAGCCACCCAAGAGGTGGCACGGGCATGAATAGCCCGTTAGATGATGAGTTGGTGGGGTCGAACCCTGCTTGTACGAGCGTTGCTTGAGTCAACCTCTCCTCAGGGAGGAAATGCTCTCACGGGAATGGATTGAGAATGGTTACATCATTAGTGCTATTATCTACTCCGTATCCATGGTTAGATAACATTGAGGTTACTTTAGATTAAGCTTTGATTAGGTTAGGTTAGGTTTCATTACGTTTTGTTAAGTTAAAACAGTGTATTATTGACGATAACGTGTAATATCGAATTCGAAAAGTATTTCAGTGTACCCGAGAATTCCGTTTGCAGAAAAACAAATTCTTCAAAGAAAAACGTTTTCAGCATACACATTTTATATTTTAAACCAACAAATTATAATACAATAACGTTATAACGTTATCTTAGTTGGGGACAAAGGTTCACTTGGCAGTTTACATGTCAACTATTACTGGAACCGTTATATGCTTTCCGGCTATCACAAATATCTAGATAACTATCCAGGTGGTTAGAGGGGGGGAGGTGTGGTTAGTTCCCCCTCATGTAATGGATTTTCCCTCAGGACGGACTCCATGAGTATAGGTTGGTGGGTCGGGGACAGATTGTACGACTAGGGGCCTGACAGCTGAGTGGACAGCGCTTGGGATTCGTAGTCCTGAAGTCCCTGTTTCGATCCCCGGTTGAGGCGGAAACAAATGGGGACAGTGTCTCTCACCCTGATGCGCCTGTTCACCTAGCAGTAAATAGGTACCTGTGAGTTAGACAGCTGCTACGGGCTGCTTCCTGGGTATGTTTAACTAAAAGGAGGCCTGGTCGAGGACCGGGCCGCGGGACGCTAAGCCCCGAAATCATCTCAAGATAACCTCAAGATAACCATAGTGTGAGGGAGGTTCCTCATTTCCAGCATTACTCTTTGTTCTTCCCGACAGCCTTTTGGCACGATTCCCAAACCGCCAGCAATTGAAGCCCTGAAATGGGTTTAGAATAAATGAAATCATTCTAACGCTCAGATAACTATCTCTGATCGATTCGAGAAATTTGCATTTATTGAATGTTAAAATTTAAACTGTTAACTTTTGACCGATGTATCTGATTGTTAGGCTTCCTGTTTATTTAGTTCGTCTAGAGAATCTTGATGCTACGACCCCTCCATTGCTACAACATTTAATAAAGATTTTAGCAACAGTTTCTCACATGAAAGTTAATTTTGCTCGGCCATCGTGGCCTACTTGCATGTTACTATGTTTATAATTTATAAATGTTTGACTGAGACATCAGGACATTGATTCGTGTTTTAATCTAACAACGATAAGTAATTGAAGTTAGTATATTTTACTTCTCCCTCCACAGTGTTCCTTCTCACTTGCTCTCTCACTTTCTCTGACTCTCATTACGGAAAAATAAGTATTTTGGAGAAGGCCGATTAATCCATACGAGCTGTCCTCTCTCGTCTCACTCTCTCTCTCTCTCTCGCTCTCTCTCTCTCTCTCTCTCTCCTCTCTCTCGCTCTCTCTCTCTCTCTCTCTCTCTCTCCGCTCTCCTCCTCTCTCTCTCTTTCGTCTCTCTCTCCTCTCTCTCTCTCTACTCTCTACTCCTCTCTCAACATATACCCTCCAATATATCATATCAAAAACGGGTCATTACCGTAGCCTAGTGTGATGTAAAAGAGAAAGAGTTAAATAAAATTTACACTTCCTCACAGTTTCTGACGCTTCTCTTTCTACAAACCAAATTTATGGTGAATTGAGTGAGTCTAAAACGGTGAACGCATTGGGGGCCGACATTAAATGAATCATGCAATGAGGATGAGTCCAGCGGTATACACTGTTAGAGACGTGAGTGAGTGAACCATGGGAGAATGTAACGCTCACTCACACATATCACACTCACACACTCATCACACACCGTGGTACCATTTTTTCAAGAAAGGAAATAGAGAACAAAGCACTTACCTACAGACCAGTTTCACTGACAAGCTTCCCCTGCAAAGTATACTTGAAAGAATAATCAGAGAAATAATCAATATAAAACATATATATATATATAATATATATATATTATATAATATATATATATATATATATATATATATATATATTATATATATACCTAAAGACACAGCATATGGTTTAGAAAGGAGAATCATGCCTCACGAA
>WNGS01113158.1:46005195-46017657 GCA_020271785.1 Procambarus virginalis
ATAATAAAAAAATAAAATCCTCCTGGTTATCATATAACAATGAGATTTTATTTCTTGATGATGTAATTATTACTTCACTACCAAGATAAACAAGCTCATCACGGTTGTGGCTTAACCACCTCTGTAATCACTTCTGGATTTTTTTTAATAGTATTTAATGTCTAATAGGTTCCCATTCATAGCACAGTAAGTACTTACGGTTTATGGTATAAACAGGGACAGAGAGTAACCTTAATGGTGAGAACTGTGGCGCTATTTCCTTCCAACACACTTCTTTCACTTCAATTTCTTTTGTCCAATGATAAGGACAGTCTTGCGCCACTAATTAGATAACATAGTAGTTTATGATTATAACTTGACTACACTGATAGGTGTTTCTAGCCTCTAAATGTTCAGTGAAACACTTCTCTCGTGTGCTCTGGGGGACAATGTTTACAAACACAATGGCTGGCGTTCGCCTGGGTGATCGGTTGGAGTCTGACGTTACCCATTCGCGTCGAGGGAAAACGGGTTTTCCACTCGCTATACCTAAAATTATATTATTTTCTCTAAGCTACAACCATTTTGAGGTTGGTTTATTGGTCAGCTGTTGATTATGCATTTTTTCTAAAAGAAGTTGATATTCTTAGAATTTGTTCGTGAGTTTGTTCTAACGTTCATGACCTCGCTTCAGATGTTCAATCAGCTTCCAATGTTCTTTGTATAATGCTATACTACCATCATATAGTGGATTATTGTCTACAGTCTGGCCTCCAAACTTGACACTCTTCTATGATTTAGATATAATTATATAAAATAATTGTATTTGGGGGTGTGAGTGTATGTGGATGTAGGTGTACTGTGAGGTGTACACTGAGTGTTGTGTCTGAGTGAGGGTTAGTCGGGGTATGTGGGTGGGTGGTGTGCGGGTGGGTGTAGTGTGGGGTGAGGTGGTGACGGTAGTGGGTGGGGTGGTGTGCGGGTGTGTGTAGTGTGGAGGGGTGTGTGCGGGTGGGTGTAGGTGCGGGTGGGTGTAGTGTGGGGTGGGTGTAGTGTGCAGGTGGGTGGTGTGCGGGTGGGTGGTGTGCTGGGGGGTGTTCGGGGGTGGTGTTCGGGTGGGGTGCCGGATACAAAGGGTAGGGGCGGGAGTAGGGCCCCGCCAAACGACCACCATCTTCTACCTGTCCTGCGTCCTAGAGCATTTTATTTTCATTTCAAAAGTGGCGCTTGTTCTTTCCCTATTTTATTTAAACATCATTCTGGAATCTCCCTTCTCTCCTCTCTCTCCTCTCTCTCCTCTCTCTCTCTCTCTCTCTCTCGCTCTCTCTCCTCTCTCTCTCTCTACTCTCCTTTCAAAGAGGACCTACACAATACACACACCACAAACACACGTTCATGCGAAGTGAGAAATCTTAAGTGTTGCAGCAGCAAAATATGATAAAGTTTCCAGATGCGAAATTAAATTCTTAAGCATCAAATAATTTCCAAGCGAGCAAAGCCGCGTGACACAACGCCTGGAGGGTGCCGGGAGAGGTGTGCACCTATTCGAGTTATATACCTTCCCTAGCCTAACATATCTGTTGATACTCGAACGGCGCGCTTCCTAAGTCAGGCAGTAGAGGACATTATTTTCTCGTCTGTTTGTGCTTCCTGGGAGTTGAGGGGTCCCCACTTCCTTCAATGTGGGCCTGATGCCCCTCATTAACTGCTGAAGTTTTGCAGATTGAATAAAAGCAATGTTTGAGGATGCAGCTCCAGAAGGGAATCAGAGTATAAAACAAAAATTTAACTTGAAAAATCTAGAGATGCTGTATGCGTCAGGGCTCGTACTGCAACTGAAAGTATTGCTATACTTAAAGTCTGAAGGATCTCAATATGACCAAGTTGGACAAAATATGAAGCAAGGAAAGTGGGTGGGAAAATTGGGTTGATTTGTGTTGGAATCAACGCCTATTGACCTCTGGAGGGTTTATTAATGCCACCACAAAGCATAGACCAACCAGCAAGTATACTCTAGCCCTAAACATAGTCTGGGACAAAAGAGAACTCTCAGGTGTATATATACCGAGAGTTCATGCAGGTCGGCGTTCATCCCCCGACCGTCCAAGTCGTTGGGCACTATTCCTTCCCACCCCAAATCCTGATCCTGACCCCTCCCAGTGCTATATAGCCTAGTGTGGCTTGCGCTTTCCCTGATAGTTCCTTCCTTCCCTTCCCTTGGGGGACGGAGAGCATATGATGACATACATCTAAGAAAACAAACACACACACAATCAGATGCTCCCGACTAATATAGCCTCTAACCGAAGCCTCGCGGAAACTGGTGCTTAAAAAATAAATATTTTTATTCCGCGATGCAAAACCATCACCATCATGACTAAGCTTCACCCACACAAGGCCTCGGTGCAAATGGGCATTAAGACATAAAGCCAGCGTTTAACGGCCCGGAATTTAGCCCCTTCGCGAACGCTGCGGATATTACGCTCTTGTCCCGGCTAAAACAATTTCCCACACCCACTATAGTCATAATATGAATTCCAACCTCAAGTTAACACAAAAGTTTTATCGTGGTTTACCATAACTGGTTCTAAGAGGAACTTCAAGAGAAAGTTCCGTGTTTTTGTTTATTTTACATAACAGGGAGAAAGAGATGAAAATGCATTTCGCAAAAGGCGAATCACACAATTTTTACAAATGGAAAAATAGAATATAGGAACAATAGGTGAGAATATAAATATGGTAAAATAAATAATGGATCATTGAGCCAATACATCGAATAGTCATGAAAGAACAAATATGAAATACAATGATGGTGACTGGGGAATTAGAGGGCACAGGAAATTAAGATAATTTTGAATGAACACCTGGTTAAAGCAGATAATATTAAAACAAGGATAAGAGAGATTGAAAGGAGGTGCGAAAGAGGTACAGTTGAAGGTATGTAATATGGAAGAAATATCAGTTTCCAAGTGGGTATCAATCTGGTTAACAAATGCTGATGGCATTTCAAAGAAAACTAATGAGATAAAGCAAAGCGGTAACAACAAATGTCAATATATGATAACGTTAATAAAGGAAAAGTTTTACGAAAATGTTTTCTCATGAAGTTTGCTTAAAGGCGGCACCAATCTGTGAGGAACAAGTCATGGAACTTTGAGAACCTTATATTGCCACCACCCACACGGCCACCAGGACCTCCACCCACACGGCCACCAAGACCACCAACCACACGCCCACCACCCACACGCCAACCACCCACACGGCCACCACTCAAATATTTCATGAGGTCATCAAAAGAAGCTGTCCGACATTTGGTGTTGAGGGATTTGGTTTCTTTATACATTGATGAAGTCATGCATAGATAACAGCAGGTAGGTGCTGTGGTGGTGCTGGTAGTGGTGGTGGTGCTGGTAGTGGTGGTGGTGCTGGTAGTGGTAGTGGTGCTTGTGATGGTAGTGGTGCTTGTGATGGTAGTGGTGCTGGTGGTGATGCTTGTGATTGTGGTGGTGGTGGTGGTGCTTGTGCTGATGGTAATGGTGGTGGTGGTGCTTGTGATGGTAGTGGTGGTGATGCTTGTGGTGGTGGTAGTAGTGGTGGTGGTGACGATGGTAGCAGAGCTGTGAACATAACTATTGCTAATAGTTTTGCAACAGACAGCAGTACTGAGGTCAAAATATTTATCTAGAATAACTCTCACTACAGACGTGTATGTTAATTACTATTAACTATTACTGGTAGGTGAAAATATAATATTATCATAAAGTAAAAAAAAAATTAGGATATTACAACTCTCTAGAGCGCTACGAAGCAATATTCGTTCGTGCGTCCCATGTCTTCGGGCTCACCATAGCCCGTGCTACTTGGAACTTTTTGTTCCAAGTAGCGAATCTTAAACAACGTCCGTGCGTCTGTGCTGACATTATATTACAGAGGCAATGCTGCCGTTATCACATCCTTATTGCGTCTGCTAATAGGTGCGAGTATGACCTCAATGTTTGAAACATTGAGGCGCTTCCAAAGCGATTCTGTAACGTGTAAGTTACTGACTTGAGAGAGAGAGAGAACACTGGCTTTCCATTTTACAGGTCTGCGTTCAATCCCGCATTGATCCAAGTTTAAAGTTATAGGATACGAAATTATAGATTTGTAAATTATGTTAAGAGATTTAATGTTCTTAAGTTATGTTAAGTGAAAAATGTTAAGAGTAGGTAGAGTATCACCAGATACCAATACTACCAATGTGATGTTCCAATGAGAATTTACATTTCAGACTGTATATCAGTTCACTAGTTTTTGAGATCATTCCTACCGTGAGCATCTTGGAGTGCTTGGTAGGGTAACCGCTTCATTTTTTACAGGTCAGAGTTCAACCCTACAATGGTCTTTCAAAATTACCAGATCATATGAATTTATCTGAGGGCCTGCATATCTCTAGTGGCCTTGACTGAGACAGGAAGCAGGCGGTTTGTCTAACATCCCTTCATTCCTCCTAAGGACGTCTCATTTGACATCTGAACTTAAAAGCTGTCTTGGTATTTATGGTTGCAGGGGGTATAGGCGATTCCATGGATTTATTGCCCCAATGGTGGAAACCATCTTGAGTTTCCTGTCATTATATATATATATATATATATATATATATATATATATATAATATATATATATATATATATATATATATAATATTATGTATATTGTCGTCTTGTTGAGCTCTTAGTTGTTGCCCCTTGTGAGGGTTACAACGTTACTTAAGAGTTACTTAAAAAAAACGTGTCGATTGAGAGTTACTTAAAGAACATGTGTCGATTAAAATCTTCAAATATGTGCAATTTTGTATATAATTCTCGATAATACATAGTAGGCCACATTGTTCTTGAAACTGTTCTATTAAAATACATATTTTTCACTTCTATATATTTAAAGAAGTAACGAATATCACAACGAGCTTTCTACTTGATTTTCTCAGCTCAGCATTTTCTAAAGGAAAGTAGAGCGATACATTGTGGGAAAATGTGGCTGATTAATGATAAGTTGGTTGGTATGTTAAGTTCAGGATGAGTAATGACTTCCCATTTTTTCAAGCCAGCAATTTTTTCACTTGATAAAGGGCGTGACAATGAAAAGAGAGAGAAGAGAGAAGAGAATGAAGAGAGAAGGTGAGAGAGAGAGAGAGAGGAGAATGAGAAGAGAGGAGAACGAGAAGAGAGAGAGGAGAACGAGAAGAGAGGAGAACGAGAAGAGAGAGAGAAAGAAGAGCGAGAGACAGAAAGAAGAGAGAGAGAGAGAGAGAGAGAAAGAAGAGCGAGAGACAGAGAAAGAAGAGAGAGAGAGAGAGAATCATGTTATGGACAGTCCTACTTGTAGTGTACATTTGCTAGCTAACTGATGCAATAACATGTAATGAACGTTCAAACGTGAACAAAATTGCAGAATTTTTCATTGCATCGAGATTAGTGGGTGAAGTGTCGGAGAGAGCATAATTGCGCCTTACGGTGAGAGGGGGGGGAGGGGAGATTCAGTGAAAACCTTATAGATGAATTAATCAAATTTCCTAACCATTCACAGAGGCTCTGCAATACTTAGCCGATCTGAGTGTACCAGCTATATATTTCAACCAATTATAAAATGTTGCAAGATAAAAGGAACCAATCAACCGGACGTCAAGCCATCCAATGCTAAGGAACAGATGCATCAATTTGTTGCAAACTTTGATAACTTTATTTGGCAATCAAAAAAATGACAGATGTTCAACTGAGACTAATCTCTAGGAGCAAGCAGGTGCTATTGGGTGTCAAATGATGCGACAGGTGTCTAGTTGTTGTTGTTATAGATTCAGCTACTCGGAACAAGTTCCAAGTAGCACGGGCTATGGTGAGCCCGTAGTGGACTTACCTGGCACAGGAGCGGGGCAAGTAGCACGGGCTATGGTGAGCCCGTAGGGGACTTACCTGGCACAGGAGCGGGGCAAGTAGCACGGGCTATGGTGTGCCTGTAGTGGACTTACCTGGCACAGGAGCGGGGCAAGTAGCATGGGCTATGGTGAACCCGTAGTGGACTTACCTGGCACAGGAGCGGGGCAAGTAGCACGGGCTATGGTGTGCCCGTAGTGGACTTACCTGGCACAGGAGCGGGGCAAGTAGCACGGGCTATGGTGTGCCCGTAGTGGACTTACCTGGCACAGGAGCGGGGCAAGTAGCACGGGCTATGGTGTGCCCGTAGTGGACTTACCTGGCACAGGAGCGGGGCAAGTAGCACGGGCTATGGTGTGCCCGTAGTGGACTTACCTGGCACAGGAGCGGGGCAAGTAGCATGGGCTATGGTGAACCCGTAGTGGACTTACCTGGCACAGGAGCGGGGCAAGTAGCACGGGCTATGGTGTGCCCGTAGTGGACTTGCCTGGCAAAGGAGCGGTGCCTCTCTGAGGTGTCTAGTTAAACTCTGATACAACTAGAGAACTCCAGAGACAGTCTCGAGGAACACCTCTCACAGCGACCCTTGGAAGAGTAGTGAGGGTCAGTCACCCGCTGTGCTGTGAGGTGAGGAAGCCTTGGTCAACTGGGACAGTGTCTACTACGTAAAGGGGTAGACGAAACTCCTCATGGTTCAAGACACCAGGTCGAGTTAATAGGTCTATGTACGAAACTGGCAAGTACTCAGGTAATTCGGACCACCCCCCCCCCCTCCCTCAGCTGGTGAAAACAAATAGGATAGGTTCAGAAATTCCAGATATTGTTTAAAGTTAGGTTTTAAGGTCCGTCCCCTTGAATATTTAAAGGAATAGGTACTCCTGAGATTAAGGATAATAACACAAAGTTATTATTATTTTTATACCCTGGGTGATCATGGGTGTGAGGTGACCTACTCTCAGCTAGTGTAACCTATCATTCTGGACGTTTTAATCCCTAACGTACAAAATACGACGTTCCATAAAAGGCAGCGGCTCACAAGCATCCACGTTTTCTGACTCTATGGGTTAGGTAAGGTTAGCTTGCTTAGGTTCATGCGTTTCTGGTTAGGTTAGGATGACGGATTATGTACGTTGGGGCAACTCACGAGAACGGTCTGCGGTATTATGGGCAAGATGCCATGTTATTCCATGCATTGGGCATGTGTACTCTCTTCTGAGACAGAAGACATTTTTCACCTATTTTATTAAATTGACCGAGAGGTGAGATTGAGAGATTGAGATTTTATAACTAAAATCACTAAAAATCTTTCCCAGACAGGTTGCATCACTGCAGAACGTATATTGTTTTCAAGTTGTATACAGCAGCACTTCTGAAGTCGTGAACACTTTTAGAACGTGCAAAAGGTGCACTGATACGCCAGACGAGTCTGACGTCCCAGACTCAGACTCCCGGCGCCGGCGAGACACAACGGGCAGAGTTTCTTTCACTCTGATGCCCCCTGTTACCTAGCAGTAAATAGGTACCTGGGAGTTAGTCAGCTGTCACGGGCTGCTTCCTGGTGTGTGTGTGTGTGGTGTGGGAAAAAAAAGTATTTAGTAACAGTTGATTGAGAGTTGAGAGGCGGGCCGAAAGAGCAGAGCTCAACCCCCGCAAGCACAACTTGGTGAATACAAGGCAGGAACTTGTCTCTATTGCTTGGAGCTACAAGATAAAAGATTAGCATCTTTTAACCACCTCAGTGACCTCCGGAAGCGGTTGTCATCCGCCTATGTTATGGATGAGAAGAAGGCGATGCGGTGCATGTGAGTGGAAAGAGAAGGAGAGAGAGAGAGAGGAGATCTTGCAACGTATCCCAGACAATACTCACTATCATTGGTAAGTTTGCCAAGACTTCTAAGGTGACTACTGTATCTTGCACTGTCAGCAGTAGAGAGAGAGATCACGCTAGCCCCAGACGATCCCTGTGGTTTGAGGTGACTTAAAAACCTAGATGAGAGGTCAAAGATCATTGCAAATTATCTAAATAGATAATTAAGGTTCCTCTGCATTAGATATGCCATAAAGGGCTCCTTTTAAGATCAAGTGTCGTTACAGTCGTGAGTCCTGTAACCTGGATTACGCTACAGCCATTACGAAAGCTGTAGCTGAAATCACTAGCCAGAATTATGGATATATTTAACAAAATCAATAATAAAAATCCTGCTTATTGAATAATATTATTATATTTTACTTTTTTACATTTAATACGATTAACAATCTCAATATTAATTAAATATTATTACCGCATTTATTACTATTATCGTTATCAAAATCTTTGATATTATAATATCAAATTCTAGCATTATAGCCAGTATCAAACATTGGTATTTGCAATATCTGCAATATTATTTTGTTTGTCTATCAAACAAGATTCAGGCGGAATCATTTTTGTTTTCCCTCTTCAAACCACACTGGTATGAGTCCTGGCTATTTTTCTTCGCAACTGTGCCAACAATATCCTGGACCCATATTTTTACTTTCACATTCCATTAAAAGAATCATTCTCAAAAAATTTGTTCCCTTTACATCACACAAGAATAAAAACGCGTCCTCTAATTTTTCCTCACCTCAAAATTGGGCAGTCGAGGTCTTTTGTGTACTAATTTTTTTTCGGCTTTTCATTACCCCAATAAAAGCCTTGATTCCCTTTCCTGTTCTCACCGAAACAAAAGACGAAACAATTCCTCTTAAACTCCACGTCGGAAAACACCTCCTGGCGCATTTCACTGCATTCCGTCAGAAGCTTGTGAGCATCACTGGCAGCAGTGAAAACTGCAATCATGGTGCTTTCACAATGAAAAACAACCACACTGAAATACAGTCACAGTGAAACACAGTCACAGTGAAACACAGTCACAGTGAAACACAGTCACAGTGAAACACAATCACAGTAAAACACAATCACAGTAAAACACAACAACAACAACAACAACAACAGAAACACAGCATCACGGCCAGGAACCATCACAACAAGACGCCTTACAACAAAGAGATCCTTCAAAGTGCTCTTAACTAAAATCGTCTCGAAGTCTCGCCCGGTCGCCGGAACCACCATCAGGAGTTGTCAAGTAGTTGGCAATTACCTCCGACATCCATTGTGGCGAAGTTCAAGGGAATATATGCAAATTTCCTCTCAAGTCGCAAACTGCCTGCTAACTTGTTAACTAAACCAGGGCAATGGCTTAGGTTAGAGGGTGGGGGGAGGGGAGGGGAGAAGGCCTATGAATACCTGTAAGGGGGGGTGGAGAGGGGGTGTGGTATGATTGCTGAGAGGGATGAGAAAGCCACACACACAGAGGAGAATTCACGGTTCGAACCCCTCCCCCCCCCCTTAGTCACACGAGGCCTACTTCACAGCCTACTTCCTCCCTCCTGAAGGCTCGTCAGTCCTCATCACAGCCGCAGAGTGCGAGATCGAACGCCTATGCAAACAATGTATTGAGAGTGGCGCTTACTCCACCCAGTGACTCCTTATATATATCATTTTCAGGCCCTTCTAGGAAATTTGAGAGTTTGGAAATTACTGAATTGTTTTCAATTATGAAGACTGAGCTGAAAGTTGACATTACAAGGACAGGATGAATCAATAATAAAATATTGAAAATGTTAGATGGGATCGAACTCGAGTATACCTGAGGACCTCGGGGTCCTCATCTCTACATCTCTCTACAGGGACCATCTCTACAATAGCATCAACGTGACGAGCGGTTTACCCTACTTCTTGCCGTGTATACACACACACACACACACAGTTTGCTTTGATCCTTTTATAGGGACTCTTAGTACAGTGGGCTACGCTCTCGACTCACAATCGGGGATCCTGGGTATGATTCCCGGACGAGACAGCAATGGTCAAGGGGGGGGAGGGGGTGTCACAGCGAGGGCACTGTGCCATCACCCCCACCCCTCTTGCCCTGAAAGCCGCTTTGACATCAAAGATGATCTTACTTTTGACGTCATTCTTGTGATAGTGACCGACTGATCAGGTCTCTCTTTTGCTTAATAATTCCTCACTTGCATTCCAGTTTTCACATTCAGGAGTTAGAGTATGTATTAGCGATATCTCAACGCATGTTATCAGAGAGAGAGAGACAAAGAAAGAGAAAGAGAGAGAGAGAGAAACTGAGAGAGAGACAGAGAGAATAATTGGATGTGGGGATGGAAGACTGTGCGAGTTGAACCACCCCCAACCACACACCACTGCACATTACCCCCACCCCAACCCTCTCCTTACCCAGCAAGCTACACACCTGTTAACGGGAGGGCATCAGTGGAAAATGGCCGCCCTGCAGACTCTGGGCATCCTCATGACAATGGTAATTACCAAATGGCGCCATTGTCCACAGCTGCTGCGATGTGGACCAATCTCCGGCCCAGAGCAGCGTCCTCTCATTCCACCTTGACTTTAATGGGCCGTCCGTCAGATTCATGGCCGACACTTCCTCAATAACTCTATAGTAACACTAAGTGAAAATCCAAGATGCTTTATATATACAGGTAATCAATTGTGGTGGGAGCAATAGACCTAGGAAGCTTTCCCAGACCTTAAAAAGCTTTTGTTGTTAAATGGTAACGTTCTCAGTAGCACTCCAGACTGCAGTTCTTTTGATCATGTCGTGGAAAATATTTGGTAGCAGTCCTGGTCCGGTGCCGTTCAACAACCACTTACACGGAAGAATCCACGCGACGAAGCTTCATGTGAGGCGGTGGACCAGCCACTCCGGAACAAAATTCCAAGTAGCACGGGCTATGGTGAGCCCGTAGTATATCGTAGTATATCACGGTGGACCAGTACGTGGAAGTGTGTTAGTCAGAATAGGCCAGGCGACATCAGTTTCCACCTAACATCTAGTGAGGACACTTCGTGGAGTGAGCGCCGCCCAGGGAGGAGTATATGCAACGGTCGGCGTCAAGTGAGGATTACGGGCTCACCATAGCCCGTGCTACATGGACATTTCGTTCTGAGTAGCTAAATCTAAAACAAACACAACAAGCTAAGTGGAGTCATTCACCTCCTATAAGACGTCTCTACGGCGTGGATCAAAAGAGCTACGCTGCGCGCCTACGATCTACGAGTCTACGATCTATAATGTAGTTAAATTAAACAAATCCACAAGGGCCGTGACGAGGATTCGAACCTACGTCCGAGAGCATCCCAGACGCTGCCTTAATCGACTGAGCTACGACATGGTCAAAAGTTGAAACCGAAGTTCTACTGAACGTACTGGATCCTGCAGCCTCTCTGAGACACAAACCAGGGTTTTACACAACTCCCCCCATGCACTCGAGCTATGTCAATAGACCGTTCTCCCTCTTCGCCCTTACTTCATTACACACAGAAATCACAATTGCGTGATGCATCAAATGAACAAAGCCACAAGGGCCGTGACGAGGATTCGAACCTGCGTCTACCATGTCGTAGCTCAGTCGATTAAGGCAGTGTCTGGGATGCTCCCGGACCCAGGTTCGAATCCTCGTCACGGCCCTTGTGGATTTGTTCATTTCATGCTTCACGTTAGTGTGATCTCTGTGTGTAGTTAAATTGCTCTCCCATTCCCCCCCCCCCCCCCCCCCTAGTGTTAGGAAAGGTATTACATACAAATAAGGTGATAATCGGAAATTACGCGAGGAGTGACATCGGACATAAATCAGTATTATTATTAATTATTTTGTACCAGTGAGTTAATTCATGAGCTGATTAAGTAGTGATTTAAAGGCTACACACTTTTGGAGAGGCGTTGTCATACATATATGTATACTCACGTGATAATATATGTTTTTGGTTAGGAGAATTTGGAAACGATGAAATGTTGCCAGATATTGTGTTTAACTTCAAGTGTTGCTATCGAGCTGATTCAGAGAGATTTTACAGACCGGTATAGTGCAGCCGATTGTGGGATAAACAAATCATATTTTACTACTGTGTTTCCTTCTCATCATTTCCTGTATGTGTTGTCGTGGGGTTTACTGTGCACCAAACTACTGTTGAAGAAGCACTAAACTGGGAGAGGTGACATCCCGAAGTGTATTGAAGTATTACTTAACCGCAGAGTAGTGAGAGTCAAGTTGGCGACCTTGGGCCAGATTCACGAAGCAATTACGCAAGTACTTACGAACGTGTACATCTTTCCTCAATCTTTGACGGCTTTGTTTACATTTATTAAACAGTTTACAAGCATGAAAACTTCCCAATCAACTGGTTTTATTGTTATAAGCAGCCTCCTGGTGCTTCGGAGTTCATTAACTGTTTAATAATTGTAAACAAAGCCGACAAAGATTGAGAAAAATGTACAGGTACGTAAGTTCTTGCGTAACTGCTTTGTGAATCTGGCCCCTTGTGCTTAACCTTATGATCAGGCAACTCGACCTGGGTTAACCTTGAGTTTCTATGTCCACGGACACCCCAGCAAGGAGACTAGGGAGTGGTCGAGTTACCTCACTCACTACGGGGGTGCAAGGCTGGGTTCAGTTGGAACCTGCTCCGCAGTTCGTCTTAGGCGAACAGTGGTCCTAGAGATGAACCATGGCACCTAGG
>WNGS01113158.1:46022552-46036444 GCA_020271785.1 Procambarus virginalis
TGCATGTGTGTGCGTAGTGGACGAACAGAATATGGTGTATGAGAAGTCTGTGGACGGTGATAAAGTGTACGTGTTGGAGCTGACAACGCGTCCCTTCACCGTCTCGTCACTAGACTGACTGTCTGGCTCTTGCGCTGACCAATTACTCAGTTACACCCACAGGGACGAGGTTAATCCCCGGCCATCTGTTGCCTTCCCAAGCAATATCGTGTTCTCCTGTGCTGCAGAATTCAATGCTTACATTCTCGGTGTGTTTCACGATCGATTTTGTATTCTAATTAGGAACTCGTGCCTCATAAGAGTTGCACTACTTGCAGTCTTGTAACTAAAGAAATTTTCTTCCGGTAGATTTTCCCCTTGACTGTAATGTAGATTAACTTGCATTCTCTTTGATCAACTTAATTGAGATGCATTCACAGAGCGTGATGCATCTCTGAGAAAATCTTCGGTGTCAGCTCGGTCTTTACCTCCAAACTTACTCTAAGTTTGGGTGGACTTCAGGGTGCACGGTGACCTAAAATGCAGGATTGCATGCAACCCCCTTGTTCCTAAAATTTTATCATCACCAAATGGATGATAGAACTCCTGGTTGGTAACTCCTCACATTATTTGACAAGGTCCCACCGGTTGTTCACAACACAAACAGAATTCAGAATCGGCTAATTTTTTAATAAATGGTGACTGATACATTTTTACTCTTGCTGGACAACAGAGGGCAGGAAATTCAGATAAAAACATACTCGGCAGCTTTCAAAATGCTTCAATTGCAAAAAGCACAAGTCAGAATGAAAAAAAATGGCATTTTTAATTGTCAGCTCATTCGGGAATTACTCTCGGTGACAAGTTTGACTTTATGTTCATTATGCAGGTGGGTGTTATTGAAGGGTAAGCATTGTTCTGCAGTGAGTGTGTTGCCACGAAATGATTATGTTTATTTAAAAACGTGTCTGTTAGGTTTGGATTGATATGAAAATAAGTGTAATGAGTGTTCAGGCCATGAACGATGTTACAGGAGATATGTGTTGCCATGAAGGTGCCTTTTTTTTTTTTACAGATATTGTATTTGTCAGTGAAGAGGCCGTGTGTGTCACAAGGAAGGTTTGTTGTGTATCGTAAGATAAGTGTATTTGAGTGCAACAACGAATGTGCATCTAAAAGGGATTGTGTAGGTATATATTCAGTTATACTAACCTAGTTATGGATGCAAGGGTCAAGTATCTGTTATTAAACCCCCGCCTTTTAACCAGTAATTCAGCAGTGATTATTTTTCACTTACAGTGAAGGTGTATTTATTTATCACATGGAATGTGTGTGTGTGTGTGTGTGTGTGTGTGTGTGTGTGTGTGTGTGTGTGGGATCAATTTACTGTCAATCCACACCTAACAATATATTATAAATTCTCCCGGACAGGCCCCCAAATTCCCATTGTTGCTTTTTGCGAGACCTGAGTGACTCCCAAACCTCTCCATGGAATTCTTTGTATTTTGGCTAGTATCCCGGCCAGGCCTATAGGAGGAAAACAGTATTAACAGCCTTTACTACCATGTAAACCCAGTCACTAAGAGAGATTGTCATAATCAGTTATGGTAATTAGTAACAAGGCTTGGGTTTAGTACAGGGTGTAAATTACATATATAAAACAGTAGCAATATTTATTAAATGAGTGATGCACAACTAGGGAATTTAGATAACCATAAAAGAACAGCAAAGAATTAAACATGGATAGTGTGCTATCTATATTTTACAGTGAACTAAATCACAAGGATGTATAACCTAGTCACTCTACTAATCTATAAGATATCAATGCACAATTTATGTTTCTACCATCCATCAAGCGTATTATACCTCAAAATAACGTATTCAGTTCTAATCTCTAGATCGAAGTGATGAACAGGAGAGGCATGATCCAGCCTCCACTCACCTTACGGTCTTGAAACACCCTAAAACACTTTCCACAAACAAAATCAATGTTACCCAACACTCTTTAATTTGCAGTTAGAACTGAATGCTGAAAATCTGTTCTGAAGCCAATCAGTTAAGAGAGAAGAGATCAATTAATCTAAGACACCGCTGCCACACCCAAACTCAGGCATTCCTAGATTGCAAATGAACTAAATCTCTTTGAATGAACTCGCCAACTAATTGTATCTGTCCTCTCCAGCGTCGCAGGACAATGACACTTATAACTACCAGATAAATACCATTGTTGAATTATAACCGACTTTCGGAGTGTTAAAGTTTTTAATCAAAGTTATGTTCAGACTCCTTGTTTACTGTCTGAGGAGTGGGGGGGGGGAAGTGTGGTGGCTGCTCACCCAATCCACATCGAGGAGAATCACCGAGCTCCACAACATCAATATTATCAGCTGACATGGTCCAGTGAGGGGGTCCTCACACGTACGGTACATACCACACACACACACACACACACACCACACACACACACACACACACACACACACACACACACACACCACACAACCCCCCCCCTTCCCAAACACACACACTAATGGTTGGGTATTCGCACTGCCCAGTAATCGCTATTCCTTCACTATCTTTTCCCCTTTCTCACGCTCTTCCTCTCTCTCTCTCTGTTTCTCTCTCCCTGTCTCTTTCCTATCTCCTCTTCTTATCCTCTCTCTCTCTGACTCTCTCTCTCTCTCTCCTCTCTCCTCTCTCTCCCTCTCCTCTCTGTCTCCTCTCTCTCTCTGTGTAATCATCTATTTGTGTTGCGGGGGTTGAGCTCTGACCCTTTGATCCTGCCTCAATGTCAGTCACTGATGTACAGTTCCTGCCACTGGCCCATCGATCATAATACACTTGAAACTGTGTATGGAGTCAACCTCCACCACATCACTTCCATGCATTCCATTTGTCAACCACTCTGACACAGTACGTTCACTGTGTGTGTTCGTCGCTGTGTCCTTTTCTGTCTCTTTATCTCTTCTTTCTTTCTTTATCTTTCTGTATATTTGTTTCTGTCTCCAGTATCCTGGCTCGGGGTAGTGGTCCCCACCACCCAAACTTTGTGTAAACTACCATGGTATTGTCATGAACACATATTTAGCCTATATACAGCCAATATAAACAAACACACAAAATAAAATGTTTGATATAGTAAATTAATGTTTTACTGTATGGCAAAAAATAACTGTTCACTGTTCTACTTTCTTGGAATCGCCAATTTTTTTTACTGGGTCTCCCATCACACACTATCAATTGACTGGTGGCGACCCCGACCCGACCTTGTTGGGCACGTAACCCATAGTAACTACTTGGAAATTAAGGGAGGCTAGACCCCCCAAGACTCTTTGTCGCCATCCTTAAAAGCATTTAGAAGTTTTAGTTGGTTTAGATGGAGTTTAAAGGAAAATTATTAATTTAAAAGGAAATTAAATTTAAATGAAAATTTATATTTAAAGGAAAATTTAAATTAAATGAAATTATTTAAATGTTTCTCGGTAAACACTGATGACTATATATAATTAAGTCTTTGACATGTCGGCTCTTTAGAACCAATAGTCTAAAACAGATCATAATTATTCCTCTTTTAGTGTGTTCCTTAAATCATTTCACAAAATTGTCAATTTTAACTCTTTCTCTCAACTGTAATCTGAAAAGCCTGTTCTGTTTCGCAAGCATAAAATCCATCGTAAAAATTACCGGACTGTGAACGTGTTTGAAGCGCTCTGTTGCTCCCTCAAGTCTGAGAATTGTGTAGCCATTTATTTAGCATATTCGTGCCAGAATGTTAGTTCAAGCTGGCAACCTCACTCAAACTAGTAACCTTACGTCAAGTTGGCAACCTCACGTCAAGCTGGCAACCTCACGTCAAGCTGGCAACCTCACGTCAAGCTGGCAACCTCACGTCAAGCTGGCAACCTCACGTCAAGCTGGCAAACTCACGTCAAGCTAGCAACCTCACGTCAATCTGGCAACCTCACGTCAATCTGGCAACCTCACGTCAAGCTGGCAACCTCACGTCAAGCTGGCACCTCACGTCAAGCTGGCAACCCTCACGTCAAGCCGGTAACCTCACGTCCATCTGGCAACCTCACGTTTTAACCAATGAATCGTACCTGTCAAATGTCCGAGCAATTTGCATATGTGAACTCAGCACTATATATACACTATATATATATATATAGGTAGCTAAGAAAACGCCGAATACTGTACATGTTACAGTCAGTATGGAACTAAAAATGAATAGGTATTATCAACTCTGGATGTAGAATAGATGTTAAAGCTAAGAACAAATTACACATTTCCTTACAGAGTGAATATTTATTATTAATAATTGTTCAATGACGTCTACGGTAAATGTGCACTCAAGTTTGTGAAGGAGTTGGGTGAGGAACTCTTTAGGCAAACCAGAGACCAAAGAGCTGCAAGTTTCCAAAAACCCAAGTATGATAAGAAGGAATCTCTTAGAGGGCCTTCTTGAGAGACTGAGACAGACATTAAAATTATACCACATGGATAACAGGGACTGTGGTTAATCATTCCACTGTTAATTAGGGCAGCATAAATTAACAAATTTCAATAAGCAAGCCATAATATACTATGAGCTAGACGCACATGGTGTAAATATGGTTCTATAAATCACAATACACACGCACAACGACAACTAGAACCGTCTATTTCAATAAATAATTAAACAATTAATATTGACCAGACCACACACTAGAAGGTGAAGGGACGACGAGGACGTTTCGGTCCGTCCTGGACCATTCTCGACTTGGACAATCGACTTGAGAATGGTCCAGGACGGACCGAAACGTCGTCGTCGTCCCTTCACCTTTTAGTGTGTGGTCTGGTCAACATACTTTAACCACGTTATTGTGACTCATCGCCTGTAAACAATTAATAATTAAAATAGAAATGAAAATGGGATCCAACAAAAAAAGGGACCCTCTTTGGGAGATCGACACACTCCCGCAGGAGAGAGAGAGAGAGAGAGCAGGAACCGGGCCCCCCGAGGTGATGAGATGCAATCCTCAATAAACAACCTAAGGATACGCTTGTTGCTGACGCCCGGGTCTGTTGACTATGCAGATGAGAGAACATAACCCCGTTGCTGCCTGTTCCCTGCCTCGCTCCTCGTGGCAGTGAAGGATTTTCTCTATTTTGCGTTGCAATGATCACTCCTTGGTGTGCTAGTGAGGCGTGTACGTGCATACGTGGGCTCACCTGGCTGTTACCGCCAGCTTTTTGCTTGGCGTGTTGAACTCTAATTCTTAAGTTCTGCCTCTTTTTAAATGCTCAATATTAAGTTCTCAAAACCTCGGAGTTGTGTCGTATTTCAACTTTAACGTTTGTGTGGTATTTGCTTTCATCTCCTCTTCAGTTCATTTTTTGTTTCTAATCTGAAGCTGAAAATAAAATTATGATTATGATGTGTGGGAATTGGGGTTACTTCCCAACTGTGTCTCTCCTCGTTCGCGACCTCTCCTCGGCTAAGCATTTATCCTCAACTGCTTTATCATTAATCTGAATACTTAATATGTCGTGATCATGTTTCCTCTGTGTGTGTGTGTTTCATGATCTTTTGTCGCTATAGGCCTGTTTCCTTCAGTTTTGTCTCGTACCTCCTAATTGTCGATTCATATATCTATATATGAAACTACATATAATTCCTTATCATGACTGAATTGAGCTGGTATGTAGTTAAAAAAATTATGATTGTTTCTCTGAGGTTGAAGATCGGACGCTTCCGGCTAGCCTCATTCAACCTCACAAGATGAATCATGTTGGTATATGATACTCATCACCTGGTGTAGCTCAGGACAGATTTTCTCAACACTTCATCAGAATCACAAACTCTCAAGAATAACACAAACATACAATAATCGTTTTATATATGTAGAAGAAAACAAGCCATTTCAGGTGCTGTTAGTCCTCCTCCAGCCCTTGTGAGGCGCCATGAATCTTGCTCTGTCCACCGAACCTTCTCTCTGTGTCCCCCCCCCCAACGGGATGCGAAGCTGTTTTAGTCACGCTACAGCTTCGCCCCCCCCTCTACCCCATCGTCACCCTTCATATAGCCTATTCCCTCTACTTCCTGCTCCCTTTGTTGGGAGGTTCTGTTGGCCTCCACAACTGAACTCTTTGGAATATATCTCCATTCTTTGACTCGTTATTCTTAAAACTAAAGCGTTGAGGAAAAAGACGTCCTGCTATTTCCATTAGCATTTTTAATATTAAAAAAAATGTGAATCGTTTAGTTCTTATTCACATCAAGAGCAATTTGTTACTTGCTTTTGTTTCGAAATAAATTCCTTCATTGCCAAAAACTGATTCATTTTCGGAATTCCTCACTCGTCTGTTTTTTTTTTTTTTTTTGAGGATTTGTGTTTTAAGAAGCGTTAGTTTCGTTCATAACAAATTTTTAGCATTTCTTTACTGCTATTATTTACGCCCGAATCATATTTTCAAAAGCTTTTACTCTTGTTTATCGGTAAATATATGAAGGTAATTGTATATTGTATATTATATACTTTTGCTTTGGCTGGTTTTCAGTCAACTTCTTTAGGCTGGAATGATCAATGATTTATTCTGAATATTAATAATTCATTAATATTCTGAATATTATTTTAAGTTGGGAACCATGGCATGTTGTGACTCTGTCTCTTGGTGACACTGTCACGTCATGACACTGTCACGTCGTGGCACTGTCCCGTCATGACACTGTCAGGGGATATGAAGGGAAGGAGGAGGTATGGTGAGAGAGGGGAAAGTTAGCAGTGGGTGTGAGGAGAGAGGGGTGGGGTCTGACGAGCGATGGGGTGGCATTGTGGGGGGAGGGGGGAGGAATCATAGGCTGATACACTTGATTACAAAAGTGGAATAACCATCCACTAATCAAACTTAAGAGCGCGGATAGCATATCAAGAGTATCAGGTCTCTGTTGTGTAAGCACGAATGAAGAAGGAGAGAGCCATATCCCTCTTGTACTAGAATTCGGATCTTATAACGCTCCACGAACCCCTATCAGTCTCCCAAGATCAGGAATAAGGTCCCCCAAGACTCTATACCGGAATGAGACTGATAGAGCCCCCACCCCTCACTACCAATCCTTACAAAAACAGAGTCTTGAAACTCTAAATATGAACAATGAGTCTTTCGCCTAAAAACCGGTCTGCGGGGACAGCGCCCCCTTCCCCCTTGCCCAGATATACTGAGATATACCTATTGGATATATATCACCAGGGCGACATAAATTCTACGCTAAATCTTTCCAAAAGAATCAATATTTTCCTTCCGTCCTCATCGTTTGCTTAAGTTGTCCTCGGAAAGGAGGAAAAAATCGAGAGAAAGTTTGAAATATATATTTGATTTATGGCACCGAGAGGCAGAGTGTCAATACATCAACGTCACGGGTAGTTTTCAGTAGTTGTAGACTACAGCAACCAACACAAGTAGTTGTGGACTACCTACTGTATGATCAGGTGACAAAGATTAAGCAAGAAAGAGAAGGATGGGCGGACTGCATTTTTTTGAACTGTCGGAAAGCCTTTGACACAGTACCCCATAAAAGGTTGATGCATAAGCTGGAGAAACAGGTAGGGCGCTCCAGTGGATAAGGGAGTACCTAAGCAATAGGAAGCAGAGAGTTACAGTGAGAGGTGAGACCTCAGGTTGGCGTGAAGTCACCAGTGGAGTCCCACAGGGCTCTGTACTCGGACCTATCCTGTTTCTGATATACGTAAATGGTCTCCCAGAGGGTATAGACTCATTCCTCTCAATGTTTGCTGTCGACGTCAAAATTATGCGAAGGATTAAGACAGAGGAGGACAGCTTGAGGCTTCAAGAAGACCTGGACAAGCTGCAGGAATGGTCGAACAAATGGCTGTTAGAGTTTAACCCAAGCAAATGTAATGTAATGAAGATAGGGGTAGGAAGCAGGAGACCAGATACAAGGTATCATTTGGGAGACGAAATACTTCAGGAGTCAGAGAGAGAGAAAGACCTGGGGGTTGATATCACGCCAGACCTGTCCCCTGAAGCTCATATCAAGAGGATAACATCAGCGGCATATGCCAGGTTGGCTAACATAAGAACGGCATTTAGAAACTTGTGTAAAGAATCTTTCAGAACATTATATACCACATATGTCAGACCAATCCTGGAGTATGCGGCTCCAGCATGGAGTCCATATCTAGTCAAGCATAAGACTAAACTGGAAAAGGTTCAAAGGTTTGCCACCAGACTAGTACCCGAGCTGAGAGGTATGAGCTACGAGGAGAGACTACGGGAATTAAACCTCACTTCGTTGGAAGACAGAAGAGTTAGGGGGGACATGATCACCACATTCAAGATTCTCAAGGGAATCGACAGGGTTGATAAAGACAGGCTATTTAACACAAGGGGCACACGCACTAGGGGACACAGGTGGAAACTGAGGGCCCAAATGAGCCACAGAGATATTAGAAAGAACTTTTTTAGTGTCAGAGTGGTTGACAAATGGAATGCATTAGGAAGTGATGTGGTGGAGGCTGACTCCATACACAGTTTCAAGTGTAGATATGATAGAGCCCAATAGGCTCAGGAACCTGTACACCTGTTGATTGACGGTTGAGAGGCGGGACCAAAGAGCCAGAGCTCAACCCCCGCAAGCACAACTAGGTGAGTACAACTAGGTGAGGTGAGTACTACAGCAACCAACACAAGTAGTTGTAGACTACAACAACCAACACTGGTAGTCGTAGACTTTAACAACCAACACAAGTAGTTGTAGACTAATTGGTGAATTAGTAAAGGTAGTTCAACGTTAGTGAACATGACCAACAACGCACATGAACATGTATATAACGATATATTGAAAACTAAGCCCCCCAAAAACTGAGTTGATTCTCCTCGCAACACTTTATATTTGATAGAACTCATAGCCCAAAAAATCTTTATGACAAGTTATGGAAAGTTTTGAAGGCTGCGGTCAGCGAGGCGTCAGTGTGACCCCCGGGGCGCCTAGCTATAACCCCCTTCATCCTATCCTGGCGCAGACAACGTGAAATATTATTCATTGAAAATTTTGGCCACCTCCTCAGAGTGGAGTGTGAGAGCGGGAGGCACACAGATATTGGCCGTGTTGACCTGGGGAAATAAAGAAGAGGTTTTAGTTCATTTTTTTTTTCCACTGCAAAAATAAAGCAAATAAAAGGAATAAACAAAATTTGATCCTGAAATGGATTTGGTATTATTATTTGCTTTTTGCTCGATTGTCATCTGAGGCAAAGGTATTTATTTTAGTGTGTTGGTTAAGTGAACCTAGTAAGTGAAGCCTAGCAGGTGGAACCCAGTAAGTGGAACTCATTAAGTGGATCCTAACAAATGAACCTCAATAAATGGAACCTGGGTTGGGTTATCATTTAAATTGGGTAATATAATAGCCGTTAGATCACTTGATTGTTTCAAGCGTAGGTTAGACATTAATGTTAATGAGTTTGGCTACGAAACTGCCTAGTATTGGCCAATAGGTTTTTTGAAAATGTCTACACCATGATGCCATTTGCGGCTTCACCAACGTAACCCTTGACCCCTCTTCAACACAGACCACTCAGGCGTGACCTTTCACCCCTTTCGTACTTCACTCTGACCTCAGCCGACCTGTCAGGAGCTACTCTCGACCACTCGACGAAATCCTACTAGAAAATACATGCTGAAATATTCTCTTTTTCCACACCTTTTCTCGCTTCCCACAAAGACAAAAAGGTACTACTGTAGACAATGGCATTACGATACCTAGGAATGGACGTACTTCTGTAGCCAGAGGAGGTGCTACGATAGCCAGGGATGGAAGTTCTGTAGTGGGAGAAGGCTTTACGATACCTTGTCCGTCTTTCCGCTCAGTTCTTAGTGAAATCGGATTCTCTTTACCCGGGAGCAGCCATTTGGGAATCGGTACTCTATTTATTTTGCATATGTGAGCAACGGCTGATGTTAAAAGGATTTCCTCGGGTAACAGAGTGCTTGGAGGAGAGGCCATAGTGAGAGACAGACAGTGAGAGAGAGAGAGAGAGAGAGAGAGAGAGAGAGAGAGAGAGAGAGAGAGAGAGAGAGAGAGGAGGAGGGAGGGGGAGGAAGCTCTCAGAGAAACAAACAATGAACCAATAAACAATCTATCATTCAACACTCGCTCATGTTTTACACACACACAGAGTGGACAGCGCTCTGGGGTCGTAGTCCTAAGGGCCTGGGTTCGATTCCCCGGCAGAGGCAGAAACAAATGGGCAGAGTCTGTTCAACTAGCAGTAAAGAGGTACCTGGGAAGTTAATCAGCTGCTACGGGCCGCATCCTGGGGATATGTGTGTGTGTGTGTGTGTGTGTGTGTGTGTGTGTGTGTGTGTTGTGTGTGTGTGTGTGTGTGTGTGGTGTGTGTGTGTGTGTGTTAGACATAAATATATGTAGTAGACATAATAGAGGATAAATAAATTCGTTAGAACGGCGGGGGTCCAAGATCTAATAGTTCGATTCTGCATACAAAAAAAATAGTAAATATTTGTTATACTTATTATTTTGTACTATATTTTGAACTAATTTTGTACTATATTTTGAACTAATTTTGTACTATATTTTGAACTAATTTTGTACTATATTTTGAACTAATTTTGTACTATATTTTGAACTAATTTTGAACTAATTTTGTACTTATTTGGCCCTTCTCCGGGACCATTTACCATTTGCACAAGCAATGCTGCTCACCATCTCTGTCTTCCTCCATGTTGGGTCCATTGTTTGAATCGCTCTCTTATCACTGGAATTTTCTCCTTGCTCTAAGGTGAAGACCTCCTGGAATTTCTTATTCATTTCCTCACACACTTCCTTGTCGTTTGTTATCTGACCGAGACTGAACAGCGTCTTGACTACCAGTGCTTGGTGAGCCATCTCCGGCACTCCTTGGAGGGTAGTGATACATCTTCCACTCAGGCTTTGTCAGTCTTACCTTGGACTCTCTGCGTTCTTTTTGTATAATCAAACTCGCCACCATATTCCTTTCCAGCTTGTTCTCTTAATTGGCACTACGTTCAAAATCCAACCTTCTAGTCTAACCAGGTGGAACATACGACCCCCAAGCAACCCACCTAACCCTTCGAGTCCATGTAGAGAAAAAAATGTATTTTCTCGTGACCAATTTGCAGTACCGTATGTTCACGACAGCATTCATGAAAGGCTCTGGAACTTCTGAACCTTAAAGTATATATAAAACACTGCTAAATGAAATGTGTGTCCTTGAACACGACTACAGGCAGCTGTCCTGATGAAATACCACCTAATACTACGGGCTCACCATAGCCCGTGTTACTTGGAACTTTTTGTTCCAGGTAGCGAATCTTAAACAACAACAACAACAACCACCTAATTACAGAGCAGCTGAAATATTATCTCTCTCTAAGAGGTTTAAGCTTTCTTCTTACTCTGCACTAAATGCCTTTCAGAGAGTATATGGAGGTTCATGTACACCGCATTCCCCAAGATTTACACCCATTACTGAGCTGTTTACAAGTTATTCCTCTTAGTACTGTTGAGTGTGAGAAAAGATTCAGTCACATGAACCTGATGAAAACACCAACACGTTCAATAATTCTCATAAATCATGTACCGCACTTTGTTAAACTTTTGTTAAATGTTAAACTACATGGACCTCCTCTAGCTCAGTGGACTCCTGAGCCATATGCCATATCATGGCTGCGGTGCCACAGATGACACCAGGACAAGAACAAATCCACAAGGGGCCGTGACGAGGATTCGAACCTGCGTCCGGGAGCATCCCAGACATTAGTTGCTTCACACCTGAAAACATCTCACTCCTGATCCTTTGTAGAAACTGTTGTGAAGCTTCTCACTGGTTGTATTTGTGAGAACTAAGTGTTTAACTTCTTAAATTTATGAATACATGATTAATGCTTTTCTTTATTTGTTTGATAATTATATTTATGATAATTAGTGAGTACAAACACGAAATAATTTATCATGTGACATATAGAAACGAGAGGAAATGACAGGCTTTTGCCAGACCCACCAGAGTTCCGGCACCTATAAAACTAGAACTGCACCCCTGGGCACCGTAGTCAACAGCGTGCAAGCTGCAGAGCATTAAGCACTAGATGGGTCTGCGACATAGCGCAGAGCACCTGCACAGCATGCTATGTTAAGATATCACAGTACCGAAGAGTTCTAAAGAGTTTTATTCCTAACAAACGATGGCACTAATGTATAAAATCTTAATCAGTATGTATGTGTGTGTATACAGGTGTTTGTTTCAGAAGAGGTATTAAGCACGCTCTTAACCCGTGTCAGGTGAAGTGAAGGTGAAGTATCGCGCTCTGCAGTTGTTTGTCGGCTTACCTTACCTTACCTTGAGGTTACCTTGAGGTGCTTCCGGGGCTTAGCATCCCCGCGGCCCGGTCATCGACCAGGCCTCCTGGTTGCTGGACTGATCAACCAGGCTGTTGGACGCGGCTGCTCGCAGCCTGACGTATGAGTCACAGACAGGCCCTGTCTTCCCTTGACGATCTGATGATGTAAACACTTCATCTTGGGGCTTATTACCTTTGGCATGTGAGAAATTACGGTAATAGTATGTGCTTTTATAGAGCTCACCCCTCTATACATACATGATATTATATTTTGGCGATAATTATGGAATTAACACAGCTTAGAACGTTGAAGGACCTGTAATTCCATTCCCAGTGCATATGATGAGAGCTTCGAGTTGGTCTTCAATTAAAAGCAATTTGGCGGTGGTCCAGTCCTGTTAACTGTACAGTCAACAGCCATCTCGCAGGATGGTTATTGAGGAATTGCGGCGCTGTGTGTGTCGATGGACGCCTCGAAATGAAGTGGTTCGCTTGATTGAGTTGGATAATGAAGCAGCTCGTCCAGTTGGGACAGTTTTAGAGTCATTTCGGATTACGGCGCCATCTGTATGCTGGCCAGGTGTGTTCCGAGGACTTGCGAAGAGAGAGAGAGAGACAGAGAGAGAGAGAGAGAGAGAGAGAGAGAGTGACACACACACACTATCCAAATACATCCTAACAAGAAACAATGAGGAGGTTTTCAACTAATTTCGAGCTTTTCAACTAATTTCGAGAACTGTTGTAACAGGGACGTCTTAACCTCATGTAAATGGGTCCTTTGAGTCGACGTCAAGTTGTCGTGAAACCAATTTCCATTTTCTCTCCCAATCCATGGACGACTTATTTCCCAGTTGCTATAATTTGCCCCAGCTTCGTACTGCAAACGGACGTTCAGTATTTGTCGGCGGTCCACGGGAAGGCGAACGGCGAGTTTTGTGTACTAACAGAAAATTACGATAACGGTGCCAGAAACAGACGCTCAACACACACATCTGAGAGTAAAGGAATTGATGACGCGTTTCGGTCCATACTGGACCATTACGCGACTTTAAAATGGTCAAGGACGGACCGAAACGTGGGTAATAATTGATTTAAGCTGACGCTCGAGAACCAGAATCTGGGTCCAACACGCAGTATACGCATCTCGAACGAAACCTGTACATCTTTCCTCAATATTGGCGACTTTGTTACATTTATTAAAGCAGTTTAGGAGCATCGAATACTTCCCAATCAAATATAATACCGTTACAACAGCCTCCGGTGCTTCAGGCTCACGAACTGTTTAATAAATTGTAAACACAGCCGCCAGAGATTGGTGAAAGCGAACAGGTTCGCAGTTCTTGCGTAACTACTTAATGAATCCCGGCACCAGCTGACTGTGATTCACGAAGACTTCTCTACGTTAATCATAACAGCTTAGTTGTGTCGTATGGAAACCCAGCGATGTCGTTCCCAAACCCAAGTTTTTTTTTGCGTCAAGCGGCACCTGCAAAATTTCTCATTCTCTCTCTCACCCCCCCCCCCCCCTCTTCTCA
>WNGS01113158.1:46049787-46060415 GCA_020271785.1 Procambarus virginalis
GGGATAGAGGGGGGGGGTTAGGGGTGGTAGTATGGGGTTGGATATTGGGTTTATGGTCGAGAATGTTTGGCTTGGAGGATTCGGTCTAGGGAATTTGTGTGTGTGTGTGTGTGTACTCACCTAGTTGTACTCACCTAGTTGTGTGCTTGCGGGGGTTGAGCTCTGGCTCTTTGGTCCCGCCTCTCAACCGTCAAACAGGTGTACAGTTCCTGAGCCTAATGGGCTCTATCATATCTACATTTGAAACTGTGGTATGGAGTCAGCCTCACCACATCGCTTCCTAATGCATTCCATTGGTCAACCACTCTGACACTAAAAAAGTTCTTTCTAATATCTCTGTGGCTCAATTTGGGCACTCAGTTTCCACCTGTGTCCCCTAGTGCGTGTGCCCTTGTGTTACAACAGCCTGTCTTTATCACCCTGTCGATTCCCTGAGAATCTGAATGTGGTGATCATGTCCCCCCTAACTCTTCTGTCTTCTCTGTGTGTTGTGGTGTGTGTGTGTGTGTGTGTGTGTGTGTGTGTGTGTGTGTGTGTGTGTGTGTGTGTGTTTGTGTGTGTGTGTGTGTGTGTCGCGTGTGTGTGTGTGTGTTTGTGGGAAGTGATTTGTGAACCAATCTCTAACGCTAAGCTTCCTGATTGGTCACCCGAGATCCTACGTCAGAGGCACTTATTGGCCATTCAGCTACGTTATCAGGAGCTAATTGGCTATCCGTGACGATATCAGGCCTTATTGGCCAAACAAACATGAGAGTACGGCCAATCCCATTCGAGCTGTGATGTTATGAGACTTGGATCCTTTTAATGTACTGTTGTCGGTTCGAGAGTTTTTTCTCTACAAGCCTGGCCGGGTCAAGCATTGTGAGTTGTGATATATCACAAGTATAGTGATCAAATGAGCTATGATTCTACGATGATTCACGTGTCTGTTGGAGACCTGTGCCGTGACGTTCTGCATATCTATTCGTTACCAATTCTTATTGTTTCCAATTCATATTCGTTACCAATTTCATATATTCGTTACATTTCATATATACGTTACCAATTTCATATATTCGTTACCAATTCATATATACGTACCAATTTCATATATACGTTACCAATTTCATATATTCGTTACCAATTTCATATATATTCGTTACCAATTCATATATACGTTACCAGTTCATATTCGTTACTTCTCTGCTTCCGAAGTTTCGCGCACACTATATTATCAGCTAAATAAAATCAATCGCCAAAAACTTAAAAATGTTCACAGCCCATCCTACTAAAATTTTCCGCAGCCCAACTTCCTAAATTTTCCGCAGCCCAACTTCCTAAATTTTCCGCAGCCCAACTTCCTAAATTTTCCGCAGTCCGTCTTCCTAAATGATAGTACTTACAGCAACTACGTGTTTCAAACATACTAATACAGTATGTACTTTTGGACCCCAAAATAGTTTTTTGTTTTCGCTATTAATTTTAAAGTTGAAAAATCGCAATTTAACCATTCCTAGGCCTATTATAACAAGCATATATGAATGACTATATTATTGCCAAAGACAGCGTATATTAGGCCTAGAATTGCTTGAACTGGTCAGGTCTCGTTCTTTAGGTTTATTTTCTAATAAAATACCAATTGGGCTAATCAATAAACAAATACCAAATTGGACCTCAATAAGGTTCAACAATGCGTATTGATACGTTTCACGAAATAGTTATTTTAAGAGTCCTTATTTTTAGGAGAATGACCTGGTCATCCGCTATAAGGTTATCCTTTCCCCGATACACTTTACCCTCTAATTGAGTATATCCGGTCTATGTTGCTATCATATTGGGTTGGGTACCACTCCCCTCCCTCTCTCTCGTTCTCTCTCATTACTCCCAGCTCTCTCTCCTCGTTCTTCTCTCTCGTCTCTCCTCCCATCCTCCCCTCTCCCATCTCATCTATTCTATCCCTCTCCTCTCTCCTCTCTCTCCACTTCCTCTCTTCCTCTCTCTCTTTCCTCTCTCGATCCTCTCTCATCCTCCTCTGCAGTAGTATTAACATACGTAGTCAGATTAGCTGGTGGATAAGATGATGCTGCGAATCTCCTAACGAACCGGAGAGATACATGGCTTGGCCCTATGTTCTCTTGGTTTCCCGGGAACATAGGAGATCATGTGTATGCAGTTGCAGAGATCTAAGCAGGCATCCAGAGACACTAGGAGAGCCGTAGGTAAGCCTAGGCACAAAAGAGGTAGTGGGCGCAGTTCTTAGGCTCCACAGAGGCCATTAATGCAGTTTCGAGGCAACACAGAAGCCGTGGATGTGGTTCCCAAATAACCTAGAGGCAGTGGCTCCAATTTCCAGGCACTAAAGAACCGTAGGATTGCAATTTGCTAGGTTTCCAGAGACCGAAGATGGATTCAGTTTTCAGGCAGAACGAACTGATGGGGACTGCACCTCCCAGAATCAGTTTACAATGTTTAGAGTTCTTATGCACCTATAGTCAGTTGAAGCAACTCTCAAGGCGATAAGAGCTGGTAAGGTACAGCTTCCAAGGATAGCAGTTTCTTCAAGGGAATTTCTCCATTTCTTATAACTTCACTCTGCACCTCACTTTCTCACTTTCCCTCGTCATTTTCTTGCCTTCCCACCATATTCCCCTTTCAAACTTTCATCCGTCATTTCCCTCTTCTCCTCATCCACAATCACTGTTAATTTTTTCCCTCTTTTTTCCATTTCATTTTTTCTCTCCACCTCTTACCTCCGTTTCTCCTCTCTACCTTCTCCTCCTCCTCCTCCTCGCTCCTACCTCCTCTTCTCCTATCTAATTCCTCTTTCCTCCTCCTCCTTTCCTATCTCCTCTCTTCTCCCTCATCTCCTCTCTTCTTTCACTCCTCCTCCTTCCTTCTTCTCTTTCCCCTCATTCTACTCTTCTTTCTCTTACTCTCTCTCCTACTCTCTCTTCCGTTCTGCGAGGAATTAATATGGCTGTGAGATTTCATTGAGTAAAAAAGTATGGAATTGTTCCAAGAGGGATGGTGCATTTTTTGTTTCCCCTTCCTCTCTCCCTCCTCTCTCTCCTCTCTCTCTCATCTCTCATTCATCTCTCTCATTCTCCTCCTCTCTCTCTCCTCCCTCCTCTCTCCTCTCTCCTCTCCATCTCTCTCACCTCTCTCCTCTCTCTCTCTCTAGTAATGACCCTTTTCAATCTCCACTCTGGGTTCTCTCTTCTCATCCTGATGCTCTGTTTCCTATCAGGTAGGTAATGCAGAATTCACTTTAGCACCCATCCAGTTTAACCCTTCATGAACTCGGGTGTATAAACCGTCCCTTGAGCTAGATATACTAATCTATATCTATATCTATATAATAAAAAACACTCATTCTAATTATGGAGGAAAAAACTAACCTATGAAACGTAGAGAGCAGCTCTCTCACAAGTCGAGTCGGGCCTCGGGCCGGAGGTCGGGGAGTAGAAGACTCCCAGAACACCATCATAGATACCATCCAGAATTTGATTTCATCAGTTACTTCCCAAGGATACGTGAGCCACCAGGATTGTAATTAACACGCTTGCTGCGAGCAGCGGCGTCTAACAGCCCTGACTGATCAGGTCACTAAACCAGAAGACAACCTAACCAATGACCAACAATTATCATTACCACGAATCAAAATGAAGTTAACCAATTAAATCAACAAAGATATATAGTTCACAATATAGGGAATAGAAGAGTTACAGATGATCAATCAGTGGAGGGAGTTGATGGATAGTCAAGAACTGAAGAGGGTCTATTTTGGGCCAAATTAGGAGAAAATGGATCACAAGTTGATAACGAAATATCGCCTTCATCTCCCAGCTGCCTCCAGTAGTTGGAAGCTGTGAGATCTGGGAGAGGGAGAGGGAGAGGAGGAGGGTGGAGTGCAGGTATGCATAGTATAGTAGATGCTACTATATATATATAGATATATATATATATATAGATATCCCTAAGAACATCTTTGTACCCGGACAGGATTCGAACCATGCCGTCCAGGATCACCCCTACAACGTACACGGTACCGTGACCACCGCACAAATGATCGTCTCAAGTTTAGACTACAATGATCGTTAGACGATCATTGGTTCGGTGGTCACGGTACCGTGTACGTTAGGGGTGATCATGGACGGCCTGGGTTCGAATCATGGCCGGGTCAAAGCGTTCTTAGTGAATATGGCTTGCGCGTTCATGCAGCTTCCTCACATATTATTATATATATATATGTAATATATATATATATAATATATATATATATTTATATATATTTATATATTTATATATATATATATATATATTAATATAAAAAGAATAGGGGGTGGGTAGAAAGAGAAAGAGGAAGTGTTCATTGAGATCCGACAAGGTCTTCTCCGGAACACGTATATGTTCTTCTTTGAGGCTGAGGGCCCTTTCCGTTGCTCCGAGGTGGTACCCCTATATTATATATATACATTAAAAAAAAAAAAAAAAAAAAAAAAAAATTAGGGGGGGTTAAATTAATTTTCTCCGTATTCTATCAAACTAAAAGATGGAAAAGTGAATTGTCGGAAGATCATCACTATATATATATTGGTGCTTCCGACCCCCCATAGTTTTTTTATAAGTCATTCATTTTGAGGAGAGGATGAGTTTATTATGCACAAATAAATACATTGGGGAAAAATTACACTCCTATGGACAATCAAATAAAAGGTGAATCAGAAAACGAAATTAAAAAAATAGAGTGATTTTTTTTGTGTGATGGAGCGATTTAGGAAAAATGGGAAGAGACTTGAGAGGGCACGAACGTAAGGGAAAGTGCTAGAAGAACGTGACCACTACGCCACGGAGATCAGGGACACGTGGACAAAGCGTTGGGGATGGGGTGGGTTGAGGGAGGGAAGGAAGAAGGGGGAACAGGTTAACAGACGCGGATGAAGATGCTGAAAAAAGACACGGAGAAGGAAAACCCTCCCTCTCCTCCCCAACAGCACCCACACCAACCTCACCCCCACCCCACACCCCACCCCACCTAATGCACCCCTACCTCACCCAAACACATCCTGGTCCTCAGGTCACCCAACCGAGTCATCACCCCTGACTCACAATAGAACAAAATAAAAAAATGTTTTTTTTTCCTTTCCGACACCTCACGAGGGAGGCGGCTCGATTGGCCAGTAACCCTCACCCCTCCTACCTCTCCACCTCGCACCCCTCACTCCCTCTCACCTCTCACCCTCACCTCTCACCCCTCACCTCTCACCTCATCACTCTCAGTAGGAAGATGGGCAGCCGCTAATGTGGTGAAGGCTCTTTGGGGTCGCGTTTGATGTGTCAAAAGTCGTCCACCAACTGTGTCAGAGGTGTCAAAAGTCGTCCACCAACTGTTTCAGAGGTGTCAAAAGTCGTCCACCAACTGTGTCAGGGGTGTCAAAAGTCGTCCACCGACTGTGTCAGAGGTGTCAAAAGTCGTTCACCAACTGCCAGTCAGAGGTGTCAAAGTCGTCCCAAACTGTGTCCAGAGGTGTACAAAAGTCGTCCACCAACTAGTGTGCAGAGGTGTCAAACGTCGTCCACCAACTGTGTCAGAGGTGTCAAAAGTCGTCCACCAACTGTGTCAGAGGTGTCAAAAGTCGTCCACCAACTGTGTCAGTGGTGACAAAAGTCGTCCACCAACTGTGTCAGTGGTGTCAAAAGTCGTCCACCGACTGTGTCAGAGGTGTCAAAAGTCGTCCACCAACTGTGTCAGAGGTGTCAAAAGTCGTCCACCCACTGTGTCAGAGGTGTCAAAAGTCGTCCACCGACTGTTTCAGAGGTGTCAAAAGTCGTCCACCAACTGTGTCAGGGGTGTCAAAAGTCGTCCACCAACTGTGTCAGTGGTGTCAAAAGTCGTCCACCTACTGTGTCAGAGGTGTCAAACCCAAATTGCCGTCGTTCCGACCCCTCACATAATCCTCTTAAACAATTGTAAAACTGAACGACAGCCCATAAATCTTTCTCGAAGGAGGGAAAGGTAGGCAATGGAGGAGGAGGGGGGGGAGATAGGGGAGATAGGGATAGGGGTTAAGGAGTGCAGTGCATATCTTACAAAGAACCCTCGAGGTGGTATGTGCGTAACAAGGATATCCAATTACAGCCGGCTAACAGGTACCTGTGCCAGGAAGGGGAGGGTGGGGTGGGGTAGGGTGTACTCAATATTTGTAATCAACTGTTCGTTACTACCGGAATCAAGATCCCGGCTCTTGGACTGACCCTCTCTCCCAGGTCTCGTGGCCATGTTGGTTAAATCCTATATAAATGTCCCCTCTTTCTTTTTTTTAACAATTGTGAAGAAGTCGAACTGAAGTCAGCTCTATCCACACGTCAGGATTTCCTCTCAATTGATCAGGTTGGTTGATCTGTGTGGTCTCTCAGCTCCACTCAGGTCTTCCCTGTCATTTTCTCTGAGTATTTTATATGCCATTATCATGTCTCCCTCTTTTTCTTTTCTAGTGTCATTATTTTCAGCTCCTTCAACCGTTCTATGCACGTCATCCCACGTAGTTGTGAAATGAGGACTTGGTTGTAATTTCGGTATATTTTACAGATTTGTGCTTGATAAGGGAAGGAGAAACGTACGGCAGAGCTGCATACTCTAAGATTGGTTTCACATAGGCAGTGTATAGTATTCTGAATGGTCTGTGAGTTAAGGTTACTGGAAATGCCCAAGGCTCTCCCAAAGACAGGTTCTCCAATTAATTAAGATGAAACTGATGTTGCTTAGGTCAAGCTCAGGAGTGCTAATCCTTCCCGAGTCCTTCACGAGGATATCAGGGCGGACCAGGTCCAGCCAGGGTGGGAGGAGGAGGAGGAGGAGGAGAGGGTATGGGGTATGGGAGAGGCGGAGGAGGATAAGGATAAAGGGAATGCAGAGGAAAGGGGAATATAGGTTGGGGGATTTCATAGTGATCCATGGGTATAAGGCACGACGTGGTTGCTGTTATCCAGGATGTTAGTTCGATTCCCGTCCAGTTCCAAAGATTTTTTTTTTCATATCTAACCTACGCCTGAAAAAATTTATCCCACGTCAATTACATATGTCACCCAGTAACTTGTTCCGTAGATCGACCAGTGTTTATCCAGGTCTTTCCTGAATATTAATTTATCCAATTTATATAAACTGTTAATATCTCCTTTATTATACCTTTTTGTTCATTGAAAACTTCACAGTCAAATATCACTCCTAACTCTCCATGTTGGCAGAGACTGTAAATTATGCTTTTGTAATCTGTCTTCATGTGAAAGGTTCCAATTTCATGGATTAACTTTGATATCCTCACTGAATTCAGTCAAGTGAATTCCGTGGTATAGTTCAGTGGTCCATTCAGTAGTATGGCGACCAAAACTGAACTGCATAATTTAAATGGGGCCTTAGAAAAAGAAAAAAAAAAGCCGAAGAACCATTGTTTTACTGCTAACGCTTCTAATAGAAATAAATCCCAGTATCCTGTTACCTTATTAATTTATTTTTACTTTAATTTCCAATAACTCCGAGATCTTTTTCACATAGCGATTTCGAGTTCTCTGAATCTATTTCCCGACTCGTTATATAATCGACTGGAAATTTAGATACGAGACTTGAGCAAGAATCCCGTATCGACCGCCATACGAGCTTCTTAATTGCTCAATCCCGTATCTAAATGCCTTATACATATTTTGTAAACAACAGGGGTTCCAGGACCAAGCCTTGGAGCACTCTACGTACAACGTCCTAACTCTACTTATATTAGTTCGTCCTAACTCTACTTATATTAGTTCGTCCTAACTCTACTTATACCAACTCTCTGTTTCCTTTGGTATAACCAAACCCTTATCCAGCATAACTAACCATGCCCAAATGACCAAATTATCCTTATTTTAATCCATTACATTATAATTTGTTTTAAATCAGAGTTGCGTCAAGTAATTTTCAATTAATTAATCCACAGGAGGTGGTGTGGAACAGAAGGGGGGGTGTGGAACAGGGGAAGGCAGGAGGTGGTGTGGAACAGAAGGGGGGTGTGGGACAGGGGAAGGCAGTAGGTGCTGTGGAACAGAAGGGGGGTGTGAGACAGGGGGCGAGGCAATAGAAAGCAGGGTGCAGAAGCTGTGGAACAGAATGTGACAGGATATGGCATTGGAGCATGCATTCCTGTGGCGGTGCATTTAAGCAGATAACAGTAGCAGCAGACAGCAGCAGTAGTAGCAGCAGCAAGTGGTGTCAGGGGGCAGTGGAGAACCTACACGACCACCACATCGTTCGACATGAATCGTACATTATGACGTAACAGCCACGTCACACTCCACACGACAACCATATCAAACACAAAAATACCATCACTTATTTTCGTTAGGTGGTGGTAGTTGTGGTAGTGCTGGGTGGTAGTTGTGGTAGTGGTGGTGAGCAGACCGCCACATACAGCACCAGCGCCCCATAACCCACGTGCTCTTTCGCTCAGTGGAGTGAGAAATCGAATTAGCTCACGATTAACCTTCTTCAAACTATCTCAGAGGCTCCACGGAGGAGAAGGTGGAGGAGGAGGGGAGGTGGAAGAGGAGGAGGGGGAGGTGGAAGAGGAGAACAAATAGGAGAAAGTGTAGGATAACAAGGAGACATTGGATGGGAGTAAAGATATCAACAGAGCAATATGTAGAGGAGGCGAAGTAGGAGGAAAATAGGAATCAAATAAATCACTTTTTTTTTTCTCCTCTCTTTCTCTGTCTCTATTTCCTTCTCTGTCTCTGCCGGGCTTGCTGTCTGCCTTTCTGTCTTTGATTCTGCTCTGTCTCTGATTTTCTGTCTGCCTCTTGCCTATTTGTCTCTGTCTGTAAGTCTGCTTTCGTCTCTGTCGTCTCTCTCTCTCTCTCTCTCTCTCTCTCTCTCTCTCTCTCTCTCTCTCTCTCTCTCTTCTCTCTCTCTCATCCTCTGTCTCTCTCCTATAACATCCCCGTCTCCCCAGTACACAGCTTCCCTCCCTCTCCCCACACCCCCTCCCCACCTCGAGACCATATAGTCCTCGTAACCTGAAGTATATACGAACTATAGCGAGCCCCTTCACCTATACTTCCGAAGAAACGGAATACCCTTCATATATCCGTACAAATAAACAAGACATCGGAAAACTATATTCACATCTTAAGACAGGATTATTTTCCCTAATTTCCCCAGGGGGGGGGGGGGGGCTGGCGAAAGGTGCACTCTTCTCTTTCCCTCACTCTGTTAGGCCTGTTGAAGCCTATATCTTGTAGGTCTATTGGGGCCTATATCTCCTTAAAGACAGACGTGAGCTGTACACCTAATTCTCGGAGCTTTGATGAGATTTGTTGCGGTAAGAGAGACAGATGAGGTTGTCTTTTGTGTTTCCATGTCCCTGTGGATCCTTGCTCGGGGGACAGGAAGTCTGTGTATCTATGTACTTAAGGGTCGTATCGAGGTCTTTCCCTATGGTCGAACTACTGTCCTCGCCCCAAGAAGTAACCTCACAACAGTTGCTTAACTTCCGGGTACCTATTCTTATTGCTAGGTGAATAGGTGCATGAGTTGAATGGAAACGTGCCCTAGCATCCCCCTCCATCTAGGAATCGAACGCGGGTTCCTCGATTGTGAATTGAGAACAAAATTCAGTTTTGAACAACGATGGAGGCAGAAGACTTAATTCCCTTGCATACTCCTGTACCAATATTAGTGCTTGTTCCTAATTTGTCTGTCATAATTCATGTTATTTTCTTGTAACTGTAACGTGATTGCCTTTCAGAATGATATTTAATTGTAATATTATAATCTTTTTTTTAGAATGAATGAATTCATTCTAATCTTATAATTCCTTTTCAGAGTGAATGAATCATTCTAATCATATAGTTCCTTTACAAAGTGAATGAATCATTCTAATCTTATAATTCCTTTACAGAGTGAATGAATCATTCTAATCTTATAATTCCTTTACAGAGTGAATGAATCATTCAGATATAATTCCTTTACAGAGTGAATGAATCATTCTAATCTTATAATTCCTTTACAGAGTGAATGAATCATTCTAATTTTATAATTCCTTTACAGAGTGAATGAATCATTCAGATATAATTCCTTTACAGAGTGAATGAATCATTCTAATCTTATAATTCCTTTACAGAGTGAATGAATCATTCTAATTTTATAATTCCTTTACAGAGTGAATGAATCACCCATTGATAAGTTTAGTCCTCATTATTACGTATATGAGTTTAATGGATGGACGTTTTCTAGCCTAATTGGGTAATTGATTCACTACGGAACATGTAGAAAAAATGACATGTTTTCACTACACATGCAGACGACAGTGACAGTAAAGTGACTGAACATATGGTGATCAAACCACATCATCAAAGATGGCGAAACGAACGATTTTTCGCCCCGTCATTGACACCCATTAACAAGTTCGTGATTTCACATTGATAATGGGGGGGAGCTGAAACATCGGATGGGAGGACAGAGCGGGGTATTGGAGGGGGAAGAGGAATAGGAAGTAGGTGGAGTGAGTGATGAAGAGAAGGGGTACAGGAGAGGGAAGGCATGGGCAGTAGGTGGGACAGGAGGGAATGGGGTGGCAGAGGCGTGGGTTCAGTCCCTGAGCCCATTATGTGCCTCTGTA
>WNGS01113158.1:46075121-46096742 GCA_020271785.1 Procambarus virginalis
CTCAATGTATTTTTCAACATTTGCATTTTGTTAATGTACGTAGCGAATATAGTTAATATACCTTACGTGTCTATCAATATAGTTCACGCTTTCTTTACACATAATCACACTACTCTCACAACTTTTTCAATATCAGTGGTTGTGCTTTCGCATTTTATCAACAAATCTAGATGATACTGCATTGAAGAATATCAGTTATACTTTTTTCAGTTCTTCAAGACAACGCTTCCCGTCTTGGTGAAAAGATAATAGCAGATAGCAGAAGGTATCTAATGTCTACCAATCTACATAACGTCTACTTTCTCGCCTGCTTACGATCATGTATCAGGTAATTGGCTAGATCGTCATCGAGCATCTTGCCTTAGTTCCTTCCGCCTCATTAAGGTGGTGATTGACCGGGTAATTACCTGTCATTCTATCATGGCTCCCGTCATCTCTGCTCCGTCCGGCTGTGTGGCACAGGGAGAACAAGAGGATGTTTGATGGAATATCTGGCTCGTCGGAGGAGCGGAAAGTGAAGTTCAGTTACCTTACTGTCTCATAGGCCTCTCGGAAGGAAAGAAGCAGTTTCGTTACATATCCATTTCGTAGGCCACCCGGAAGGAATTGTCATTAACACACAAACCGTGTTTTCTAACCCAGCTGGATAGAGGAGGATCTGGAAGGTTTATCAGCTAGGTTAACTGATAGCAGGGGAAGAGTCTTGGGTGTGTGTGTGTGTGTGTGTGTGTGTGTGTGTGTGTGTGTGTGTGTGTGTGTGTGTGTGTGTGTGTGTGTGTGTGTGTGTGTGTGTGTGTGGTGTGTGTGTACTCACCTACTTGTACTCACCTATTGTGCTTGCAGGGGTTGAGCTTTGGCTCTTGATCCCGCCTCTCAACTGTCAATCAACTGGTATGCAGGTTCCTGAGCCTACTGGGCTCTATTATATCTACACTTGAAACTGTGTATGGAGTCAGCCTCCACCACTTTACTTCCTATGCATTCCATTTATCAACCATTCTGTGTGGTGGTGTTGTGTGTGTGTGTGGTGTGTGTGTGTGTGTGTGTTGTGTGTGTGTGTGTGTGTGTTTGTGTGTGTGTGTGTGTGGTGTGGTGTATCCTAACAGAGATAAGACCTAACCTTGTAAATGATGGAGATTCCTCGTGATTATGGTCGTAGGGCTCACATATTGTGCCATGATAATCCTCGCTATATTTTTTTTAACATCTTATTCCCTTTTCAAATGGTAAATTGAAAGATCCATATGTTGTTATTAAATAATGCAGGAGGTGAAAGTCTTAAGAAAATGCCATAAACAATGCACCGTTTACTCCTGTTCTGACATATAATGAGCTCTGGTGTGCTAGTCGCAGCCTTCCTTCGTGTGGATATCTCTCACCATAAGTAACTGCTGGTATACTTCCGGGGGGGGGTAGGGAAGGAGGGAGGAGGATAGGAGAGGAGAGGAAATGGGAATGGTGGAGACAGAGAGGAAATGGGATTATGGGAGGGAGTGTGAGACTCGAAGGAAATAGATCTGTTTTTATTTGACCTTCTGTTCCCCCCCCCGCTGCTCCAGGCTATTTTTACCCCCTTACATCTCCACAGGCTGCCTTCCCAGTTCACTACCCCTAACACTCTCTACCCATTCCACTACCCCTAACACTCTCTACCCATTCCACTACCCCTAACACTCTCTACCCATTCCACTACCCCTAACACTCTGTACCCATTCCACTACCCCTAACACTCTCTACCCATTCCACTACCCCTAACACTCTCTACCCATTCCACTACCCCTAACACTCTCTACCCATTCCACTACCCCTAACACTCTCTACCCATTCCACTACCCCTAACACTCTCTACCCATTCCACTACCCCTAACACTCTCTCCCCAGTCCACTACCCCAAACTCTCTCCCCCAAGTCCACTTCCCCAAACACACTCTCCCCAAGTCCACTACCCCAAACACTCTCTCCCCAAGTCCACTACCCCAAACACTCTCTCCCCAAGTCCACTACCCCAAACACTCTCCCCAGTTCACTTCCCTTACTCTTCACACTCTCCCCTCATGCCGTGACCCACTTCATTATATTTGTACTGAAATATTGTGACAAAACCAACATTGAAATATAGAGTCAGGATTAGTTCCGAGAGACGGCCATCCAACACATATATTACAAGAACTGTGTGGGTAGGTTAGGTAGGTTAGGTGGGTAAGGTGGGTTAGGTGGGTTAGGTGGCGAAATGTATCCACAGATATTGAAAATGTTGTGAGAGTAGTGTGATTATGTACAAAGAATGCGGGAATTATATTGATAGACACGTGAGGTATATTAACTATATTCGCTACGTACATTAACAAAATGCAAATGTTGAAATATACATTGAGAATTGAAATATCCATGAAGAGTGTTGAGATATACGTGAAGATTATAAAAATATACCTTGAGCTAAATATAGAGATTCTTGAACTGTATAGAGAGATACTCTGAGTATATTGGAAAATATGTTAAGTATATTCATATATATCATTGAGAATATATAAGTAGTGAATAATATTTTAGGATTCATAAGCAGCATAAAAACAAGATGTATATAGTTCCTTAGAGTATATAAAATTAATTTAAAGTTGCACCAATTATATAAACAAATATATAATATTATATAATTATATAAACAACTTAAAATAATTATATAAAATATATATATATATATATATATATATATATATATATACATATACATATATATATAATATATATATATATTATATATATATATATATATATATATATAATATATATATATATATATATATATATAATTCAATCGCAATCTATTAATACCCTTTATTAAATATTGATGAAAAGTCCAAATAAATTAGCTACACTATTCATAAATATTATAGTTTCCAACCTTACAGAGTCTGATGCAAAACGTAAGAACGAATTAAATAAATATATATCCATGCCAAAACAAATACAAAATAAATGTAACTTTTTTATTTTTCAGCATGTATGACTGGGCTTAATTTGTCTCTCTCGAGTCTTTGAAGGCAAGTTCCTCCGTATTGTTGCTACTCACACTCTATCAGTGACGTAAATTGCCTCTCAAACCTAACACACTACACAAGAACAAACAACAAGTCACAATAACATAGCTGAACAAATTACAAATCCCACACACACATACATGAAAATAAAGAAACTGGCGACCTTTCGGCCAATCCTGAACCACTGGAATACTACTGGACTTGGCAGTGTGGGAACGGACTTAAAGGACTGTAGCATTGCAATGCACTTCCCAAGGGGGGTTGGTGCAAGATGTGTTACAGTTGGGACGAATGTTTTAAGGGCAGTTGAGCGATGCAATACATAATACAAAGGGGTTGGAGCAAGAGGGCATTGTGTTGGAATGAAGGGAAATGGAGCAACGAAAAATACTTACCAAAGGGTATGAACAAGAGGGCTTGGAGGGGGGAACGAATGTTTTAAGGGAAATGGAGGAATGTAATGCACTTCTCAAGGAATTGTAACAAGAGGTTTGGTAGGGGAATGAATATTTTTAGGAGAATGGAACAACCTAATACACTACCGAAGTGGTTGGAATATTAAGAGGTTGGATGACTGTGCTGGAACAAATATTACAATTGGTATTGCAACAGATATGAACAAGGGACAGTATTGGAACAGTGGAAAAGACGATACAGAATAAGGGGACTTAGAAGGGAGGAGGAAGTGTGATAAAAACGAAATCGGGAGAGTGGTGAGGGCTGTGAACAGGGGGGAAAAACTGTGTCCTTTTGGTATATGTGTTGACAAATAGTGCAGCTCAGAGTCCTAGCAAGATATTGTATTTGTTAGGGAAAATGGAACCTTCCCCCTCTCACTCGCTCACTGTCTCTGCTCTGTTTCTGTTTATTCTAATATCCATTTCTGTTTCCGTTTTTTTCTCTATTTTACCCAACGTTATGCATCATTATTCTTCTGCAGCTGCATGTAATATGACAGCTCCACAAGCAACTTACACTGTTCAAAGAACGGAGGGAAAAAACTAAAATTTATGTCGCCCAAAAATATAGTCGTGATAGCGGTAATCGGACGGATCAGCAATATTTACTGAGCGAGGGAAGGAGGAAAGTACCCCGTTATTCCTGAGCGAAGGGAGGAGTGTAAGCACGCCCTTATCTCCTGCCTTTTGTGTCGTGGAAATGATCGAGAAGAACCATGATAGCGCATCGACGTTACCTTAGAAATGAATCTCTTGATCCACCAGTAAAAAAAAAAAGTTTCAGGCGGCCTAAGAGCAATGAAAATCCTTCCATTATTATTTTGCTGTAGTCAAGAGATTAATTGGATTCAAACATGAATAATTATTCTTAAAACTTATATAACTATTCTGTCAATTAAGTCTTTTTAACATTCCAAGGATATTCTCAAGGAAAGTATTTTCGCATTTAGCCACTGGACAGTTAATGCATAAAACTGAATAATTTGCATTTCTTAAACACTTTCAAAGTTATTTAATTGTCCAGTTGTAGGTCTAGCTACTACTGCCGGAACAGTATGAACACTTACAACCATAATTGGTACTTATTCTGGAATATTAGGAATTCTTTCAGTAATATAATATACTTATGCATAAATTACAGAAACTATTGCAAATATAGTAGGTGTTCAAGAGAGATAATTTGGTTACATAAGATACCATTCAGTAGCAAGGTATCATCTAGTAACATAAGGTACCTAAAGTACCAATCTAGTAGCATAAAGTACCTAGGGGTACCCCTCTAGCAGCCTAAGATACCCTAGGTACCCATCTAGCAACATACTTCCTGCAGAAATTGTAAGCCACATTGTCCAAGTATTTAAATGATAATGTATTTTATTGATGCAATATGCAGCAGTTTATCAAAACGTCACAGGTATCCACCATTCGTATTTGGGTCTGTGTAGTGTTTCTGCAGCCATAAGAAGGTGTGTTGAATCGGAGGAGAAAGAGAGCATAACACTGAAGAATTGTACAGAGGGCACCATCTAGTTGTCATCCCAACACTAAATATATTTATTAGAATGTCTTATGTGTTATTCTTGCCAAGAGGTTAAGGAGAGAGAGGAGGAGGAGAAGAGAGAGAGAGAGAGAGGAGAGAGAGAGAGAAACGAGGAGAGGAGAGAGAGAGAGAGAGAGGAGAGAGAGAGAAAGGGAGGGAGAAAGAGAGAAGGTGCAGATAAACACTACATAGTAAGAACACACAGAGAGTTGGAGACATAGATAGAGATAAGACAGAGAGAGACAGCCAGAGAGAGAGAGAGAGAGAGTTAGAGCAGCAAAAGTAAAATATATTTAAGAATGGAACACAAATTACGACCCTGCCTAGGAAGCCAGACCCAAAACAAACACCAACTGGAGATTACGCTAAAACTGATGTCACTGAATCAGATTTATCTCAACTTTGCTCTAACCTTTGAGGATTCACATGTTTTAAATTTAAGCAATGTATTTTACTAAGCATTTTGATACTTAATATTTTGTATATTAAAACTGTATTATCTTTGTTAACGGCATTACATTGAAATTATGAAAATATAATACATGATACATTCAATACAGTAAAAACATATAAAAATCTTGTCTTTAAATTGTTCTAAGAAAAAGATTCAGAATATATATATATATATATATATATATATATATATATATATATATATATATATATATATATATATATATATATAATATATATATATATATAATATATATATATTATATATTGTCATATATGAGTTAAACGGTAATTGTTTGTCAGCTTAAATTGTTTTATCTGAATTTATTTCCGTCTTGGGCCAGCTTCCCTCTCATCATCACACAATCTTCCCCTCTCCCTTCATTCTCACTGCCTTCCCTTCCATCATTACCCAAATCTTCCCAGAGCCCTTCCATTTCCCTCCCACGAAACTCTCCCATCTCAACTAATCCCCATACTACTCTCCTCCCGTCCCTCCAATCTACACCTAATCCCCCCCTCTCCAATCACCATTCAATCCCCCCCCCTCTCCCCTTTGTTCAATCCTTTCCCTTCTCCCCCCATCCCGGCCCGTCCCGTCTTATAAAACAGGAGTTCGGAATAGAGTCGTGGTTGCAGAAAAATTTTAACATTCCTCTCAGGAATTTTTCTGAATTCTCCTGAAAAATTTTCCTGACTGGTTTCAGGGGAAAAAAAAAGGCATTTGGCCATCTCGGACAATAACACACCCTGCGGGACAGCGGTGAATCCCGCCCATGGCCAATCATTGCATCTTTCGACGTTATCACGGCCCAGTTAGAGGGAAATTGGAGGCGGGACTCAACTAATGACAGATTGACAGTGATTATTGCAATCAGCAGTTCAGGGGGGGGGGGGGGGAGGAAGGAAAAAGGCCCGTCTTCCTTTTTTTCAGGTCTATTATCTGACTACAAACAGAAAGCGGGTTTGCAACTACTTAAGGAATATATGATGAAGGAAATTGCCGTTTTTGTGTTTATTGGTTCATTATTCTGCGTATTTTTTATGATTATGAAAAATATTCGTAAATGGGTAAATACGTTGTTTATGTATAAAAGTGTGTCTCTAGTTACTCAGGTGGAGGGTCTCGAGAATATGCTAAGTCTCTGCAGCAGTAAGTCTCATACGAGGTCAATACACCCTCGCTCACCCTACACTCTTAGCTGGGAACAGTTCCACCAAACTCTTTGTTCCAGCACGACGCTCATCTTTTTTGTGTGTGCTGGAACAATGGATGGATTGTTTAGATAACTAGCATTTGCCCCACTACAAGGAGGCTGGCGATTATCACTCCTGGTCCTTGTGTTCCCTCATTCCATATTCCCCAAGTGGTAAGCTTAGGACACAGGGGATTGTGTTAGGTATCGCAATCCAGTATACCTGCTCCCAAAACAGAAGTCGGTACTCAGAGGATTGCGTCAGGGTTCGTAATCATCCCCACACTTGCTTCCAAAGTGGTAGCCGTTACACAGGGGGGTTGTGTTAGGTATCGTAATCCCCCACAATAGCTCCCCCAAACCGGTTAAAATATTTTAGAGGCTGCTTGTGAAGGGTAATATTGCAATACTGTCGTTAGTAACACACCAAAAGCAAGAGGGAAATATCGATGTGAATTGTCGGGTGTAAGAACGATTTTTTTTTTCAAATTTTCTTCTGTGTAATCTGGCATAACTCGCCCGTAAGGTTTCTATTTTTGAGGGGGGGAGGACAATGTTTCAACTCCTTGTTTCGATTTTCAACCTTCGGTCAACAGGTATTGTTGATCGACATTATTATACCTCCGACTTTTTAAACAGAATGTGGAATAAGGATGATCAAGTTTCCAAACTCGTAAGAGATAACGTTTTGTCTTTGACACGGGATTTTTAGCTCTATGGCTAATGTGCGTATTCGTTAATTCTCGTCATTCACTTTCAAATGTGCGTCGTCTGTATACACGGGATAGTTGTCATGACTACATCCCCTTTCATGAGTGTGAGTGTGTGTGTGTATGTGTGTGTGTGTGTGTGTGTGTGTGTGTGTGTGTGTGTGTGTGTGTGTGTGTGTGTGTGTGTGTGTGTGTGTGTGTGTGTGTGTGTGTGTGTGTGTGTGTGTGAGTCGTCTCCCTCACGTCCCTACCTATATGAAGACGATTCAGTGGAATCAAGGAGCATGATCCATCTCCTGAAACCTCCACCCCTGTGTCGACATGGTGTTGACCCCTCTCCCGAGCCCACCCACCCATTTCGGTTCAGATAATACGGTTAAGAAGGGTTCATTAGCATCATATAATTACTCTTGTCGGTGTCTAACGTCAACTATGGACCAATTAGAAGTCTCAGCGAGGATTAATGATGAAGATAACGAGGCCCTGCAGTTATTAGAGGCTAAATGATCCTGCCTGCTCCAAGATTAAGAAAGATTATCATCTTTTAATACTCCTCTGGATTAATAAAGGGTTGAGACTATTATTTTGCTTTTTCTGTTTTCCTTTCTTCCAACGTTCGGATACGAGAGAGTTGCAATACAATATTTCGTATTTAAACACTTCTTTTCCTATTTGAATTAAATGAATTCATGAAACAAATATGTTTGCCATTTTCCGGCGCTGCGGGAAAATACGGATTACCGACTATTCGCTGATAAAGTGCGCTTTTCATAGTCCGGATTTAAGAGGATTATTGCTGGCTAGTTTATTGCCGTTCTCTGTGACCGGATTGAACAGGAATTAATATGAAATGTTAGAGTGATTGCTGTGTTCATCAGGATATTAGGGAAAAGATTACAATACCCTTTTTTCAGTGCAATGTGTTATTGTTGGCGGCCTTACAGACACAATAACTAAACTCTTAATAAATGGAATAACTGGAATGTGTATTGTTGACCAGACCACACACTAGAAGGTGAAGAGACGACGACGTTTCGGTCCGTCCTGGACCATTCTCAAGTCGATTGTGATGAGGAAGTAGAGAGACGGGCAATAAATAGGCAAGAGAGAGCTGAGGAGCAAAGTAAGGTGTATTTTTACCTTTAAAAACAATGAACGTGATACAAATAGCTAATCGTTAAACAGCAAAAGGAAAATAATGTAAGATACTAATTCACTTATTGCATATTGATGATACTTGTTACAAGCGACATGAACATGCAACAAAACATAATAAATGTGCAAACTACAAAAGGCAAATTAGCTCACTGAAGGTACCTTGAATTTATCTCCAATTATAAAATCAGCCCCGCTCACGGAACAGCTTTTACTCCAATGGAATGGTCACGAAGTGGAAAAACACGGGAGAATAAGAGAATGAGTTTGCAGGCGATGAGTCACAATAACGTGGCTAAAGTATGTTGACCAGACCACACACTAGAAGGTGAAGGGACGACGACGTTTCAGTCCGTCCTGGACCATTCTCAAGTCGATCAACATCATCGACTTGAGAATGGTCCAGGACGGACCGAAACGTCGTCGTCCCTTCACCTTCTAGTGTGTGGTCTGGTCAACAGAATGAGTTTCAAGGTTACGAACTCAAACATAGATGGCATTAGAAATAAAGCTTGCGAACTTGGTGAATGGTTCGAAGTAAAAAAAAATCTAATAGCACTTACAGAAAAAAAAATTTCAAGCATCGTAACAAACGCAGTGCTTCCTCACTACTACTATATCGTAAAGAATGTGAGGGAAAGAAGAAGATAACGAGTTGTGCAAATTGTATAAATAAGTGTAATACATTCTATAGTAATTCACCTATTTTCTTCACCCTGAAATATAACAAGGCAAAGACAAGGCTATCCAAGGCTGTGAAAGGTTTTAGAGACTGCCAAATAGACCCCTGCGACAAAGAGAGGAATTCAATTTTTAATACTCGAAATATATAACCCCCTCTCCCCCCACTAATTGTCAGAAGAGCCACACACAGTATGATAGCAATAATATGACAACCATTAATATATTAGAGCAGATTTGGTCGCTTGTAAGAACTGATCCAGTTTGTTAATCATGGGAGACTACTACCATGGATGAATAGATATATGGAGAGTTAAACTCTTGGACGTGGCCATGAGAAACTTGTCAACAAGTCAAGCGACCCTCAAAAATATGAGGAAATGATGAACCAGTTAGACTTGCTCTGATATTCACCCTGAATGAATTAGACATAAGAGAAGTTAAATTTGAAGCCCACATTGGAATGAATAACCATAGTGTACTGAGAGTTGAGTACCTGATGGAAGTGACAATAAATTACCCATAGAAGGGACCAGAAAGCAAAAGACTCCCATTCCGAAGAGGAAAATATGATGAGATGAGAAAAGTCCTATTAGGAATATCTTTGGAAACCGAACTGGTCAGCACATCAGAACCTTCAACATCACACAGAGATGTTGAAGATGGACTTACTGTGTTATGGCAATGACAACATAAGGCGCTCAGCCATCAACAACCTCATGATAGCTGCGCTTTTCTCGAGAACGTCACTCCATCAGCAATTGTTCATTCCCAGGCTAACACACATTTGGAACACGTTTGCTTAACATATAAATACACGTGAAAGACTACGGGCTCACCATAGCCCGTGCTACTTGCAACTTTTTGTTCTCAGTAGCTGAATCTAAACCAAAAATAACAATGAAGGATTCAACACACAGTTGGCACCTGGTGCATCCTGTTCAAAATGGATCGTTACTTAGTGTTAAATTATAGTTATCCACAATAGATAATAAATAAAAAGGCTCACCAAAAATAATTGTTAGGGACAGTCTTCAGATGAGATTAGGTAGGGAAAAGCTCTTTGCTTCAGTTTCATTTGGAACTTTAGAATATTCCTAATAAAATCTAATCCTATTAAACAAATAAAAGGCTCAGGAAAAATTGCACCAGACATTATTGACTACATCTTCCAGAACTGTAGCTAAATTTATCCTGGCCCAAAAAGGGCAAAAATGAGAAGCAAAAGAGGATTCCATAGTCAAACCAGACATGTATGGAAGCAATACATGCCTTTGAACATATGAATTGTGTTCTTTCACAACTACAAGAACATGAAGAGACTACAGAAGTAACAGACCACCAGCGAGCAGAGCGAGATACCAGAGGGCCAGAAATGAGGACACCAGCATGAGAAGAGAAGAAGGAGAGACAGTATAAAAATAACGGAGCAAATAGAGCCAAAGCTGAACCAAAACTGCTCCACAGCAACATCAAGAGAGAACAACAGTGAAAGAACACGTAACGAAACCGATAAAGGGGTAAGTCACATAAAGAGAACGACAAGAAGGTGAGTGAAGAAGTCAACTTTCCAAAAGATTTTCACAATAAAACAAGAAGTTATCCCTGAACTGACAGAGAAAGCGGAAACCAAACAGCTTTGGAAGATTTTTAAATTACAAGAGAGATCAGGTTAGGAGATATAAACTTGAATTGGATGTTCCAAAAGATGTTCGACCTGTCAGAATCTTTCCATAGATACAAAAACAGTGAGCAGATCGAAGCTCTATGCGGGCCACTTTATTCATATTAGGCATTTGCAATATGTTCCATAAAAGTCATATGGTAGAAAAATGATTTTCGCTTGTCATAAGTTTTGTCTTCTGATAAAAACCTGATTATGAAAATATTTATCTCACTTTCAAACCCCAACAGATTCTCTTATCTGAGAATTCTTTACCAGTATCTCTAACATCATTTAAGAGCATTTCAACTTTTATTATACAGTCTGGTATTTTATTTTTCGTATTATTTAATTTNATACCTAGTTAAACACAAGACAAAGTTAGAGAAGATTCTGCGGTATGCCACCAGGCTCGTCCCGGAACTGAAAGGAATGAGCTATGAGGAAGGGCTAAAGGAGCTGAACCTCACGTCCCTGGAAAACAGAAGAGTAAGGGGAGACACGATAACCATCTACAAAATTCTCAGGGAATTGACAGGGGTGGACAAAGACATACTCTTCAGCACGGGTGGAACACGAACAAGGGGACACAGGTGGAAACTTAGTACCCAAATGAGCCGTAGAGACGTTACAAAGAATTTTTTCAGTGTCAGACTAGTAGACAAATGGAAAGCATTAGGAAGTGATGTGGTGGAAACTGACCCCATACACAGCTTCAAGTGTAGATACGATAGAGCCCAGTAGGCTCAGGAACCTTTACATTAGTTGATCGACAGTTGAGAGGCAGGAACAAAGAGCTCAACCCACGCAAGCACAATTAGATAAGTACAATTAGGTAAGTACACACACACACTGTCGCTAGGACACAGCAAACATAGCTGAAGATTGCACATACTCCTTACGACCAATACAATTAAGTGACGTTCCACAGGTGTTCACGACTCCATATATATATATATATATATATATATATATATATATATATATATATATATATATATATATATATATATATATGGGCTGCCAGTTTTCTTTTTCAGCGCCTTAGTGTGGCAATCCAGAGAGGAAATGCTCACTGCATCCATGGTTCCTGCCCGCCATCTGAGGAGCTGGAGGAGCTTTTCAACTTGTGACAAGCAGGCTTGTACCTGCATGTAATCAATATTGTAACTTTTTTTGTGTAATGACATTTTCAAATAAAATTAGATAAATATACACACATACCAAAAGAATAGGGGTGGTAGGAGAAGAAAATATCAAAGTGTTCAGTGAGGATCCACAAGGTCTTCTCTGAGTACTCTTATTTTCTTCTCCGAGGCTATGGGTCCCTACACTTGTACCAGAGGTGTTACCCCTCCTATATATATATATATATATATATATATATATATATATATATATATATATATATATATATATATATATATATATATATATATATATATATATTGATGATTACAGACAGATACTAAGGGATTTGTCTGTAATCTACCCATTTACTCTTGATATAATATACAATCCACAATACCACATTTAATATGATTTCATTCATATGAACCTTAGGATATTCGAACTCCTCTTTAAATGTAATAGGAAAGTGAATAGCATGTTAAACGGAAAAACCCTTAGAATAACCTCTCTGCCTAAAATTAGACTTCCCAGACTTGGTCAGAGTTTAGTAAAGTCTGGAGCATTTCTCAGGATCACTTGTAAAAGACCCCACACCGTCTTGCCCCCACTAGGAGCCAGAAATTACGCAGTTATCTTCTTAAGGCTATCCCATTGCGAGGCATCTCATTTGCTACGTTAAACAGAAGAATTAGGGCATTTTCATTGCGCCTTCAGGCTGCGTAAATGTGAGTTTAAGCTAAAATGCCAGACCAAAGATGGAGAACATCAACTGAATCTCTAAATTTGTCCAACTTCCACCTTTAAGCGCCCAGAAATTCCTTGTGGGTCATAGTCTTACCAGAATATACTCTCTTGACCGGGGAAGTTTGGCTGCGTTAAACTTGCCTTTTAACACAAGATGTTAGGAGTTGCAACATTATCCCTAAGTGTAATGTTCTTTGTAAGAACTTATCCCGATATATCTACCATGTTCCATCCTCCATTCGTTATTGAACAGATTCTCTTCGTGAGAGCAGCCTTTTCGTTACTGCAGAAAAAATCTTCATGATTAGTTTGCAATGCTCCCATGTTGCACAAAGGGAGTGGCATAAATCCTGGGTTGCATAAATCCGATGAATCTTGAATAGATTTTTTCATTACTTGATAGGTATGATATAAATTTGATATGCCATTAAAATTGTATATGTTATTTGTTATATATTTTCGAAAAGCATTTACACCGCTTATATAAGAAATTTGTTTCTATCGTAAATTTGCTTAATAATAATATAATAAAATACTAAAAAGGTATTTCCTTGTGACTAAAATGTTTTAATATTCAGAAATGCTTTATTTAATGAAACTCGATTATTTTTATTAGCTTCCGTATTTTTATTGCTCCTTGTTAAGCTAATTATGTTGTTGGAGTTATGTTAAAGCAACTAATCAGAGAAGCATTTCTCGTAAGCCAATACGATAGTCCTTTAATTACCGTCCCGTTAACCCAGTTCCAGTTGCCCTTGTCGTCTGTATAGGCAACACTCGCCTTGAATGTCCTTTGGTGTAGGAGCAATTGAGATCACTCCAGCCACAGAAGTCTCTGCTGACGTAGTTGCTCGTAATTCAGGTGTTTACACTCGCAAGTGACCTGTTTGTGCACAACTTAGAGTTTGCTCTCCAATGCAGCCACTCGAGCTTACGAGTGAGAGCACTCAACAAGGATACACACATACACACACACACACACACACACACACACACACACACACACACACACACACACACACACACACACACACACACACACACACACACACACACACACACACAAGGGGACACAGGTGGAAACTTAGTACCCAGATGAGCCACAGAGACGTTAGAAAGAATTATTTTCAGCGTCAGAGTAGTTAATAAATGGAATGCTTTAGGCAGTGATGTGGTGGAGGCTGACTCCATACACAGTTTCAAATGTAGATATGATAGAGCCCAGTAGGCTCAGGAATCTGTACACCAGTTGATTGACAGTTGAGAGGCGGGACCAAAGAGCCAAAGCTCAACCCCCGCAAGCACAATTAGGCAAGTACAATTAGGTAAGTACACCGATAAATGTGTTTCGGAATACATATAAACTATATATAGACTTCTGATATGTTCAGGACTAAAGTATACTTGCTTTAGCCCTGAACTAATCTTTAGTACTTTGAACCACATTGCTGGTTCGTTAGCAAACTTTATTGACCTTAGTGTCTCACCCGCGATTAATAGACATTAAGCCCAACTTCCTAATGAAAATATGTGAACTTCTCCCTAGCTAACCCCTAATGATATCTTACATCAAGCAAGTGAAGGTTCGTTGAGTTATTCCAACCTCCCAACATTTAATGTTGGAGGCTAGAGCGATACTCTCAGACACAAATCTACAGAAATATTTAATACAAAACATGTTAAGCAAAGTCTGTGTGAGTCGTGCTTCTGCACCCAATAGGCATTTTAAGTAACATGCCGCTTTTCTCAGCCAGGGGAAAATGGAGACTAGGTTTTGTGTTCGTAATTTCTAATTAACAGTTCACGAATATGAATACTATAGTACCCAACTAATCTGACGATGACGTAAATTTGATTATATTATGACACATATATTAATTAATCGTAGCCATTTGATTAATCATAATCATAATCAATAAATTAATTATGATTAATCAATTAATTAATCGATTATGATTAATCAATTAATTAATCGATTGTGATTAATCAATTATCATAATCATTTGAAATTATAAATGTTATATCATTACTTTTTTCTCATTGCCTAACCTTGTGGGTTGTTATGAAACGGTTATCTATGTAATTACTGGAAATTACATCAATTTCTAAAACCAACCACTTGAATATACATGACCTGACCTAACCTAACCCATCCTAACTTGAGTTAAATAGACCTAACTTAACCTTAATTTTAGATGATTAATGAAGTAAATTCTAATTGTTTAATGTTTACGCTCGTACTGTTTAACATAGCGAGCTTAATTCCGGAATAATGTAAATGTTTGGATAAATCGCAATTAACATTCACAAATAAGCGTGTTGTAATTACACGCAATAAACACACTATAACTACTTACTATTCCCTGATATGCTTATTTTAACCGAATGAGCGAAGCCCTGTGAAGCTACTGTTATAGCACTAAAAGACTTTTAGAATCCTTTACCACGCAGTTGATACATAAATATATGGAAGAGACATATCAGACATGGAACGACTTCTCAAACTCAGTATCACCTAAATATTTACTCTGGCAGGATATACATAAAAATAAAATATAAGTAGTACTTAGTAACAAACTGCACTTGAAAAAACAGATATACACTACTGACACACTTATTTGAAACACATAAGTGTTATTATTGAATTGTGATTTTTTTTATTGGTAGGGGCTTTTTTTCGAAGGAGAGGCTTTTCAATTGACTACAATACTTGCAAAACAAAAACTAAAAATTGGCAATTGTCTCCGTGCTACATAGTCATCAACATCAACAATTTGTATGATACTGGTCATTTTTATTTACGAAAGAAAATCATGATTTTTGATTAAATAACTTCCATAAATTACGCATTTAGCAACAGAGAGTTTACAGTTAATAAAATATATAACTGATTTCAAATCACAGAGAAAAAAGTTACACACCACACACACACACACACACACACACACACACACACACATATATATATATATATATATATATATATATATCTATAGCTATATATATATATATATATATATAGATATATATAATATATATATATAATGGATGAATGTATTTCAGTGCAAAATTATACAAATATACGTATATACGTCAGACGGAAATTTGAGTACTTGAAATCAGTATTTGAATTGTCGGTGTACTGTATATAAAAGCACTGCAATCTATATATAAGGTGTATTTATAGGTATACATCCCTATATACATCTCCTACTGTATATTGTATACATCTTCTATTGTATATTGTAGGTGTACTGTATATACCTATATTTCCATAAGGAGTGAAAATGTCATGTAATTTTCTTCCAAGTAAATCGTTTTTAATTATAACATACTCAGAGTTTGATAATTAATTAATTAATCTTCTACTTGCATGATATATTTTTGTCGTGAAACTTCGTGTCAAAATTCATGTTTAATTTTTTCTGAAGAAATTTGCAAGGAAGCTGTTTTAAATTAGCTTAAGAATCCCGGTTCTTTTCTTAAGATTTCCACCCACGGTCTGACATAGATTGTGTATCTTTTAATTAGATTATTTTTTTTAATTAATCAGATATGTTTTTTTTCACATTCAAGTGTGTCGTCAGACAATTGTGCCTCCTCCTCTTCATTCTTCATTCATTTCTTTGTTTGCATTTGGGTTTTTTCACTACTTTCTGCAAACTTCCTCTGCAGCTCACTCTACTAGTTGAAGAATGTGTACATCAGGGACTTCACTGTTGGGTTAAACTAGCAAATTACCTCAAATTCCAATATTGTTATTTTCGGATCGAAAAAAATGCTCCTTTGAATTGCGCGTGGGCATTATCTCGTTCACTTGATCCCTCTTCAAAATCACTCTCACTCATTTTCTCACATTCTTCCTGCTTACCGTACAGACAGGCACACACACACACACACACACACACACACACACACACACACACCACACACACACACACACACAACACACACACACACACAGGAGCACTGGTGCACCTGCACACAGATGCAAACAGGCATTGGGTTCCTGAGCCCAATAGGCTCAGGAACCTGTACACCTGTTGATTGACGGTTGAGAGGCGGGACCAAAGAACTAGAGCTCAACCCCCGCGAGCACAAATAGGAGAGTACACACGCGCACACTGCAGGTTATGGGCTGGCTGGCTGAGTGGACAGCGCTTTAGACTCGTGGACTTAGGGACCAGGGTTCGATCCCGGCAGCCGCCGAAAACACAAATGGGCAGAGTTTCTTTCACTCTGATGCACCTGTTACCTAGCTGTAAACAGGTACCTGGGAGTTCAACAGCTGCTGCGGGCTGCTCCTGGTGTGTGTGTGTGTGTGAAAAAAATATTTGTTAGTAACAGTTGATAGACAGTTGAGAGACGGGCCCAAAGAGCAGAGCTCAACCCCCTGCAAGCACAGCTAGGTGAATACAACTAGGAGAATACTGCACCTCAAGCCCCTGGAAGACAAAAGAGCTTGGGGAGACATGATCACTACATACAAAAAAATTCTCATGGGAATTGACAGGGTAGACAAGGATGGATTATTTAACACGGTTGGTACACGCACAAGGGGATACAGGTGGAAGCTGAGTACCCAAATGAGCCACAGAGACATTATAAGGAACTTTTTCAGTGTCAGAGCAGTTAGTAAATGGATTGCACTAAGAAGTGATGTGGTTGGGAGGTCGGGTGAGAAGTGAAGGGAGGTCGGCTGACTCCATGCTCAGTTTTAAATGTAGATATGATACAGCTCGAGAAGCTCTGGAATCTGTAGACTAGTAGATTGACGATTGAGAGGCAGGACCAAACTTTAAACATTAATCTGATTGTGAAATGAAGTCATTAAAAATAGTTTTCACTGTGTTGTATTAATACGTCAATGATTTTGTTCCATTGGACTCTTTCAAATTAATATAATACTGATTACGGAGTTTTGTCAATTTTTTCTAAATATTACATGTTAGAGAAATTTTAGCAAGCCTTCAACTGAACGAAGCATATTGTATGATAATACTTAAAATATATTCATTCTAAAAATACATATTATCCAAGGCTTTTCAGCCGTTCTATTTAAACATTTGTTCACGAGGTTGAAGTGATAACATAATTTGGGAGTTTCTCTGACACACTTGTTCTCATTCCCCCAAATCGCTAACCTATGTCAACTTTACTTTCCATTCTCCCTCACTGTTGCGTCATCTATATATATCACCCTCTATTCCCACTTCTCTCTCTCGTTGTAATACTCTTTTTTAAACCCCTAACTCGCTTACTTCCTTCTCCTTCACCAAGATATCACCCCCAAAACAACTTCAAAACAAATTCGTGGTTGAACAAAATAGCCTTGGAATCTCACAAGCAAAAAACAGACAATGTCTTGATTCGTGTTATTTCAGAAGGCAACAGAGCGTAACCGGAGATAATCAAGAAACTTTGCGCAGTGCTTTCTTCATTTTCATATATATATATATATATATATATATATATATATATATATATATATATATATATATATATATATATATATATATATATATATATATATATATATATATTTTTGTAGCAGGAGGTGGGAGGCCGTAACTTTAGGTTGGGAAAGTTAGGTAAGAACCCTCAGGATTAGGGTAAAGTCGGAAGGGGTGCCAACTTTATGAAAGCATTTTTCACATGAGAGTTGACGAAGTTATTCCTTTAGTGCGTGTCTAGCAGAGACATGTTGGAAAGGGGAGTTAATCTCTCTTGTCCTCACAGGTCTGGCTCAACGGCAAACAAAAACAGATAGAGGGAATAATAAAGGAGAGAGGGAGATAGATGTACGAAGGGAGGTTAGGTTTCAATTTAATAAAGATAAAATGGATGTAAACTAATCTATGTTGATTCTGAACGTACACACACACACACACACACACACACACACACACACACACACACACACACCACACACACACACACACACACCACACACACACACACACACACACACACACACACACACACACACACCACACACACACACACTGTGCATACAACATATGCACAGTCACATGCAATAATACAACGGAATATACACGAAAACGTTCATATACTTATCAAAATTAACTGATTTACTCACTAGAGTAAATGATGTGTGATCGTTTTGTTTGATTAAAGAAGATTTCTAACACTGATTTTGTAAAAACAGCTGTGTGTTAGACGAATCTTCTTTGTTTCCATAAATAAATATATTTTTTATATTTTTGACGAAAACAAGACGATGGAGATTATATATGGCAATCTTCAAAAGGCACTTGGTAAAGATCCTCATGGAAAATTACCTTAGTAATAAATTCCAATGGTCAAACGGTCGTGTATCTCGTTAGTTGGATAATTCGTTATCTGGAAACCAGCAACGTGTTGCGTTAAATGATTTAATGCATCACGGTGGACAGACATTGCAAGTGAAGTGCCACAAGTCATCTTTGAGATCGATTTCTTCTCGATTGATATCACTTATATATGTTATGGTTTAAGTTGAACTTTTATGATGAAGATATGTTATAGTCAATTTTGCCAATGACACCAAACGAAGAACCAGAGATATAACGCCAATAATGAAACAGTCTAGAATTCAACTTAGATGATTTTTTAAATTGGTCTAACTTAGGATTTTTAATGCAGTTCAATGTAAAGAGTTGTATACTAGAAACGAAACTTAATTATCAAGCAACACCATGAACAATAGACACGATTAGCGTTAACAAATACATACACCTGTGTGTAGTAATCTAAGGCTAAGAAACCAGTGCAGTAAGGCAGTAAAGAGAGCCAATATAATATTTGATTTCTTTGGGAAAGTTTTCGAGTGTCAGTCGAGAAAAATTCGCAAAATTCACTATGTCCTATAGTGGAATATTGCAAACAGTTTTATTTTCAGTTCGTGAGAAGATATTTTCCGAAAAGAAGTATTCATTGTCGAGCATGAAAAATCATGGATAGACGATGAAATAATTCGTACGATGACCGTTTAACAAGATAAATCTACAGTGTCTTGACAAGACAAGCTTAAGAAGTGATTTAATAAAAATAATTAAAATTATTAAAGTATATAACCAAACGTGACGGCCAAAAATACTTTAGCTGTTTTTATTTTTTCTGTAATCAAATTCTAAACTCGTTGGTCAGTTAATCAATTTGTTTTATTCTATGTAATTCGGTGTATACATTTTAAAAACGAATTAACAAGTGCATCTCTTTTAATCCGAGTGTTACATTGTTCATAGAAAGCTTATGATTGTTCAAAACAAACCGCCAACTTCATATCTAAAATTCGGTTGCCGTTTGAACTTTGTGTGTGTTGAAAATCAACACCCCAGAATGATTTTTCATACAGGGACTGGCAGTCATAGAGCCAACACAATATAACTTTTAATAGATTACAAAAATATTACAAAAAATAGAAAAGAGTATAAAGTAACACCTCCAGATACCTGTTGATGGCATGTCTATAAAAGGACTAATGACTAGACATTTATTAATTCTGGGTAACATGGACATTTTCCAGGCCGCACGTTCAAGATGGATGTCATCAGATTTTGAAACACGTTAGTGTGAGCCACAGGTAACAGACACGCAACCTGATCCTGGTAATCACCACGTCTGCTAGACGTTTTGGTGATGTCCATAAATATTGGCATACATCTGAACTTCTTTCGCAGGGTAAGTGATTTTTTTATTAACATTTTTAGGTATATCTACATTTGTGCAGCTACCCTAGACTATATGAAGGGGGAGTATAGTGTGTCAAATAAGGTAGCGACGGAGTGCTAAAAATCCCCATCACACAGGATGGTTAGTCATACAGAAGCATGTGATAAGTAGTCCGCTCTGGCAAACTGGGTGCTTTATAAGGATATCATCATCAACACAAGAGTGAATAAGGTAGCATTGATACTAAAAGTCCCCATCTCGCAGGATGGTTAGTCATACAGGGCCATATGTTCAGTAGCCTGCACTGGCAAATTTTGGGTACACTATGAGGATATCTTCAAGAGCACGAGAGTGAATAAGTAATTGCAATGCTCCAGGTACCTCATGTCAACGGGTCTGAATGGTCTAACAACTGGGCATTCGGTGATGTAATGAGGGAGATCATGCCGCAGTTCATGCTCACATGCACCTGGAGTGCTCAGGATTGGGAGATCCGTCACCTGTAGCCACCTGCCACAGGTTACGGTAAAAGTGAGAGCAGCTCTAAGGCGCAAAAGCCTACGGATATTTAAATCCGTATTTCACTTTCATGCTCAAATATATATATATATTTTTGATCATAAGCAATTTGATACAATGATAACTGAAAACTGTAAGCTCAAAGAAATGTATATTATGTTCATGTGATTAAGAATAAGCACATTGAAGAGCAAAGATCTAGATGAACCCAAAATATTACCGCTAAATGTTCAACATTACATTTTATTTGTATATAATGTGACAGCAATTGGCGAAACCTATAGCTTAACCTTTGTTGTAATTGATAAGTTAAGTAATCAATGAATACGAATTATGCAATACGTGCATCAGAGGATTCATTTTGTTGGCACTGGACGTGTTGATGATGACTGTGATGGTCGTGGTATTTGTTGTCATTCACATTCCCTAAGTGCTTGGGCATGCCCGGAGCAGAGGTTCGAATCCTCATTACGGTTCCTACGGATTATCTCTTTGTTGTCATGTTAATGGCATTGTTAATGTTCCATATTTTGGTAATGTTAGTGTTTATTTTAATTGCTTTGGGGATGGTAATTACGCGTGTGAGTACTTCTCTGCGTGAACGTACACGCAGAGAAGTAGAACGTGTGTGTGTGTGTGTATGTATGGACCTGTAAAAT
>WNGS01113158.1:46099331-46157136 GCA_020271785.1 Procambarus virginalis
TGTCACCTTCAGACCATAGTTGTTTATTGTCACCTTCAGACCATAGTTGTGTATTGTCACCTTCAGACCATAGTTGTTTATTGTCACCTTCAGACCATAACTGTTTATTGTCACCTTCAGACCATAGTTGTTTATTGTCACCTCCAGACCATAGTTGTTTATTGTCACCTTCAGACCATAGTTGTTTATTGTCACCTTCAGACCATAGTTGTTTATTGTCACCTTCAGACCATAACTGTTATTGTCACCTTCAGACATAGTTGTTTATTGTCACCTTCAGACCATAGTTGTTTATTGTCACCTTCAGACCATAGTTGTTTATTGTCACCTTCAGACCATAGTTGTTTATTGTCACCTGACATGCCAGGGCTGCCAATTTTTACCTTCAGACCATTACTTTTTACTGTATCTTCAGACCATAACTGTTTATTGTCACCTCCAGACCATAGTTATTTATTGTCACCTTCAGATCATCGCTGTTTATTGTCACCTCCAGACCATAGTTATCCAATATCACCTTCAGACCATGGTAGTCCAATGTCACCTTCAGACCATGGCAGTCCAATATCACCTTCAGACCATGGCAGTCCAATATCACCTTCAGACCATGGCAGTCCAATGTCACCTTCAGACCATGGCAGTCCAATGTCACCTTCAGACCATGGTAGTCCAATGTCACCTTCAGACCATGGTAGTCCAATGTCACCTTCAGGCCATGATTGTTTATTGTCACTTCACTATTACACCGCCCTACTATTACACTGAATAACTTGCCCTTCCCGAAGACCTGTTCCACAATACATGAAGCAAATTAATCTACCTCTACTACCAATGGGCGACGTGTCCCTCACGGGGACCTATTCACAGTATATGAGACATGTGTTGTAGACATGATAACAGGTGGTGCCTACGAACACCTGTTGTGATCATACAGCAGCCCACAAAGTATAGTTGGCTCAGTTGGACTGTTGATAAAACAGGGACGTCTTCCGCTAGCGCTGCTGCTCCGTGTATATCATCCACAAGTAAGCCATCTCACTCTACTTCAAACCTAATTATCAACACATCTTTTCTGTAACGTGTTATTACAGTGATTAATGTGAACTAAAGTAAAAAAATTACGGAGAAAATGTTTCTGGTTAACCGTTAATCCTTCAACTGTGTTAGCTTAGGTATCTTGAGCTATGAAGTTCTCGTAAATCTTTCAAAAATTTCATAGGGTTTCTTCTATTCGTTTTGATGGTTTACAATTAAGTTTTAAACTTAAGTTATTCGTGACAAAAAGTACTAAATCCTTTTGATTCCTGTGTAGTCTTAATTTCTCTAGAATCTGCGTGCCTCTTTGACATGAGTGCGCTAGACACAAAGTGCCTCAAGATAATGACCGTCTTCAGAATCTGAGTGTATCTAGAAAATGCTAGTATCTCTAGATTCTAGTTTCTAGAATCTATTATCTCCTGAATATGTCTCCAGAAAATAAGAACCTCTTAAGGTGGTTCCCCCGGTAAACCCCCAGCGGCAGGTTTAGATACCAGTAAACTGGAAAATGAAATAAATCAGGTGCTGAAGGAGAGGATAATCGATCATGGCCATGTTAAGGCCCGTCGCGAGCGCCATGCCCGCCGTGATGAACACCAGATTCCGGAGCGAGACATCCCTTCTTTCGTGCCCCAAGAAGCGGAAAGCTTCTTCGACAGCTTTGAGAAGGTGGCACGGTGAAGAGGTTACCGAAAGAGGACTGGACAGAGTTCGTGTGGAGCAGGTTGACTGTTGTGGCCAGGGAGGCATATAACACATTGAACCTAGAAGAATGACTTGATTACGACACAGTGAAGGGCGCAGTGCTTCGGTCGTTCCAGCTGACGTCCGAAACTTACCGGAAAAGGTTCTGTGGGAACACGAAAGAGCCTGGGAGGATATGTGCTGAAAAGGCAAGGGAACTCGATTGTCGGTTCCTTTAGCGGTTGAGCTCTGAGGAGGTAGGAGCGTTTGTGGGAACATTTCTATCTGATAGTAATGGAGAGATTAGTGTCAACGCTCCGCCCTGACACCAGGCTGTGAATACCGGAAGCAGGTATAAACCTGCCAAACACACACCGAAACTACGACGTTGGTACAACGTTCGAACAAGTTTTAACACTTCCTAACCAGTTATAACAACCAATATAGCCAGTTGTAACAACGTCCTAATACGTCATAAACACGTTAAGCCAAGATGTAACAATTTTATTAAAAGTTGTAACAAGCGGAAAATAGAGACAGTTTCGGTTTGTGTTTCCAGGGAAAGGACTTAAATGCAGCGGTGAATGGTGCGAATATTCAGGCTGAGGCATTTTTTCCTGGAAGTGCATTAATCTGAAAGTATGTTAGTCTATGTGCATATTAGTGTGTGAATATGTTTGTATGTGAGAATATTAGTTTTGAATATGTTTGTCTGGATGTTAGTCTGTGGTGACTTACCTATCAGTACTTACCTATCAGTGTCTGTAAAGGAGCGAGGTCAAGCCCTATATGCCCCCTTACTAGACTTGTTGTGTCTTTGGCGTTATAATTTAACTATTCTTAGTCGAATCTGGCTTTAACGCTCTGGATGGAGGTGGCTTCCACACCTGCTTTCGGTGCAATCTAAATGTAGACCACCCGTACTGGTTAAGAACAATTCCTTACAGTCCTCCGACTCATTTGAGTTTCCAGCTTCCACTTATATGTTCTTGTCCTAGTGTCAACTTTAAGAAGCTGTCCTTATTCACTTTGTCGATTCCCTCAGAACTTTTATGTTGTGATCATATTACCTCTGTTCTTTCTGTCCCATAAGGTTATTTAGCCTGTCCTCATTGACTAGTCCCATTAGCTATGTCGCACACCTCTGTTCCCTTTACATTTGTGCTTTATGAATTAAAAAGTGTGGATTTCATGCCGGTATTGCATTTTCCAGTAGTGGTCTAGCAAATGGGTGTAGATTTGCACTGAACGGCCCTGATAGATTTTTAAAAGATATTATTTTGTTTGCACAAAGGAATCACATTAACGTGATGTATCAATGAGAAAATCTGATGGGGCCATGAGGAGAATTCGAACCTATGCTCTGGGTACTCCCAAAGAAATCGCCTTTTAACCATGTGGCGGCAAATGGAAACCAACCCTTTACTTGAATCAGCGCCGGTGAAAATGAAGTAGGGAGAGGTACGAGTGAGGCAATAATACAGAGGTTTATGACAGTCATAGAACTAGTTAGGAACAAGGGAGGGAGGGATCCCGATCAAGTGTAACATTCTTCCAAGAAAGGGAGTTGAAAATGATTGGTCGACGAGGGAACGGCTAAATGGTAACACTGTCCATAGAATATGGCAACACTATGCATACTATATATGACAACTGCCTTCCCTTCATATCTGAACTCAATAATCTCACTAATACCCGTCGTCTTGAAATTTTGCTCGCCTTTTGACAAACTAACACACTTAGTTGTAATTTGGTTCACACTTCTGCTTCTAATGCTGCTGGTGTCTACTCTATTTCCTGTTCGTCTTGTCCTCTCCAATACTTTGGGGAAACTGGCCGTACACTGAATGACAGACTTAAGAAACACAAGTGTTAAGTCTGTAGACACAAACAATGCTCTCTTTTGTCATGTTATGGACTCTAGTCATCCTATTAATAGGTCTTCTTCTAAGATAATCTTTCCTGCCTCTACGCTACACAGACGCCGTCTTGTCAAGTCAGCTCTGATACACAACATACCCAACATGAACCTTAGTCCTGGCTTTGTTGCTGTTGACTTTTCCCTTTCACAGTATATACTCAAATGCTCCAACCTTCCTAACAAACGTGACCCAACATAAGACTACCACCCTTTTTATCTTTCTTTTCTTTCTCCTCTTATTCTTATGTTCCCATTCTTACTCCCATTATAACCGCCATCTTACACCCCATTGTTACATCTATCCCATCCATTCCTTTCTTCTTGTTCTTACCTTTCGCCTTGCTCTTGTCTTCCTCAAGCAATTACCCCCTCTCGCCTGCTCCTCAGCTATCTCCTGCCTTGCTTAATGCCCGTCCCTCCCTCCCTCCCATCTTGATAATGGTCCAACACGGACCAAACGTGGTCGTCTCATCTTCTAGTGTGTGGTTTGGTCATTATATCTTCAGTTAAGTTTTTGAGACTCATCGTCTGCATATAGAAACACCAGTCATACTATTTCGCAAAACTATGCATACTTTATGGCAACACCATGTATACTATATGCAGCACAATGCATATTACATGTCGATACTATGCATAATACATGGCAACCCTATAGATACTATTTGGTAACACAATGTCCTTATTGTTTTATGTCCTGAATGGTAACACTATCCATAGAATATGGCAACACTATGCATCATATATGGCAATACTTTGAATAAATAGCAACAAAATATAAAGATGCCAACTCTAAGCATATTCTAAGGCAATATAATGTAGGCTTATATGCTTTCTGCCATCACAAGTATACATCAAAACATGGTACATCCAGTATAAACAATGTTCTCTGCGTGACACTTGCGTGTAGAACAGACAATTGTATGTAGAACAGGGAATTGTGTCTAGAACAGACAATTGTATGTAGAACAGGGAATTGTGTCTAGAACAGACAATTGTGCCCAGCACATAAAAGTGTATCCATTGCAGACAATTGTGTTGAGCACAAGCCAATTTGTGAGAGGATGTATGTGCTCCAGCGAGGAGTACACAGACGGGTCGAGGTCCTCCTCATCTACTTCGTGCTCTGCGTCCTTGCCTTCGTCCACTACACCTTGAATTGTGGACCAGCTTGTACTGTGACCAACGTCACACTCCAAGGTAAGTTGTTGTGGTTCTTGACACACGTGTGTTGTAGTGGTTCTTGACACATGTGTGTTGTAGTGGTTCTTGACACACGTGTGTTGTAGTGGTTCTTGACACATGTTTGTTGTAGTGGTTCTTGACACATGTGTGTTGTAGTGGTTCTTGACACACGTGTGTTGTAGTGGTTCTTGACACATGTGTGTTGTAGTGGTTCTTGACACACGTGTGTTGTAGTGGTTCTTGACACATGTGTGTTGTAGTGGTTCTTGACACATGTGTGTTGTAGTGGTTCTTGACACATGTTTGTTGTAGTGGTTCTTGACACATGTGTGTTGTAGTGGTTCTTGACACATGTGTGTTGTAGTGGTTCTTGACACACGTGTGTTGTAGTGGTTCTTGACACATGTGTGTTGTAGTGGTTCTTGACACATGTGTGTTGTAGTGGTTCTTGACACATGTGTGTTGTAGTGGTTCTTGACACACGTGTGTTGTAGTGGTTCTTGACACATGTGTGTTGTAGTGGTCGTTGACACATGTGTGTTGTAGTGGTTCTTGACACATGTGTGTTGTAGTGGTTCTTGACACGTGTGTGTTGTTGTGGTTCTTGACACATGTGTGTTGTAGTGGTTCCTGACACATGTGTGTTGTAGTGGTTCTTGACACATGTGTGTTGTAGTGGTTCTTGACACATGTGTGTTGTAGTGGTTCTTGACACACGTGTGTTGTAGTGGTTCTTGACACATGTGTGTTGTAGTGGTTCTTGACACATGTGTGTTGTAGTGGTTCTTGACACATGTGTGTTATAGTGTTCTTGACACACGTGTGTTGTAGTGGTTCTTGACACATGTGTGTTGTAGTGGTTCCTGACACATGTGTGTTGTAGTGGTTCTTGACACACGTGTGTTGTAGTGGTTCTTGACACACGTGTGTTGTAGTGGTTCTTGACACATGTGTGTTGTAGTGGTTCTTGACACACATGTGTTGTAGTGGTTTTTGACACATGTGTGTTGTAGTGGTTCTTGACACATGTGTGTTGTAGTGGTTCTTGACACATGAGTGTTGTAGTGGTTCCTGACACATGTGTGTTGTAGTGGTTCTTGAGACGTGTGTTGTAGTGGTTCTTGACACGTGTGTGTTGTAATGGTTCATGACACACGTGTGTTGTAGTGGTTCTTGACACACGTGTGTTGTAGTGGTTCTTGACACATGTGTGTTGTAGTGGTTCTTGACACATGTGTGGTGTAGTGGTTCTTGACACACGTGTGTTGTAGTGGTTCTTGACACACATGTGTTGTAGTGGTTCTTGACACACGTGTGTTGTAGTGGTTCTTGACACACGTGTGTTGTAGTGGTTCTTGACACATGTGTGTTGTAGTGGTTCTTGACACACGTGTGTTGTAGTGGTTCTTGACACACGTGTGTTGTAGTGGTTCTTGACACACATGTATTGTAGTGGTTCTTGACACACATGTGTTGTAGTGGTTCTTGACACACGTGTGTTGCAGTGGTTCTTGACACACGTGTGTTGTAGTGGTTCTTGACACACGTGTGTTGTAGTGGTTCTTGACACATGTGTGTTGTAGTGGTTCTTGACACATGTGTGTTGTAGTGGTTCTTGACACACCTGTGTTGTAGTGGTTCTTGACACACATGTGTTGTAGTGGTTCTTGACACACATGTGTTGTAGTGGTTCTTGACACACGTGTGTTGTAGTGGTTCTTGACACATGTGTGTTGTAGTGGTTCTTGACACACGTGTGTTGTAGTGGTTCTTGAAACACGTGTGTTGTAGTGGTTCTTGACACACGTGTGTTGTAGTGGTTCTTGACACACGTGTGTTGTAGTGGTTCTTGACACACGTGTGTTGTAGTGGTTCCTGACCCAAGTGTAGTAGTAGTGAATAAATCCACAAGGGCCGTGTTGAGGGTTCGAACTTACGTCCAGGATGATCCCAGCCGTGCCTTAATCGACTGCGCCACGACATGGTATAAGAATTGCAACCGGGATTGCAACTGCTCATACACAGATCACGCAGTCTCTCCGAGACACAAACCGGGATTTTACACAACTCCCCCCATACACTGGAGCTCTGTCAACAAGCTGTTCTACCTCTTCGTCCTTACTTCATTACACACAGAAATCACAATAGGGTGATAAATCAAATTAATAAATCCACAGGAGCCGTGATGGGGCCCTTGTGGGCCTGAGACTATATTGTTTAGAAAATCATCTAGAGTGACAACGTTTGTGAATCACCAGAGCGAAACAGACAGGTTTCGGGTGAACCCTGGTGACAAATTGAGATCGTCTGTGAGTGACCTGGAGTGAACTGAGGAAATGCCGCCACTTAAGTACTTTGAGTGAACTTATACACAGGTACCTGCATGGTGTAATAATTTAGCCGCTACTCAGTCTAGAGCGTGTAGCCCGCCTCAAACCGACACCCTCCCTGCCTCACTGTACTACGTGACGTCACCACCTTACTCACCGCCAGTGCCATCAAGGGTGTGTGTGTCTGTTGCTCATACAGCACACCCTCCTGCGAGTATCCCGTCGTGTGAGTATGGTGTATTGGGAAAACCTGTCGTCAGTGGTCTCACGTCGTAATGAGCGAAACCAGCTGCCAGGCCACCTACGAGGTCTGCTTGAATGAGCACGAGTGAATGAATAAGAGAGGTAGCCTACCTGTAAAGTCCAAGATCTTGTGTTTTATTATTTTGTCTTTCTGTGTGTTGATCTGAGGGATCATCCACAGTTCTCACCTCAGCGAGACACCTGACGGTGTATGCGTGTTTATCTGTGTGGTACCACGACATTACACTCGTCTGTGAATGTGAGCTTCACATACACCACACATTTAGTTATTGTGTGACATAATTATTGTGCATGATTATTGCCTGTCCTATTGACAATGCCATTGTTATTTATTGTGCATCATCATTACCCGAGTATCCGGTTGGAACTCCTGTGACCATTTGCACACTGGCAGTTAGGTTTGCCGTGTTAATGATTGCCTGTCAATTGTGTTAAGTTAGGTGTTTTTCCACGAGTGAATCCAAATCGATTAGTCAGACGTCAGAAGTCTCGCTAATGCAACCACAGCCTTTCTGCAATGCCTTTCTGACGCCAATCTAAAGTCAGTCAAGCACCCATTGTAATAATGGTTAAGTGTGTAAAAAAATTAATAATCAGAAAATTAATCATGATTATATATTCATAATATGAATACTAGGCAAGCATTGATTTTGTATTTACATATTTGTTTATATAAATACAAGAAAGTACATTGGTTTGTGAGAGTACAGAACATTGGTATTCTTACATTCTTGCAAAGTCACTAACACGCGAAGCGTTTCGGGCAGGTCCTCAGTCTAACAGAAGGAATAACAGAGAAATAATAATGTACAATAATATTTGTTCACTTGTATAATCAGCCAAATCATACTTAGGTATTCTCCATCTGATTATGAACGCAGGGGTTATCAATATAAACAATTAGCTTATATATTATGAGTATAAACTGTTCCGAGAATATAAACTGATAATATATTATTGCTTAACCAAGAAGCAAAGCCTAATTTTTACAATAATTATTTCAGTAATTTATGATAATTAATACGATATGGGTAATATGAAATAACTTCAATAAATCACCTACATATGTCCAGTTATATAGTCTATCATGGCTTCCCTTCGCCAATGTTTCACAATAAATCCTTCACGTTCCTGTTAATGACTACCTGACTGTTGGACTTAGGGAGAGAAGTCGGAGATCTTGTGAAAAATAATCTACCGTTCTATTATAATATATTCAGCCCGTCCTCCTAAGGTTTCCCAACGTCAAGAAACTGTCGTACTAAAATACCTTATCTTTACCTATCAGAGGACCCAAAACAGAAACGGGACAGTAAGTCATTACAATTGCATGATGCATCAAATGAAAAAATCCACAAGGGCCGTGACGAGGATTCGAACCTGTGCCCGAGAGCATCCCCGATGCTGCCTTAATCGACTGAGCTACGACATGGTAAAAAGAGTTGAAACCGAAGTTCTACTGAATTTACTGGATCCTGCAGCCTCTCCGAGACACAAACCAGGGATTTACACAACTCACCCCATGCACTCACAAACAAATCATAAGAATATCCACTTTTTAGTAAACAAATGCCTAATCAATAGCAAACTAAAATATGATTACCCTCGGGTGTTAGTATGGGAAGATATATAATTAATTAATATAAATATGAATAGAGATTATATTAACTTTTCTCTAAAACTCGTCAGGGTAACTGATGCAACCCGTCCTCTTAAAATAACGTCACTTTTGGCTCGTATGCTCACTATGGCCAAATTTGGACGTAATTTGAAATGAAATCGACTCAGAAAAGTGACGTTCCGTTCCGTTTTCTATTTGAGTCGTCCGGCGTACGCACAGAGGTTATGAGAGGACACTTTAAATTAACGCTTTTCATAACGTTTTGAAACTTTATGAGAATTTCCTGCCCACCTAACCTATCAGAGGACCCTTAACTTACTGTTGTTGAAAAAAAATCCAAAATTTATTTTCATTTTTTTTCATTTTTAAATTACGTCTAAATTCGGCCATACAGGCAAACGGCCAAAAGCGACGTTCTTTTTAAGAGGACAGGTTGACCAACCAATCCTCATAATAGAACATCGCAGTTGGCATATTCTTTATCTAAGGTCAAAAATAGTCGTACTTGAAAACGGTAGCGCTTTCGCAAGGTGAGATACTGTCCCATTTTCTGTTTTGGGTCTTCTGGTAGGTTAGGATAGAAAACGATAAACGATAAATACAAAAACTCTCATGCACCTAGCACTGCCGGGTGGGTAAAAACTGGGCACAAGACTTGCTTCATTCTAGATTGTCACACCCCACTCCTATCTTGGTACTATATACCGAGGAGAGACGGAAGGCAATCTCCAGTGATTCGGTAGTCATTGAGAGATTCACCATCATCATGATCTACCGCATCAAGGTCCGGTTTCGTGACGAAACCAGCTACACCGGGCCCCAATTACTACGGAAAATCGTCGACATCACGAATGCAGCTCCATTGGACATCCGTGACGATGCAGACGGCGCTGTACTTCTCTATTCAAGCGAGCAAGCTCTGGAGCAACTGTTTGCACCAGAACACCAGGACGCCCTACGAAATTCCAACCTGATCATCACTCCTACCCGACGCTACTTGGCTGAACTAACCATCTTCGTCAGCCACACGCGTGTCTACATCGTCACCAGGAACCAGACACCATACTGGAGGGCATCAACTCCATGAACCCGGCCCTGACTGCAGGTAAAGTCAGTCATCAAGAACAACGACAGCCCAAGGCCTACTCTCAAGGTCACCTTCCTAACAGCTGCTGCAGGGACCCAAGCTGTGGAGAATGGATTCAGATGCATGAATATTTCAATTACACTGTCAAGATGGAGCGTTACTACATCGTACGCCAATACTTTAAGTGTTACAAATACGACCATGATACCAAGAACTGCCCACAAGCAGAGGCTAAATGCAGTATCTGCACCCATGATCACTTCAAAACCTGCCAGTCAACCAGCAAATTGTGCCTCAATTGTGGAGGAGCTCACACCGCCGTCTCCATGGACTGCCAAGTACGACTGGATGAAATCAAGAAAACAACAACTGCCAACCCAACAACCAATCAGCCGGCGAGCTTCAATAACCAGGCTACGTCGTTCCCAGTGCTTCCCAACGCTTCGGCTTCTGCTACACAGACGTCCACACCGGGCCAGACCACCCCCCACAGGGAACCCAGGACACAGGCGACTGCAGCCCGGCCAACCAACTCGACAGTCAACCAAGCTTGATCAGTGTAACTGAGAAGGAGGCAGAAACAGACATCGCCAAATACGTGAGAACATGCTGCTCGCTCAGAACAACCTACCTACAATGTCGATACCAGCGGACCTATTTCAACATCAAACGCTGACTCCAACATCACCAGCAACCGAAGCAATGTCAGTTTCGCCTTCCCAGGAGGCGGACCCAACACCGGTGCTAGTATCATCAGTGACCCAGACATCAACTTCCACCCAGTCCACCGCCACCCCAGACCAGGCAGACCAACAGCAAAAGAAATATCTACTTCCTCCACTGATACAAGAAAGAAATATTCAGGTCTGTCAGGGAAAAGACAGAAAACGGACACTGCCCAGACTGTTACACCAGTAACTACAATAGAACCAATTGACATCAACGAACTGGAACATACATACATTCAACAATGGAAGTTGTCCATTGCAACGATTGCTTCATATCGGGAGGGTCCTGGTAGTATAGTCGGGTTCGTTCTCGACTCACAATCGAGAATTCCGGGTTCGAATCCCGGGCGAGATGGAAATGGTTAGGCACAATACCTATCACCTAATGCACCTGTTCACCTAGCAGTAAATAGGTACTCAGGAGTTAGTCAGCTTGTTGTGGGGTTGCATCCTGGGCGGAGTCAGTAGTTCGACCTATGGGTGGGTGGGGGGGGGGTGGAACCTCGATATAAGCCTAACGTGTATGAATACATTCTGGCTTCCTGCCCCCAACAAAATGAATTAAATATGAATTATATGAGCTGGTCCTTCATATGCCCCATTCTAAGGACTAAACCATAGATGATGATTCAAAGCTAAGCACAGAGTACCAACAATGGGCATCTTTCCTCTCTGATATCATCACATCATCCACTGATGATGTGAACCTGGACACATCACCTCAAACATATGACATCAATGGTCAGTTTTCATTGGCCACAGCAAGTCACAAGCCCTAAGGAAAGGTGACAACGAATATCACATCAGAACTTCAATCAAGTGCTATTTTGCAAGGTTAGAAACATTCAGTAAAGAATTTTTTCATGTAAAATCTAACATGAGCCTTATTACATACATTTTGACCTATAATTTTGTTTATTTTATTAGGCAGTTCCACGTGGTTAATTGTGAGTATGACTACAAAAGACACTTGTGGGAAATACCCACATCAATTATAAATTTAATACAATATGCAGGAAAAATACTCCTGGTGTGTTATTTTACGAAAGAATAAATACTTTAGTTAGTCAGGAAGAAACAACGAAAATTACGACTCTTGAGTAGAAAACAGAGTTAATATTCTCTGCGTCGTCTACATCTCGATCTCAAAATGTTTCTTGCTAATTTAATATAAAATCCACCAGTGCCAGAGCTGGTAACACAATAAAACAATCTAAATTAATTATACATTCAATTACAATATGCAATTACACAAAACCCTCCTTTATAAAATTCGCACCTCGGGGTGACGGGGCGAGGAGGGAGAGAGGGAACGGCATTGTGAGAAGTGCACTGAACCTGGGGAGATAACACGTCAAGTGGTTGTTGTTGACGGCTCACTGACCCTACCACCATGACCACCATCTCTAGCAACAATTTTTTTTAAATTTTGTAAATTTTGCCCCGAGGGGCGAGTTTATTGGGCAGCGCCACTCATCCTGTGAGTGGACACACCGCCATAGTGACAGTATTGGGCAGCGCCACTCATCCTGTGAGTGGACACACCGCCATAGTGACAGTATTGGGCAGCGCCACTCATCCTGTGAGTGGACACACCGCCATAGTGACAGTATTGGGCAGCGCCACTCATCCTGTGAGTGGACACACCGCCATAGTGACAGTATTGGGCAGCGCCACTCATCCTGTGAGTGGACACACCGCCATAGTGACAGTATTGGGCAGCGTCAATCATCCTGTGAGTGGACACACCGCCATAGTGACAGTATTGGGCAGCGCCACTCATCTTGTGAGTGGACATACCGCCATAGTGACAGTATTGGGCAGCGCCACTCATCTTGTGAGTGGACATACCTCCATAGTGACAGTATTGGGCAGCGCCACTCATCTTGTGAGTGGACATACCTCCATAGTGACAGTATTGGGCAGCGCCACTCATCTTGTGAGTGGACACACCGCCATAGCAGCATGTACATCACTCCCCAATAGGAAGAAAACCCGCTGGGTTGTTCATCCTGTCACTTGTACCCAGACACAGCTGGGACTTACTTAACTGTCTCAAGTGAACAGCTCCTCAAACAAGAAGATTAACATCTGTCAACCCTTAAAAGCTTACGTTATCTTGCGGGTGCAAAATGGGGAAATCTTTTAAGAACAGTGTCAATATTTGACAAATAGTGTTTTCCTAACTCAAACAATGTGGGGTTTATTATTCTACACATACTATTGATATCCCTCAGGTGTTCACATTCACGTAGATAGTGTTCAAGGCGGTGTCCATCACTCTCACCACAGATTCTGCAACTTCGCTGATCAACTGTTGTTTCCATTCCGTATCTCCATGGATATTTGTATCCAAGACGGATTCTCGCTATTATTGATTCTCTACCTCGTCGTCCTCCTCTTCGGCCATAATGATTAGGATTGCCAGCTGTAACCATGTTGTACCATCGTATAGATTCACTGGTTTGTGCTTCTATCCTCCTTTCCTCAGTTACCTTGTCACGGTGATGTTGCTTGACAATAGCTCTAATTTGTAGTAGAGTCTTGGTATGAAGTATTCAATATGGTCTCCTTCAGCGCCTTCAGCAGCCAGCAGATCTGCTCGTTCATTCCCACATATCCCAACATGGGAGGGGATCCACAGAAACTTGATGACTCTTTCCTGATTGGTAAGTACTCTGACAGCTCTCTTAATTTCAGCGACTATTGCAAGATTTTCTGCCCGATTTTTACTTAGGCTTTGCAATGCTGCTCTTGAATCATTAGTGTTCCGTCCAAGAAACCTTAACGCCATAACAATGACAGTTAGCTCTGCTTGCATTGAAGAGGCATAGTTACTAGTCCCAGATAGCAACCTGACTGACCATAGCTTTTGTTGCCAAGACTTGAAACCTATGGAAAGTACAGCTTTCGGTTTATTCTTTAAACCGAAGTTTAAAAAAGTTTTGGCCATTTATTAGTGTAGGAATTTATCGTTATGCTGTATGAAAACACCACCCGCAAGGGTAAGCCATCAACTTGAGCTGTCCCGTCCCACGACCAACGGCCGCCATTAATACACGTCCAGAACAGGTCACATGTGGCGGACCGAGTCCCATGCTGGAGGATCAGTTCTCACACCATACACAACAGCTGAGACAGTTTTCAATGTAACTAATCCATAGTACGCTTGTTTCATAGGTTCATGTTAACGCTAACATGAACCATTTTGATCTTTAAAACCTTTATTACCCCAAACTGAAGTACTAAAAATCACACCGGTTCACAAAACTGGCGTGATGTCACATTTTCTATTTGTGGGTTCTGGGTTAGGTTAGGTTCAGGCAATTTAGTACATCAGTTTAGTGACGTTGTGAACGCTGCGCTTCACCTTGTGGTAGTTGCAGCTTGGGGTTTCCAAGAGTTTTCCGAGAGGTTTATATCTTCGAGATGTTCATGTTTCCAAGAGGTTTACACCAAGAGGTTTACATCTAAGAGAGGTTTACATTTCTGAGATGTTTAAATTTCCGAGAGGTTCACATCTATGAGAGGTTCACATCTATGAGAGGTTCACATCTATGAGAGGTTCACGTCTATGAGAGGTTCACGTCTATGAGCGGTTCACGTCTATGAGAGGTTCACATCTATGAGAGGTTCACGCCTATGAGAGGTTCACGTCTATGAGAGGTTCACATCTATGAGAGGTTCACATCTATGAGAGGTTCACATCTATGAGAGGTTCACATCTATGAGAGGTTCACATCTATGAGAGGTTCACATCCATGAGAGGTTCACGTCTATGAGAGGTTCACGTCTATGAGAGGTTCACGTCTATGAGAGGTTCACATCTATGAGAGGTTCACATCTATGAGAGGTTCACATCTATGAGAGGTTTACGTTTATGAGAGATTTGCGTCTCTGAGAGGTTCACGTCTATGAGAAGTTTACGTTTCCGAGAGATTTCTGTGTCCGAGAGGTTTACGTTGACTTTTATCACTTGTGCGCGAATAGTATTGGGGTTATTTGGTGGTTGGGTCCACGGTCANGGGCGGGCGGACGCGTGGAGGGAGGCTCTGTTTTACTGAGCCATACCTAGTGACATCCTGCGCCACCGAGCCTAGCCTTCACAAGGTGCTGTGTGAATATCCTGGGAAGGTGCAGGAGTGGACGGCAAGTGCCCAGAGTGGACCATCTCAACAAAAATGGATCAAAACAGGTGAATTTACAGTGTGGAATATAAGGGCAGTGAGGGCCACGCCGGCGCCCAGTAGGCCTCCCACAGTGAAGGTGTGGGGGAGGGGTGTTGTTGTGCGGTGCGGCGAGGGGGGGGGTCATCCATGTGCCACCCAGTGATTATATAAATATGTTGGAAAAGAAAAACAGAAATTAGCAATCATGTTTAGTGTTAATGGAGCTCACAGTGTGTCAGTCTACAAGTGTATGATTCATTCACCATTGTGCAGTGATATAAGTAAATTGTACCAGTGTTTAAGTGTCACCCAGACCCCCCCCTCTCCCTCAAGGCGAGCGGTGTCCGGTCAACCCCACCCCCTCCCCGCGAGCCGGCCTCACCGCACACTGTACCTCCTGCCATCCCACCCCACCCACCCTGCGGCTGGGCGTCTCCCACCCACCTATTCACCGCCCACACAGTGCCTGTTGCAGAGATGTGTCACCCTCCATGCACCCAGATATGGCACAGGTCACAGCAAGCATTCAGGTTCTTCCCAAAAGGGAGGGAGACACAAGTACCCACATGAGTGGTGAGTGCGAGGGACAGCTAACTACCCCTGCCGCCACCACCTGTGTCCACCCTCCCTCGCCGCGCCTATGTCACAGCCCGCCCGGGGGACGGAGGGGACTCCCCCAACTAACCAGGAACCCCTCAGCCAAGAACACGGTCCTGGGAACAATGTACCCAGAGGCGCACCCAGAGGGGGACCCAGACCCAGAGGAACGTGTCGGGTTTGTGAGGAAGCTCACAGCCTTAGAAAAGATGGAACCCTACGTCAGCACAACGGCTGTGAGGGTTCATGGACGTTACCTGTAGAGAGGGAAGGCCCACAGGCCCCCCCGGCACCCCCACACATCCCAGCAAACTTCACGTCATCAGATGACCTCCTGGGGGCCATCAAAGCATCCACCACCAGAACTCTTCCCCACATTCCTAAGCTGCGCGCCCATTCGCAGCAGGGAAATATACAGACCTTCTAAGGAAAGTGAATGAACGGTCTGAAAATCTTAATGCTGCAGCCACCATCAAAGCATGGCATAATTTGCTCCTGTTTGGCAATATTTGCTTAGGCGTACCTGCAAGAGGAGGCAAGTCACTAGCCTCATCAGTCACTAGGGCAATAAATAATTTCCCCAGAGCTGACAACTTGATCCCCATCCCTCCTCAACGCAAAAACCGTCGTGGAAGACCCAAGAGTTCCAATGATAATTTTAAGCTTGGAACACAAGTGACCAAGAAAATTGAAGAGGGCAACACAGTAGGGGCAATTAGGTTACTTACCAGTGAAGAAACAATCGCCCCTAGAGATACAGCAACTGCCGACTCACTGAGAGAGAAGCACCCTCCCAGAGTACCATGGGAACCCACTGCTCGGGACACAAATGCCCCAGACATGGGACCTCTATTCCTCCAAGCATCAGAGGTATACAAAGCCATCATGTCATTTCCACCAGGCTCAGCAGGGGGATACACTGGAGTAAGACCTCAGCACCTCAAGGAGATGACAAACCCAGTTCTCGGCGAAGTTGCCGAGACACTACTGTCAGAGATCACGAAGTTTGTCAACGACTGTCTCTCCGGGTTGATCCCAGATACAATTAAACCGTTCTTCTTCGGAGCATCCCTTTGTGCCCTTAAGAAGAAGGATGGTGGAGTCAGACCCATTGCCGTGGGCAACACACTTCGGCGCCTTGTTGCTAGGGCAGCTGTCAGAAAAATCAGCATAGACGCTGCAACGATGCTTCGACCCCATCAACTAGGTTTTGGTGTCCCCCATGGCTGTGAAGCAGCAGCTCATGCAGCACGAGCCTATATCAAGGACCTCCCAGTGAATAAGGCATTAATTAAATTAGACTTTAAAAATGCCTTCAACCAGGTAAAAAGGGATGTGGTACTGGAAGCAGTTCGAACCAGCTTTCCTTGTCTACTTCCTTTCGTTTCAGCAGGGTACAGTAGGGAATCGACACTGTTGTTTGGGGAACATGAAGTTGTTTCCGCAGAAGGTGTCCAGCAGGGAGACCCACTTGCCCTTTTCTTTTCTGCATGGCAGCTAAGGAGGTCACAAGTAGGTTGTCCAGCGAATTCAACATCTGGTTCCTGGACGATGGCACCCTGGCAGGGACACAGGAATCCCTACTAGGAGATCTTCAGCTAGTGAAATCTAGGGGAGAGGAGTTAGGCCTTACACTAAATCCATCAAGTGTGAAATCATCTCGTCCAACCAATCAATCATAAATGCAGTACAAATCTTATTGCCAGGAGCCCAAGTGATCGCTCCACCGACAGTGTGCTGCTAGGGGCACCTCTGGGCTCGAACGCCATTGAGGTAGTCCTCGAAGGAGAAAAAGCCATCACTTCCTCCACCACCACCACCACACAATCACTGCCACCATCACTGCCTGCACCACCACCACCACACAATCACTGCCACCATCACTGCCTCCACCACCACCACCACACAATCACCGCCACCATCACTACCCACACCATCACTATCAATCACCATAAATTACCTTACCTTTCGGTGATTCCGAGGACCAACGTCCCAGCGGCCGGTCTCTAACCAGCCTCCAGGTTCTTGGTCTGGTTGTTTGACACGGCTTCTAGCACACCGACGTATGAATCTCAGCTTCGTTTATCAGGCATCTTCTGGAGGTGTTTATATCGAGTTTTCTAACCAGGAGGCCTTGTCAGAAACCGGGCCGCGGGGCCGATGATCCTTAGACTCTCCGGGAGGTTAGATGGATAAGGGAGCCTTTACGGGTCGTCGGTAAGTGGAAGACATTGAAAGGAGAAGTTGTGGAAGCTTCCCATCACCATCAGTACCACCATCAGTAACTATCACTACCACCAACGCTATCATCACAAACACCACCAGAACCGCTACGGTCTCTCTCTCTCTCTTAGCCAATAACTGTAGTTCTTCTTCGTATCCCTCCTTCCCTCTCCCTCCCTCCGTCCCTATTCCCTCTCTGAAAGGAAGCCTCCGTTCCTTTCCGTTACTGTTACATTTTACATTCCATGGAGAATAATGGGAAGCTGCCCTTTCTAGATGTAACAGTCCGGAAAGGAGCGGAGGTTTCCACACTGCAGTCTACACTAAGGAAACAAACATAGGAATGTGCAATGCCAACAGTGACTGCCCAGACAGGTACAAGAGGAGTGTTGTTAACGCTTATGTCGACCGTGCTCTCAGCCAATGCTCAGGATGGAAGCAAGTTGATGAAGAATTCTGTAGGGTAAGGCAGGTCCTAGTCAACAATGGCTTCTCTAACGTTTTTGTTGAAGACATCATAAAAAGAAAGGTGAAACGCCATGCAACCTCTGAAGAGTCAACTAACACAACACTTGTATCCTCTAGTAGACTATTTTACAGGAACTTCTTTTCGATGGCTCATAAATGGAGGAAAGGGTCCTGAAGGATATTATTGAATCAGAAAAAATTAACAATTTATACAAACAAAAAAAAAAAACGGCCAACCTACTCATGAAGAACTCTCCAGACACCAAACAGAATGCCTTGAAGGAAACCAATGTCTTCTATGCCTTCACATGCTTGCTTGGGGACTGTAAGCCCCAAAGAACTCAGTATACAGGCAAGACAAAAACGTCTCTTTCTAGACCATTAACCATGCACAAACAACAGGGCTCCATCAAGCAACATATACTCTTTTCTCACAACTAGACTATCACCAGAGAAATCTTAACAAGCACTGCAGAAATCATCGGTAAATACAGCGATAGCAGGAGACTCGACATCAGCGAGGCCCTACACATCAAAAAGTCAACACCAGCAATCAACAGCCTATTAATGCACAACTATATTCTACCCACTTCAAGACCGCGAACCAACATAGAAGCAGCTAGAGGATGTATGGGCCAATAGTCATTCTACAGTTACTTCCATTCTTATGTTTTCATACCCATTGTTTCGTGGTCTGTCTTGAGTTTGCCACCTCACCCAAAACTTTTGTGCCATATCACCTCACCACAAGTGAGTATAAGTATGATGAATTTTTGTGTAAACTAAGTCTTTGAAAATGTAATAAGCATTACGAAACACGTTCAGGCGTCAGACCAGAAATATAGAATAAATTTTGGAGAGTGAATTTTTCAATTACCCTCGACAGTGAAGAAAAACGTTAGAAATATTTAGAAAATTCGTGTTAGAATTATTTATTTACCCTTTCGGTCATATTCAACCACACACACACTATATATATATATATATATATATATATATATATATTAATATATATATATATAATATATATATATATATATATATATAATATTTATATATATATTTATTTATCTATAATCAGTAAGTGGAAAAGACTTGAGCTCTTATCAGAAAAAGAAACCCCAACTGATCTTTTTTGCCAACTAAATCTCCTCCCTGTGACTCCAACACACAGTGACCTCATCTTCCCACGACACACAGTGACCACCTCGCCTGGTGTGGGGTTCTGGGGAGTTCTTCTACTCCCCAAGCCGGCCCGAGGCCAGGCTCGATTGTGAGAGCTTGGTCACCAGGCTGTTGCTTGGAGCGGGCCCACAGGGCCACATGCCCACCACAGCCGGCTGGTCCGGAACTTCTCTTAGAAAACAGTCCAGTTTTCTTTGAAGATGTCCACGGTTGTTCCGGCAATATTTCTTATAGTCGCTGGGAGGATGTTGAACAACCGCGGACCTCTGATGTTTATACAGTGTTCTCTGACTGTGCCTATGGCACCTCTGCTCTTCACTGGATCAATCTTGCATTTTCTTCCTCCGTCAGGAACCCGCCAGCCACCATCATGCCAGAGTACAAACTGATCTCTCAACGCCCGGGGCCGCGCTGAGCTGATCCGCTGGATCTTCGCTTACGGCGACATCGCTTACACGGACGAGCGCGTCGAGAAGGAGGACTGGCAAGAGAGAAGAAAAAGAGTGGGTGGACCCATGTATCGCCAGGAGAGAAGACGAGTGGAGTCTATTGTTTGTTTTATTTATCAGTCGTATGCTCAAAATGTTTATGCCCAACCACTTCGGGTGGAGGGTAGAGCGACGGTCTCGCTTCATGCAGGTCGGCGTTCAATCCTCGACCGTCCAAGTGGTTGGACACCTTTCCTTCCCTCCGGCGCATCCCAAATCCTTATCCTGACCTCCTCCAAGTGCTATATAGTCGTCGTAATGGCTTGGCGCTTTCCCCTGATAATCCCTTTTCTTCAAAATGTTTACAGATGTCGTGTGAAAATTTTTGACAGACACAAAAATAACGATTTCAAAATATGTATACAATTTTTAAATGCATATTTATGACTGCCTTAAAATTATTTTGTGTTTAGCAATAGCAAAAAGTGTAACCACGTTCCTTTGCAGAAACTGCTCAGAAAGCCTTACACACAAGAACATCAGATTCAGACTGTTACATAGGGTTATATAGTGTGTTTCATGAGTAAAATGCCCCCACACACAAGGTGGTCAGTCATGCAATGGGAAATTTAGAAGCATTATAAGAATTCTTCCATAACTGTGACAACGCCACCTGTCCTCACTTACATGTATCCTGAAGGTATCCTGAAGCAGCATAATGGATACAAAATTAACATAATCTATTTTCCTGGTTATTATTTGAAAAATATTACGTGAACCATATTTATATTTAATTTGTAGAGAAATATGTATATAATTTTGGAGAGTGATTTTTACCAACTTCCTCTCCCAGAGAAGAATAACATAATATTACAGATAGAATTCATGCTAAAATCGATTCTCAGATTCTCTGGGTCATATGAATAACATATACACACAAGGTGTATTAAAGTTAAAGTTTTGCCCCGAGGGGCGAGTGTATTGGGCAGCGCCACTCATCCTGTGAGTGGACACACCGCCATAGTGACAGTATTGGGCAGCGCCACTCATCCTGCGAGCGGACACACCGCCATAGTGATAGTATTGGGCAGCGCCACTCATCCTGCGAGCGGACACACCGCTATAGTGACAGTATTGGGCAGCGCCACTCATCCTGTGAGTGGACACACCGCCATAGTGATAGTATTGGGCAGCGCCACTCATCCTGCGAGCGGACACACCGCCATACTGACAGTATTGGGCAGCGCCACTCATCCTGTGAGCGGACACCGCCATAGTGACAGTATTGGGCAGCGCCACTCATCCTGCGAGCGGACACACCACCATAGTGACAGTATTGGGCAGCGCCACTCGTCCTGTGAGCGGACACACCGCCATAGTGACAGTATTGGGCAGCGCCACTCATCCTGCGAGCGGACACACCGCCATAGTGACAGTATTGGTCAGCGTCACTCATCCTGTGAGTGGTCACACCGCCATAGTGACAGTATTGGGCAGCGCCACTCATCCTGTGAGTGGTCACACCGCCATAGTGACAGTATTGGGCAGCGTCACTCATCCTGTGAGTGGACACACCGCCATAGTGACAGTATTGGGCAGCGCCACTCATCCTGTGAGTGGACACACCGCCATAGTGACAGTATTGGGCAGCGTCACTCATCCTGTGAGTGGACACACCGCCATTGCAACATGTACAACACTCCCCAATAGGAAGAAAACCCGCTGGGTTGTTCATCCTGTCACTTGTACCCAGACCCAGCTGGGACTTGCTTAACTGTCTCAAGTTCTTTGCTATGATCGTCCCTCCTGCCATATTCCAGTTTTTCACCCGTGTCCTCTATCCTCAGGCGTCCCGGGGGGCAAGGTGCCGGTGTTGATGGTGGACGGGAAGCCTCTACCACAGTCCCTGGCCATCGCCCGCTACGTGGCCAAGCAGGCGGACCTCGTCCCACAAGACCACCTCGAAGCTGCCTACTGCGACGCCCTGGCCGACACCCTCGCCGAGGTTAAGGGGGAAGCCTATAAAATTATGTAAGTATTGGCTGGTGGATAATATGTCCAAATTGAATCAGATCTTGAAGAGCACGGTTTTGAAACAGACAGACAGACAGACAGACAGACAGACATAGGAACCAAAGGAACAGAATAAGTATCGACTTTTCCTACAAGAAATATTGATCACAAGGACACAATATAAGAGACTAATCTACTCCATGAAGTTCTAGTTTCTGAATGAGCTAAAATTAATTACTCGGTAATTTCAGTGTAACACCAACGGACGACAGAGAAGGCTAGGTAGAGAAATAGAAAGGATTGAACTAAAGTTACCAGAATCATATAACATCCAGGAGAGGCAGAGAGAGCAAAAGGCCATCAGCGAAATAGACAGAAATCTGAAATACTTTTTCTCCTGTCTAAAATTTAGAACTAAAACTACATCTAGAATCGGGCCCCTGCGAAAGGTAGATGGAACTTTCACAGATGACAACAAAGAAATGAGTGAAACACTGAGGAATCAATACGACACTGTCTTCAGCGAGCCACTAAACACACTCAAGATTGATAACCCAAACGAATTCTTCATGCATGTGATGCCAACATTAAATCATATATCAGATGTCACCCTAACTCCATTTGATTTTGAAGTAGCCATAGACAGTATGCCTATGCACTATGCAACATGCCCTGAGTCCTGGAACTCCATATTCATCAAGAAGAGTAAAAAAAAATAAAAAAAACTTTCGCAGGCCCTTAACATGTGGAGACAAATCTTAGTTACTGGCATTATCCCTGACATAATAAAACCACCAGAGATAGCACCACTCCCTAAAGGAGGGAATAAAGCAGAGGCAAACAACTATAAACTGACAGCACTAACATCACACATCATAAGAATCTTTGAAACTGATAAGAAGTAAGATCATGAATTACATGAAATCGCAGCATCTCCATAATCCTGGATAACATGGTTTCAGAACAGGGCGCTCTTGCCTGTCGCAGTTCCTGGACCACTATGACATGACCTTAGATGTCATGGAAGACAAGAAAAACGTTGATGTAATTTACACAAATATCGCAAAAGCTATCGATAAATGTGACTATTGTGTTATCGCACACAAAATGCGTCAAAAGAAATCACCAGCAAAATAGGCAGATGGATCTACAATTTCCTAACTAACAAAATAAAATCCGGTCCATCAACCGTGAAGAGCTCAGTCCCCCAGGGTACCGTGCTTGCTCCAGTACTTTTTCTCGTCCTCATATCGGACATAGACAAGGACACAACCTATAGCACTGTATCATCCTTTGCAGATGACACTAGAATGTTTATGAGAGTAGACAACATAGAGGACACAGCAAACTTTCAAGCTGATGTAAATCAGGTCTTTCTATGGGCTACAGAAAATAATATGGTGTTTAACGAAGATAAGTTTCCGCTCATGCGCTACGAAAAAAAATTATATAAAAACGAAAACCATGTACAAAACACAGTCAAATCATAACATATGGAAGGAAATGCAGAATTGAACCAGTGAAGAGTAACCTTGAAAAGAGCAACTCGTTTTCGCACTTGCTTATAGTCAATATTTTGCATGTGAATATGTACATATGTGATATACTAATTTATTGTGATTATTTGAGTTTACCTGAAAAGCTGAATAGAAAACCAGGACCTAACCTAACCTTCTTAGTATGTTAAGATATAACAATTGGTACTTAACCTATACTTATATTAATATTACAGCTTTATAAAAATAAAAAACAAAACTAAAATATTTAAATAAATTGTAAAGTAACTCAGGATATTGTCAAATTTTGAATAAAATCTCTATTGTTTAATAAAACTGAGAGGAAGAGTTAGTGCCTTGGGAAACAATATAACTTGGAATATACCACACAAATATTTATTCATAAGCCAATACGGACTATAAGTAATAAGTTATATATGTGTTGGCCAGACCACACACTAGAAGGTGAAGGCACGACGACGTTTCGGTCCGTCCTGGACCATTCTCAAGTCGATTGTCACAAGTCCCAATCGACTTGAGAAATGTCCAGGACGGACCGAAACGTCGTCGTCCCTTCATCTTCTAGTGTGTAGTCTGGTCAACATACTTTAGCCACGTTATTGTGACTCATCGCCTGCTTATATGTTGTCTTGTACGTGAGCGGGTTGGCCATACCTGATCAACCAGTCTGTGATTCACATGTGGAATTATGTTGGACAGCACAGCCGTGTCCAACAACTTAGTTGACCTGACCATCAACCAGGAGGCCTGGTCAGAGACCAGGCCGCGTGGACCATGACCTCGCGAACCAAAGCCTGGTAACCACAAGATAACAATGTAGAGGGTGGGAAGGTGATGGCTCTCTACAACAATATCACACATAATACTTTGTTCCCTCATCCTTTATCTGGATTCGGAAGCCAATTTCATTCCTCAAAATGAATCATATTCAATACATTACAAGTTTGAATTCATTATTCAATACATTTAATACATTACAAGGTTTGGTCAACATTTTTCAGCCACGTTACTGTGACTCTTGACCTGTATACAAGCTTGACTTCCTCACTGAACGACTGACTTCTCTCCATGACAGGTTCTCATCTCAGAGTGAGGAGGAGAAGAAGACAGTCTACCGTGAGGAGTTCTTCCCCAACGTGATGGCGCCGGTGCTGGAGCGCCTCGAGAAGCGCCTACAGGAGAGAGAGTGGTTCGTCTCAGACAAGGTCAGTGCCAACACCCTCGAGGAAAGTGTTACAAAGTAATCTTAAGGTCAAGATAGAAGAGGTTTGGAGTGCTTTCTTATCAGTGATTATATATCAATGTCTGGTGAAGTAGTTTTCACAGATTTTTTTAATTCTAGCACCTGGTGCGTCTTTATATCTCCTGACAGTCGAGTCTAGGAGTGATTGACTGACGGTCGAGTCTAGGAGTGATTGACTGACGGTCGAGTCTAGGAGTGATTGACTGACAGTCGAGTCTAGGAGTGATTGACTGACAGTCGAGTCTAGGAGTGATTGACTGACAGTCGAGTCTAGGAGTGATTGACTGACAGTCGAGTCTAGGAGTGATTGACTGACGGTCGAGTCTAGGAGTGATTGACTGACAGTCGAGTCTAGGAGTGATTGACTGACAGTCGAGTCTAGGAGTGATTGACTGACAGTCGAGTCTAGGAGTGATTGACTGACAGTCGAGTCTAGGAGTGATTGACTGACAGTCGAGTCTAGGAGTGATTGACTGACAGTCGAGTCTAGGAGTGATTGACTGACAGTCGCGTCTAGGAGTGATTGACTGACGGTCGAGTCTAGGAGTGATTGACTGACAGTCATGATTGCTTTCGAAGTTGTGGCTTCCACGACCTCAGTGCATTCCACCTGTCAGTCACTCGTACAGAGCGAAATTAGTTACTCTTGTTTCTGAAACTCATTTGAGTTTGTACCTTTTACCCATGTTTTATTTTCTTTTAGTTAAAAAAAGGCTGATTTTTGTCCGCCTTTTCTATTCCACTCAGAATTTTGTACTTACGTATATCTCCTCTGATCTATCTTTCAACCAGAGTTACTAAATTGAAATCCCTTACCCTCTTCTCGAAGCTAAATCCTCTTAAATCAGCTGGGAGTCTTATCCCTTTGCCACAAAAAATAAAACATTATCAGCATCACCAATCAGCATAGTGTCAACAACGGAAGGGTCAGAGAACAGCACGCGGATGATGAGGTTGATGATCACAATATACAAGATACTCACCAGCATCAACAATTTGGACAGACACCGGTTGGTCATAAATTGTGAGGGCAGAGCAATGGGGCACAAGGGACATGAACCTTGGCAGACTCGTAGTATGGCCTGGAGGATGTCCAGAGTCACCTGGAGGATGGCCAGAGTCACCTGGAGGATGGCCAGAGTCACCTGGAGGATGGCCAGAGTCACCTGGAGGATGGCCAGAGTCACCTGGAGGATGTCCAGAGTCACCTGAAGGATGTCCAGAGTCACCTGGAGGATGGCCAGAGTCACCTGGAGGATGGCCAGAGTCACCTGGAGGATGTCCAGAGTCACCTGGAGGATGTCCAGAGTCACCTGGAGGATGGCCAGAGTCACCTGGAGGATGTCCAGAGTCACCTGGAGGATGGCCAGAGTCACCTGGAGGATGGCCAGAGTCACCTGGAGGATGGCCAGAGTCACCTGGAGGATGGCCAGAGAGTCACCTGGAGGATGGCCAGAGTCACCTGGAGGATGTCCAGAGTCACCTGGAGGATGTCCAGAGTCACCTGGAGGATGTCCAGAGTCACCTGGAGGATGGCCAGAGTCACCTGGAGGATGGCCAGAGTCACCTGGAGGATGGCCAGAGAGTCACCTGGAGGATGGCCAGAGAGTCACCTGGAGGATGGCCAGTCACCTGGAGGATGGCCAGAGAGTCACCTGGAGGATGGCCAGAGAGTCACCTGGAGGATGGCCAGAGAGTCACCTGGAGGATGGCCAGAGTCACCTGGAGGATGGCCAGAGAGTCACCTGGAGGATGGCCAGAGTCACCTGGAGGATGGCCAGAGAGTCACCTGGAGGATGGCCAGAGAGTCACCTGGAGGATGGCCAGAGAGTCACCTGGAGGATGGCCAGAGAGTCACCTGGAGGATGGCCAGAGAGTCACCTGGAGGATGGCCAGAGAGTCACCTGGAGGATGGCCAGAGAGTCACCTGGAGGATGGCCAGAGAGTCACCTGGAGGATGGCCAGAGAGTCACCTGGAGGATGGCCAGAGTCACCTGGAGGATGGCCAGAGAGTCACCTGGAGGATGTCCAGAGTCACCTGGAGGATGGCCAGAGAGTCACCTGGAGGATGGCCAGAGAGTCACCTGGAGGATGGCCAGACAGGGCAAGCGACAGATGAACGTAAAATAGCAACATCGAATCGCAACTTGGACGCTATAATAACAAAACATTGATAATAACAGAAGGGGGACATGAGATGGCTGGGATAAACTGGGATTAACAAGAATACAACTGAAAAATGGAATCTTCAGACAGAGGAATATGACAGATGATGACGACACATCCCAACTCTCCCGCGCGTTCTTGTCGACTCAGTTAAGGCTCAGTTATCAAGCCAGTTATCCCTGTGGTAACTTTTCTGACACCTCTTGCTTAAAACTCCTAAAGCCAAAAGGATCGATAGGCCTTGCTTTCTATATAGAAGCATCAAGAAATACGGGCCAATAGGCCCTCTGCAGTTACTTCCAGTCCTACCTTCAAATATCGGGCAAAAACCAGTCGTCCTGTTTAATACATCGAAGGGACGAAGTGGAGAAACTGAATATTTTGTAGCAGAAATATTGTTCTGAGAGAACACGGCTTCAGGGGGAAAACCATGCTGAACAAATTTGACTGAATTCTTGATAATTACTGAACAAAACAAGAGAGGCCCTAGACAGACTCTCTCCTCTGGACAGACAGAGGACGTAGTTAGGGTCATGCCATGGACAGAGAGGATAGGTCAGGCTGGAGAGGAACAGACAGTGGTGTTCCACGGGGCTGTGTCCTAGAGCCAATGCTGTTTTAATGTATGTAAATGACCACACAGAGAGAGTGAGCTCGTACTTGTCGATGTTTGCAGATGATGCAAAGTTAATGTGGAGAATAAGAACTGAAGAGGACTGCAGGGTGCTGTAAGGAGACTTTAACAAACTTCTGGATTGGGCTGCTGGAATTCAATCTAAATAACTGCAAAGTAATGAAAATGAGTTAAGGAAATAGGAGACCTGTGTTTAACTATACCATAAAGGGAAGTCAATTACAAGGCACAATAAGAGAAAAAGACTGTCAATAGACAAAATCCCGACACCAACACCTAAAGCTCATGTGAACAGAATAACATCAGCAGCATATGAGAAGTTAGCACACTTAAGAACGACAGTTACGAATCTTAACAATGAAGCTTTTAAGCCTTTACTCACTACCTATGTGAGACCATTTATTAATTACTAATTAATTGTATTAATATTATAATAATTATTATAATGATAATTGTTGTATTTAATAATTATCACTCTTCCTTCTGCTGGGTCATGAAGGAAGCCGGACTCGGGTAAAAGAGGGCTGTGACGATCACTGTCTCGAACCCGAAGGTGAGGACCGGGCCGTCCACCTCCTGGGGCTCGTGGGGCCCCCCAGGCCCTGCTTCAGGAGGCTGGGGTCGTTCTTGCCCTTGCTGGGGTGGTTCATCTCCGGCCCCGACCACGGCGGTCTCCGGGTTTGGAGTCCCAGTGTCTTCTTTCACCAACTTCGAGGTCAAGTCCGGAGCTCACAGTTCCTGCGACGGCGCTGGAACCAATTGTATTGGCGTTTGCCTTTCCTTTGGAGACTTTCGGCGCCGTGGAGAGGGGGGGGGACCTGCTGCTTGAGTAACAGCTTCCCCCCCGTATCAACCTACCCAGGCTTTGCGCCCTGGAAAGGCCACTCCAGACCAACAAGCAGGGCGCACCTCCATAGTCTCCTGAGACTGATGGATGCCTACTATTACTTGAGTATGCAGCTTCAGTATAGAACCGACACCTTGTGAAACATAAACATAAAGTTCAGAGGCTTGCAACTAGATTAGTACTAGAATTGAGAGGCCTCAATGATTGAGAGAGAACAACCTCACAACCTCACAAGCCTCACAGAGAAGAGAGGAAACTGAGGTTATATGATAACTACACACACAAGATCTTGAGGGGAATAGATAAAGTGGATAATGGAAGACAATTAATATTTAAACAAAGTTGGACAAGGGGGACATCGGTTAAAGTTGAACATACAATTAAGCTTAATACATATCAGGAAGTTCTCGCTCCATGTACGGATATGAGGAACGCTGAATGCGTTGAAAGAAAAGTTGTTAAATCCAATTCCATCCGCAACTTTAAGAAAGAAATATGATGAAAATGTTAATATTGAGATAGGTAATTAGCGCGCCAGGTATGAATCGCTAGGAGGCAAGGCATAAAGAGCTGTGGGGAACTGACTCGTGAGATTTATATTTATTTAATTTATATGAATTCATATAGAATTTTTATTTACGTTAATTTATATATTTCGATAACAATTTGTATGAGGTTTAGCAGACTGTATTTCTGCAACATTCTCACAAATCGACTCCTTCCACATTAGGGGGAGCAGTTTATATTTAATTTATATATGCAGCTTCCTCCTCTATGTTCCTGTTAAAAGGACACTTGCTGCAAAGCAGAAATCCTATATATGACAGCTATATCAGAGAAAATACTGTTTATTATATGAGATAAGAACCAAGGAATAATTACCTGGGTTTAGTCGCTTGCTAGTGTTCTAACCAGAATTAATCCTATCTACCTAACATTTCTGGCCAGGAATGACTTAGATAAGATTTCGGAAAGACACTTCCCTCGTGTAGATGTTGACTGCGTGTTGATGATGGTAGAAGCACTAATTTGATCTCCATAACACTTCGTCCAAGGGAGAATTATAGGAGCTGAATTTGCTCCAAGCGATTCTGGTCTCAACAATGGCTCAACAATTAGTAAATGGTGTCGGGTTTTCCAACAAGAACTAGATCTCTGTAGAGCTAGATCTCTGTACAGCTAGATCTCTCTAGAGCTGTAAGCACTTGGATCATCAGGGGAGTGAATGCGGAGGCTGCGAACCTTGAGGCCATGTGACAAGCCTCAGGTTCTCCCAAGACTGGCAGTAAGGTATGCTAACGTCATGACATGACAGTCAGGAGAGTCACTGAGGTATAGCTAGAGGGCCGCAACATACCTTTAAGACCTGCTTAGTTAACATACCGAGTAGTTTAGTATGTGTTTGGAAGTCAGGAAGACAATATTGAACAATCAAATTTTATTTGCTGTTCGAGATTTATATATATAATATTGCATATATAATATAAAATGTTTCCAATAGCAAGTTATTCATTTCATTCAAGATTAGCATATTATGACAGGTGGTCCACGTGTGTTGCAAATTATGAAGCGCCATTCATTTTTCTTTTACTTATTATTTTGTTTTTACCAAATTTTGTGCGTGTCGCAGGTGACCTGGCTGACCTGATGATCTCTCTGGTGTTCGGTGAGGTGCAGAAGCGGAAGGCCGAGCTCCTGGAGGCCTACCCTGCCGTGGTGACCCTTGTTAACAAGGTCAGGGACATTCCGGCCATCAAACAGTGGCTGGAGACAGCACCTGATACGCCATTTTAAATTAGAGAAGTCTACCCTATCTCTGACACTATGCATCTGAAGTTAATTATCCAAACACGTGTGTGTGGTGTAATAGCTCTGGTTTAATACCTTCATTTCATTATGGGAGTCCCGAGAATTGTTCAATATTAAGTGATTTTTTTTATTTGGTTAGGCAATATCTATATTTACTTCCTCTCATTTGTCAGCATTAAAAGAATCATATATTTTTTAATCCAGTCTCTTTTTATATATAATAATTGGTTATTTCATATTTCGTGTTAATGCCAAGACTTCTCTTCACAAAATAAAATGTTAATTATGGTCTTCAAGCAATTAAATTTTCATGACATGTGACTATTTGTAGATTTTTGACAAACCAATTTTATCCTTATTCATCAAAATACTTGTCTCCTGATGATGGCTTATTAATATTTCAGAAATATAAAGAAATGGCAATAGTGTAGTCAACATGCTTTGAACGGAGTTAACGGCTCACTCTCCCTCTCTTGTGTACTGAGCTGACTTACTCACTCTCCCTCCCTTGTGTACTGAGCTGACTTACTCACTCTCCCTCTGTTGTGTACTGAGCTGACTTACTCACTCTCCCTGTGTTGTGTACTGAGCTGACTTACTCACTCTTCCTGTGTTGTGTACTGAGCTGACTTACTCACTCTTCCTGTGTTGTGTACTGAGCTGACTTACTCACTCTCCCTGTGTTGTGTACTGAGCTGACTTACTCTCCCTCCCTTGTGTACTGAGCTGACTTACTCTCCCTCTGTGTGTACTGAGCTGACTTACTCACTCTCCCTCTGTTGTGTACTGAGCTGACTTACTCACTCTCCCTCCCTTGTGTACTGAGCTGACTTACTCACTCTTCCTGTGTTGTGTACTGAGCTGACTTACTCACTCTTCCTGTGTTGTGTACTGAGCTGACTTACTCACTCTCTCTGTGTTGTGTACTGAGCTGACTTACTTACTGGCATACTCTTCTCCTGTACATACTGCAGGATCTTACACTTAAATTGGGCTCAATCTTATTGAAATCAAAGTCTTCTGTTTTATTTACGTGTCTTGTAATGCATAAACTGGAGAACGTTTCTCTTATTTTGTATTTTGTTTTATTAGATTTGAGACATTCAGAATTCAGTTACAATTTTAGATAGATTAACTGTTTGTTTTCCCGAAAGAATGTCTGAATAAAATATTTGTTTAACATTAATTTTCCTGATGTGTTTTGCTCACATATAGACTGTAAATTCATATGTATGGTTTTTAAATAATAAAGACTTATATATATATAATCCCGGTGCATATTATTACCCAGTGTACTTACCTAAATGTTTGTGGGGGTGATGGTTGGTCCCTGCCACTCCTCTTCCCTTCAAGTTATCATCCATATTTCCCTGTACTGTCCTGCCTTATATTTTATTCTATTTTTATTGATATATATAGGGGCATGACGGCTGAGTGGACAAGCCTCGGGATTCGTAGTCCTAAGGTTCCAGTTCGATCCCCGGTGGAGGAGGAAAACAAATGGGCAGAGTTTCTTTGACCTTCTTGCACCTGTTCACCTAGCAGTGAAATAGGTACCTGGGAGTTAGACTGCTGCTACGGGCTGCTTCCTGGGGGGGGGGGGTTGTAACAAAAAGGAGGTCTGGTCGAGAACCGGGCCGCGGGGACACTAAGCCACGAAATTATCTCAATATCCCCCCGTATCAACCTACCCAGGCTTTGCGCCCTGGAAAGGCCACTCCAGACCAACAAGCAGGGCGCACCTCCATAGTCTCCTGAGACTTGATGGATGCCTACTATTACTTGAGTATGCAGCTTCAGTATAGAACCGACACCTTGTGAAACATAAACATAAAGTTCAGAGGCTTGCAACTAGATTAGTACTAGAATTGAGAGGCCTCCAATGATTGAGAGAGAGACAACCTCACAACCTCACAAGCCTCACAGAGAAGAGAGGGAAACTGAGGTTATATGATAACTACACACACAAGCTCTTGAGGGGAATAGATAAAATGGATAAGGAAATCAATTAATATTTAAACAAAGTTGGACAAGGGGGACATCGGTTAAAGTTGAACATACAATTAAGTTTAATACATATCAGGAAGTTCTCGCTCCATGTCACGGATGTGAGGAACGCTGAATGCGTTGAAGAAAAGTTGTTAAATCCAATTCCATCCGCAACTTTAAGAAAGAAATATGATGAAAATGTTAATATTGAGAGTAGGTAATTAGCGCGCCAGGTATGAATCGCTAGGAGGCAAGGCATAAAGAAGCTTGTGGGGAACTGACTCGTGAGATTTATATTTATTTAATTTATCATGAATTCATATAATTTTATTTACGTTAATTTATATATTTCGATAACAATTTGTATGAGGTTTAGCAGACTGTATTTCTGCCAACATTCTCACAAATCAGATCTCCTTGCACATTAGGGGGAGCAGTTATATTTAATATTATATATGCAGCTTCCTCCTCTATGTTCCTGTTAAAAGGACACTTGCTGCAAAGCCGTAATCCTAATATATGACAGCTATATCAGAGAAACATACTGTATATTATATAAGAGATACAGAACCAAGGAATAATTACCTGGGTTTAGTCGCTTGCTAGTGTTTCTAACCAGAATTAATCCGATCTATCCTACACTTTCTGGCAGGAATGACTGAGATAAGATTTCGGAAAGACACTTCGGAAGCCGGCCTCGGGTGAAAGACGGCTGTGACGATCTCTGTCTGGAACCCGTGGGGTGCAGGACCGGACGTCCACCTCCTGGGGTTCTTGAGGCCCCCCAGGCTCTGCTTCTGGAGGCTGGGGTCGTTCTTGCCTTGATGGGGCGTTTCTTCTCCGGCCCCTACCACGGCGGTCTCCAGGTTTGGAGTCCCTGTGCATTCTTTTACCAAACTTCGAGATCAACTCCGGAGCTCACAGTTCCTGGGACGTGCTAAAACCAATTGTAATGGCGTTTGCTTTTCCATTGGAGACTTTCGGCGCCGTGGAGATCGGGGACCTGCTGCATGGATAACAGCTTCTCCTAACCAATCCCATATCTCTTACCTCCGTGTTGAGTGCTCTAAGGCCCTTACCCTCCTTCGAGTGTTGTCCCATACTTCTTGGGGAGCGGATAGGCGCACTCTCCTTGCTTTGCATTCCTCTCTCGTCCTGTCTAAGCTCGATTATGGTTGCCCTGCTTACTCTTCTGCTTCTCCTTCTGCTCTTCGTATCTTGATGCTTTGCACCATACTGGGCTGCGCCTCAGTTCTGGTGCCTTTCGTTCGACTCCCGTCCTTAGCTTGTATGTTGACACTGGCTTCCTATCTCTTCAGGACCGCCGTGATCGCTACTGTCTTCGCTATCTTGCGCGGTCCTTGCAACATCCTTCCTCTCGCCTCTGTCGTGCTTTAGCTTTTACCCCTCCTGCGGTTCCTGTTCCTCTTCACCACCTCCCTCTTTCTGTCCGGTTATCTCGCTTACAGGATTCTCTTTCCGTTCGTGTTTCTAATGTTTCTCCTCGTGTTGTTCCTTCTTTGCCCCCGTGGAGAGTCCCCCTTCCGCAGTTTTGTACGTCCTTGACCCGCGTCACTAAAGCTTTTACCCCTCCTACGGTTCTAAAACGCCTTTTCCTTGAGCACTTTTCTTCTCACTCCCGCTCCGTTTCTGTCTTCACCGATGGGTCTAAGTCTGCGGACGGTGTTGGCTACTCTGTTGTTTTTCCTGATCGCACTTATATGTGTCGCTTACCTCCGGAGACTAGCATCTTTACAGCGGAGCTTTATGCTATTCTCTATGCTCTTCGTCTCCTGCTTTCTCGTTGTCAGTCTTCTTTGTGGTTGTTGTTGACTCTCGTAGTGCCCTCATGGCTCTCGGGTCCTTTAATCCGGTTCATCCAGTAGTTGTCGAGATCCAGCATTGGCTGTTTCTTGTTCACAGTAAATTTAAGTCTGTTGAGTTTTGTTGGGTTCCCAGCCATATTGGCGTGTCTTTAAATGAGCGTGCGGATGCTGCCGCCAAGGAAGCTGTCCGCTCTTGTCCCATCTCTCGTAAAGGTATTCCATATTCCGACTTTTACCCGGCTATCCATTCCTCCATCCTTACCCGTTGGCAGACTTCTTGGTCGTCTGTTACTGGTAACAAACTCCGTACTCTTAAATGTTGTTTCCTTGTGGCGTCCTCCTACCACCGTAACCGGCGATGGGAAACTGCTCTGGCGAGGTTGCGTATTGGCCATACTCGCTTAACCCATGGTCACTTGATGGAGCGCCACCCTGCTCCTTATTGTCCTAATTGCATTGTCCCTCTTACGGTTGTGCATGTCCTTCTTGAATGTCCTGACTTCCGGGACGAGCGTGTGTCTTGCTTTCCGACCATCCCTCGCGGTCACTTGTCCCTCAATAGAATTCTTGGTGACTCGGATACTTTTGATATCATTCGCCTTGTGCGTTTCTGTTCTCGTATTGGCATCCTTGGTGATATTTAGCGCCCTCTGATTATTCCGCACATTTGATGGTGCTACATAGCCTTCCCGGTTTGGTGCCTTCTTTTGATAATTACTTACTTACTTCTCCTAACCAACCTACCCTGGATTTGGGCCCCTGGAGAGGACACTCCAGACCAACAACCAGAGTGCAACTCCATAGTCTCCTGAGACTGACGAATGTCTGCTACTGCTACTTTTACTATTGACATTGTTCTTTGATAATCACTTCCTGATATGGCTCTAATATTCGAATTAGTTTTCTCATCACTTAATATTATATTGGTAAGCCCATTAATAAAAAGCATTTTGCATTTTCTTCAGGTTCGCTCCAGGAAACGAGGATGAGAAGAAAAAGAAGTACGATGAGGAGATGTACCCCAACGTGATCGCTCCATTCCTAACCCGCCTCAGCCAGCGACTAGCCACCAGGGAGTGGTTTGCCTCAGACAAGGTTTGATTTAGACGCATTCTAATTCCACGTAGATTTTCGAAGTGTAATGGCATTAAACCAACTGTGCAACCCACTTAAGTTGTCATCAAGAACTTCTTTTTTCCAGATTTGATTTTTTCCTGTCAAATATTTATATCTAGCTGATCATTTTAATTAACATTCTCCCTTGTTCTTTGTGGTAACAGTCATTCACCTTCACAAGTCTTTGTACAATAATCAACCTAGTGGAACTGGAGTTATATTTGTTTAAGAAATTTATGACCGATGAACAAAACTCTTAACCCATGGATGTCTACTACCAGTATATGTACTCATCGGTTCTAGTAGATAAGGATAAAACAAATGATCCGAAGGTGGGATCCTTTTAGTAACATAGCGCCGGGAGTGAGTTCCTTTATCGTTCATTAAAATGAAAAAAAGAGCATGCAAAAATATGGCAACCCGCAAAGTGCAACTGATTATCCAGTGAATAAGTCAGTGAATGCAGGGAACAGATATTTAGTTCGCAATTATCAGAATAATGCAAAGAAAAGAAAGAAAAAATCATGCTAAATGTTTCTGACATTTTCTACATACATTATGGTCCTCAGATAACGTGGGCTGACCTGTTTATTGGCCTGATGATTGGTGAACTGAGGGAGAAGAAGCCGGAGGTGCTGAAGGAGTTCCCCGTCGTGGAGGGACACGTTAACAAGGTCCTGCAGCTTCCCAAGATCAAGCAGTGGCTTGTTAGCCGACCCAAGACTTCATCCTAGAGAGCATGCTATCTTCATTTCTATATTATTGTTATTCTTGTTTAACATTTTGCATTTTACAACTCTCTCGACTATTATTTGTAATTGCTATAGAGATCGACGCATTCAAACTATTGTAACTTGATCCAAAAGTCAACTATTTTTCAATAACTAAGAAATATATCTAACTTTTGTTAGAAGGCCTTGTGGCACTTTTGTAAATTTTTTAAAAAATTTCCTTTTCCTAATTTTTTGTTTATCGTGATGCACTGATCTTCATCACAAACAAAAAATATATTTTTAACTATGTATCTAAGATGTATTATCTAAAACTGCAGAAAATTATTATATAGTGTTTTATATTATAAAATTATTTATATAATATTGTACTGAAGCCCCAAAGTCTTGTAATATATCCTTGTATTATTATTTACCATCTTGTATTGCACTGTACAGATATATTTTTATAATATTCAGTTAAAATCTACAAACATTAATCGCTTTATATCAATGAGGTCAACCCGGGCACCATGTCGACCCTGGTACCGGGTCAACCCGGGCACCATGTCGACCCTGGTACCGGGTCAACCCGGGCACCATGTCGACCCTGGTACCGGGTCAACCCGGGCACCATGTCGACCCTGGTACCGGGTCAACCCGGGCACCATGTCGACCCTGGTACCGGGTCAACCCGGGCACCATGTCGACCCTGGTACCGGGTCAACCCGGGCACCATGTCGACCCTGGTACCGGGTCAACCCGGGCACCATGTCGACCCTGGTACCGGGTCAACCCGGGCACCATGTCGACCCTGGTACCGGGTCAACCAAGGCTATTAATTCTAAAAGGACGTACCATTTTGGGGGGTCGACCCCAACACCACTGGGAATGTTATTACCTGAAAATATGTGGATATATGTAGGTGTGTTTATCAAAGTATAGAGCTAACGAAAGTATGAGTGCCGTATGAATGGGTTGATCAAGAAGGACGACGAGAGAATACTTGGGATGCCAGTACATGATCAATTGCAACAAGATAACAGTATAACAGCAACAGTATAACAGTGGAATTGTTACGGACTCACTCAGCAAGCCAGTTACTTGGGTTCTTTTCGTCTCTCTCTAGGACCTGAGTGCCTCTTTCTTCACAGATCCAACCCCAAGTCAAGGTGAAGTCATCATGAACTGAGCAGTACTAGAAAACCAAACGGGGAATGGGGTTAAACAACACTAGACAAAACCATCACCACTGTACTTAAATATTGTGTACAGGTAATTATTTACAAGAAGTATACACCCAGAACTATCCACCACTGATAATACCGTATGTGAGACTTTCACACAGGACATCACAAAAACCTCTGTGATCTATCACGGTGAGACCTCCTAGCACAACACTTAGGGCTCCTTCCCTGTGTGCCCTTCTGAGGTACTCAAGCCCGCGAGTCCACTTTTCTAACAATTCACGGGCCAGTCCTGCACAGTATCATCACAATGTCTAAATGTTAACTCCAGCAACATGCTGGCTGGCTTCCTCTCAAGGCTTAACAGTTAACAAGCCTTAACCTAGAGGACAGACGTGCGTCAACTTCATCTGCGAACACAGCTGGGCCACCACGGGATACGTCGTTCCAACACCAATAGCTCGCTGGCTACCACAGACAGTTCACTATCTTCAACAACCAGACCTTTCTTGTTCCCACCGAAGCAAGCCTTGCGTTCTTGAGTATTCTCTTGCTGGCCACTTCTGGTGGACGGCCTTCAGCCCTCCAACGTACCTCTCACGTCGCATCTGAAGAAAGAAAATCATATACCAGGAGTACGAACGAAACTACACCTGTGTCAGTAAGACCACAGCCGTCCACTAGGAACAGAAAATGGGGTCCAGTGCGGTCTACAAATGACATTAACATCGTCACAGGAACATATCTGGTGGTGCAACAACCAGTCTATCAGTACGCAATAAAAACTCTCACTTCCTATGGGTGCTAACAGTGACCACTTTTAGTCAGGTCAAGTGTGTAGGACATAATGATGATCTTAGCAGATATGTTATGGCCTTACTAATCTGCTTGTGATTACCAATCTAGATCAAAACACACTCCAGGACATCACACGACCTGAAACAGTTGTATAAAAGTTGGAAGTGCAGATAGTGAACATTAGAGTAATGCAGGAGTATGGATAGGTGTGTGTAGCACACGGACCAGTAAGGATAGTACTTCAAGAACCTCGGGCAGAGTGAAGTTTACTGTGGTCGTAAGTACTGCTCTCTTGTCCTTGTTACATACATCGCTACTTCTGTTTGCCTCAATTATGGAACCATAGTTTACATCATTTAAGTAATTAAATAAACAAATGTTTAAACTCTACATTCCCGTGTGTGTTAATTGTACCTATCCGACGTACTAAGTGGGGTGATCATTCCTAGACCTCTTGACTCAGTGTCAAGAGGTCAAAGAACTTAATTGACCTAATTATGTTCCTTGAACTAATGATTATCAAATGACCTATTTGTCATTTATGACTCCCCGGGGAAGTCGAGGTCAATTAACCATTATTTAAATGTACAGAATATACTGTTCCATTTATTTCACCGTCTGCAGTGAACTATGCCTTGCTTCTAGTCACACTCTCACCTAGTTGGTGAACTATGCCTTGCTTCTAGCCACACTCTCACCTAGTTGGTGAACTATGCCTTGCTTCTAGTCACACTCTCACCTAGTTGGTGAACTATGCCTTGCTTCTAGCCACACTCTCACCTAGTTGGTGAACTATGCCTTGCTTCTAGCCACACTCACACCTAGATGGTGAACTATGCCTTGCTTCTAGCCACACTCTCACCTAGTTGGTGAACTATGCCTTGCTTCTAGCCACACTCTCACCTAGTTGGTGAACTATGCCTTGCTTCTAGCCACACTCACACCTAGTTGGTGAACTATGCCTTGCTTCTAGTCACACTCACACCTAGTTGGTGAACTATGCCTTGCTTCTAGCCACACTCACACCTAGTTGGTGAACTATGCCTTGCTTCTAGTCACACTCTCACCTAGTTGGTGAACTATGCCTTGCTTCTAGTCACACTCTGACCTAGTTGGTGAACTATGCCTTGCTTCTAGCCACACTCTCACCTAGTTGGTGAACTATGCCTTGCTTCTAGTCACACTCTGACCTAGTTGGTGAACTATGCCTTGCTTCTAGCCACACTCTGACCTAGTTGGTGAACTATGCCTTGCTTCTAGCCGCACTCTCACCTAGATGGTATGAATATTATGATCCAATTTCTGGCACGTCACTCCTCGTCCCTAATTCCAAAATATTAGTATAAAAACTAATCCAAAATTCAGGGTGATGACAGCATTTATGTTTACATAATTTAATTATTTTTTTTGTTGGGGTTGTGTAGGTAATTGGCACTAACTCTTTTTCTCTATCTCTATCTAATTCACTACATCTCTCTCTCTCTGTGTCTCTCTCTCTGTCTGTCTCTCTCTCTCTCTCTCTCTCTCTCTCTCTCTCTCTCTCTCTCTCTCTCTCTCTCTCTCTCTCTCTCTCTCTCACTCTCTCACTTTCTTAATCTTTCTCTCGTACTGCCTCTCCCTCTCTCAATTCTCTCACACTCTCTCTTGTAATGCCTCTCCCTCTCAACTCTCTTACACTCTCCCTCTCTCTTTCTATAAGTTTGCTATATATAACATCTGTTCATTATTCTATAGTGGGCTTTTAGTCCTTTTGATGGCCAAACTAGACACCGGAAAAGGAAGAAACTACGACGTTTCTGTCCATCTTGGGACAGTATCATGTCGTGTGGTCAGATTTTATTCATTTTATGTAATGGGTGGCTAAGTGGTGGTGAATATTATTTAACATTGTTCAATCCCACGTGTCTTGTACTGCTCGGGGTAGTTATTACGTAGATTTATGTGCCGTGATCTTTTCATGTTATCGCGTCTGACTGAATTACTCCATTCGAACAAGATAACAACCATTGTATTGATTTGCTCGGCATGCTAATGGCTAGTAGCTTGTCAGCAGAATTAAACTAAGAGCCACCTGGAGATTAATGTTTGTGCATGATTGCAGTGATAAGTAAATTGAGCTGTTGGTAATCCATGCTAGAGAGAGCGGTCGGAGCCGGTCGGCCGAGCGGACAGCACGCTGGACTTGTGATCCTGTGATTCCGGGTTCGATCCCGGGCGCCGGCGAGAAACAATGGGCAGAGTTTCTTTCACCCTATGCCCCTGTTACCTAGCAGTGAAATAGGTACCTGGGTGTTAGTCAGCTGTCACGGGCTGCTTCCTGGGGGTGGAGGCCTGGTCGAGGACCGGGCCGCGGGGACACTAAAGCCCCGAAATCATCTCAAGATAACCTCAAGATAAGAAGCGGTAACAATTTTCAGTTATGGAAAGTGGCTGTTAAAATGAAGGCTAAGTAGGAGTTAATTCTACAATAGAGTTAATACTACAGTAGAGTAAATACTACAATAGAGTAAATACTACAATAGAGTAAATACTACAATAGAGTAAATACTACAATAGAGTAAATACTACAATAGAGTAAATACTACAATAGAGTAAATACTACAATAGAGTAAATACTACAATAGAGTAAATACTACAATAGAGTTAATACTACAATAGAGTTAATACTACAATAGAGTAAATACTACAATAGAGTAAATACTACAATAGAGTAAATACTACAATAGAGTAAATACTACAATAGAGTTAATACTACAATAGAGTAAATACTACAATAGAGTAAATACTACAATAGAGTAAATACTACAATAGAGTAAATACTACAATAGAGTTAATACTACAGTAGAGTAAATACTACAATAGAGTTAATACTACAATAGAGTAAATACTACAATAAGTTAAATACTGCAATTATGTGCACTCTGGAATTATTTACATACCAGAATGAATTACCGTTATAAGGTTATAGGTTAAGTACATATATGTTCCAATATTTAGCCATTTTTTATTATCAATGGGATAATAATATATATCCACAGAATTAGTACATCAGTGAAATATTGTTCATTCAACAGTGATCATGGAATCTCTTAATTAGAAAGTGTATGAACAAGTAAGTCACAATTGCATGGATAAGTAATTAACAAAATGTGGTTAAGTAAACACCAAGTATTAACTGTTAGAGGGAAAATAAAAAATAGATCTATTTTCATTTATTTTTGTTCAGACGTTGTTCAAGTTCATTGCCAATTAACAGTTCCGTAATTTGTTTTTGTATTTTATCTGATGATTTGTTCCGAAGGAAATTACGGGAAATATGTGTGAAACATTTCATGGGTTAATGTTAAACCTTCGTAGTGGCCTCTTCTAATGCATAGACTGCATATCTAGGTCTCCGTGGTGCAGTGGTAAAACACTCGCCAGGCACTTCACAAGCGCTTTGTCATGGGTTCGTATCCTGGCCAGGGATGATTTACTGGTGGTCAATCCTTAATTGTAACTTATGTTCACCCAGCAGTGAATGGGTACCTGGTTGTTAAACTATTTGGCGGGTCGTATTCCGGGGAGAATTAGGATTAATACTTGCCCGAAATGCTGTGTGCTGGTGGTTGTACAAGAATGTCAGAACTCTTGTATATATAAATAAATAAAATATATAATATAAAATATAATGGAAAGTTCCAATAGGAAACTGAGAAGTCAGGTATTGAGTAACTAGCAGGATCCTCCCTGTAAGAAAGGTTTCGGTAGATGAAATAGAGGAAGTGGTTGAACAACTAGATAAATGCCCGGTAGAAGAAACCCAGATGGATCCCCACATTCCGGAAACAGGAAGCAGACACTGAGGGGGTTAGCGAGGCAGGACATATCAGCGCTCACCCCCAGCACATGACAAAACCATCTTGGAACGGGAAGCCGGCTAGCCATACTTCCTCCATCTATCGATACCCCCACTACTCTGCAGTCTAATGATCATCAACCTTCCCCCAGACGCTCCCCCCTACACATCAACACCCCAGATTTGCAGCAGCCAGAGAATGCCTATAGGATCCCCTGTATGTGTATTTCCTGGCACAGCAAATGCATAAACCAACGTAGAGTTTCCCGTAGTAACAGTCGCCAACACCTATTACAACGTCTATGACCACATCTCTTCCCCTTCACAACCTCAACCCTTACCAGATGAGACCCACCCCTTCATCTGTGACACGTACCCCTTATGTATTTATGTATTATACATAAAGTACATTGGGTGTGGTAAAGGTTGGCTGGACGATGGGTAGCTAACCTTGAACACGTAACCCCGTTTTCTGTAACTTTTATATGACTAACTAATGTAAATTAACATTTGTTGCCTGTTACTTTAGCGTTTGTATTTGATGTGGAAATTTCCCATATTCCTCATGCTTGTATGGTGTCTGAACTACTCATTATGTTTCTGCGTTATGAGAAGCACCCGTTGTTACTTTGGGTCCGGGCAATAGCCTGAAGTGCTGCTCTGTGGTAAAAGCTGACGTGTCTTGTCACTTCATGTTGTAATTCTTGTGATTATTGCTACTTCTCCCCTGCCTGCTGGGGGCATCCACAGTGACCTGGTTGTCTCTCTCCAAAATGCACCAGACGAGAATGCGTCCACTTCAGCCACCACCCCCCATGAAGTTGAAATACAGTATGAACAAGCACCCCATCCCATTACTTCCCGGAATGACGACGCTAGCGCAAGTGATGAAGCAGTGTTTTTGTTACCTACAAAAGCCGGAATATCTTACGGAAAGAGAGAGACAGGCCATGAATGGTGTTAAGGTGACCAATGCCACCCCCTCAAAGGGTGGAGCACGACCTCCTCTAGAACCCCAGGATAAATATGCCAGGCTGGCATTTCCACCTGAAGGTACCAGTGGCAGGAGGCACTCCTGGATGAAACGTGATCTTTCTCGTGCTTTTATTATTTATTTATTTATTTATTTGTATACAAGAAGGTGCACTGGGGTTATGAAAGTACAGAGCATTGAAGTCATACATTCTTGTAAAACCACTAGCATGCTTAGCGTTTCGGCCAGAAACGGGTTCGTTTCGGTTTCATTTCGGGCAGGTCTTTTGTTTACACCGTAGACCTTATATGCACTAGACACGCCTGCCCCTACATCTATGTAGCCAGGTCCCATGAAGACGCCATCTCAGCCCTACTCCAAGGTCAAGTGGGTGGCATCACATATAGTAATGCCGACTGTCCTGCAGGCTCCAGGAGATACAAAGCATACCTTGTCACATTCTACCCCCATGACCTTGACATCTCCTATACGAAAGAGTTATCAGATGTGTACAGTGCAAGACGCATCAGGTCTGTGGGCAAGCCACTAAACAAGATTGCCATCGTCTGGGAAAATGAGGCTCCGCCCCCAGACGTCACAAGTTCCTAGGCCCCTACCTACCAGCAAAACTTCTCTTGGAAGATCGACAGCAAGAACCTCATACTAGCAATTATAAATAACTTAATTGCTGCATATAGTAAAGGGTTTCGAATCTCATTTGTATGGATACTAACACACATAAATAACCAATCATAATGACACAAACATTGCAGGCAAATTAGCGTATAACAAAGATGAAGTTGAATTAGATCTAGGTATCCCCATCTCTGCTATCAAAACTATATTGTACCAAACACTCAGGTCTGATAGTGTTTGAATTTTGAAATTTTATATTAATTTTGATAAAATTACCGACTCCCAACGACCTGAAAGCACCAGTATAAAAAGCTATGATTTGTTTTGATCTGAAACCTGTGTTTATGGGCAACACAAAACGTCCACCAGGCTGTGCGACACTGTGGTTGCCAGGATCAGTTTGGGTTACATTACCTGTGGCAGGTGGCAACAGGAGACGGATCTCCCAATCTTGAGCACTCCTGGTGCAAACTCTGTGAGCAGGAACTGGGACATGATCTCGCACATTACATCACCGAATGCCCAGTTACCAGACCATTCAGACCTGTTGGCATGAGGGTACATGAAGATTTGCATTTACTTTATTCACTCGTATGTACTTGAGGGTATCCTCATAATGCACCCAGAGTTTGCCAGTGCAGACTACTTATCACATGCCTTTGTATGACTAACCATCCTGTGTGATGGGTATTTTAGCATGACGTAGCTAGTTTTTTGACACCTTGTACTCCCTCTTCATATAGTCTAGGATAGCTGCACATATGCTGATGTATCTAAATGTGTTAACAAAAATTGAAAGTGTCGTGCTGTTTCGTAGAACCATTACCTGATAATACCTAAGTTATTTGTTATTTTTAGTCATTTTAGTTAATTTCCTAAGTTATTTGAGGTCGAGGATGATGAAAAAGGCCTACTGCTTCAAACTGATCACATCATTTCAACTCGTGGTCACCCTCCGGTACAGACACGCCAATGGTGACTCAAATACATGCTAAACAAATAATTATATCTAAGAAGATGCTAAGACAGGATGTCATAGGAGAAAGCAAGTCACCATGGCTTTCTCCAGTAGTACTAGTACGCAAACATAATGGTAGCTAGAGGTTTTGCTTAGATTATCTTAAACTTAACGAAGTGACAGACTCCTATCCATTGGTCCTCCACCGAGAGATCCTGAATATCGATGGCACCACTAAATATTTCTCACCACTAGATGACACGTCAGTGTATTGAGTTATATCGGTTGCAGAGCAAGACAGAAGAAAACAGAATTACCTAATAGTGTTCGGTCGTTCAAGTTGAAGTGAATAACATTCGGATTAAAGACAGCTCCTTCATCATTTCAGAGAGCAATTAATTTTATTCTGTGTCCAGTTTCAGGCTGGCCCTCATTAGTATATCTCGATAACGTTGTAGTTTGTTCCAGGACTTTTGATGAGCACCTTGGCGAATTAACTGAGACGTTGTCGCTGTTGAACAAGGGTTCGAATTAAACGTTCCAAAGCTAGCTAAGACATTCTATTTTCTGGATTTTCAGGTCAACGGACGGAATATGCCCAGACCCAGACCCGTGTCGCACTATTGCTGAAATGCCAACACCAAAATCAGCAAAGGACGTGTGCAAATTTCTGAGCACAGCCGAATATTTCCATTAACATACTGAAGGCTTTGCAAACACATGTTTTGTCGCAGTCAACATCTTCTGTGACATCAACTGAGGAAACACACAGCTCTACAAATACAACACCCAGTGTGACTTCCACTCTTGCTAACTCAGACATACAGCCACTATTGATTGACAGCTGTCAATCAAGCAGTGCCCACTCCACCTGCACTAGGGCTAAATCCAGCCAGCCAGAATAGGCCTAGAGGGAGTGGGAGTAGGCGGGTTTGCCTTAACCAGGGTTCTTGGCCTACACACCATCACCCAAAACATAACTATAACCAGGTATTGCATCACCAAACTTAACAAGGCCATGAACAACGTCAACATTAGCCTCCACACCCTCAGCCACGACATAGCAATAACCAGGCACTGGATCACCAATCTCAACAAGGCCCTGAACAACGTCGACACCAGCACCACACCCTGCACGGGTCTCAACTCTTCAATCGGCGGCTTAGCTCTGGTAGTAATCAGTCTGGACAACTTCCACACATCAAAGTAAGGCCCTGCTCTAAATGAAATCGCAAGGGGGCATACTGCTGAAACCTATCAGAGTGATCTCAGGTGCAATCACTGTCACCGAAGAGGGCATCAAGAGGTCTCACGTCGAACCAAAAGGGATTTGGATAGACAGGAACAAATGTTTAAAGACCTTATTTATAGCATTCTAAAAAAAATACTCGGATTTAGTACACTCTTGTTATCCATACCTAAGCTCTACTTTGTGCTTTAATCAGCACAGCAGACACACACCATCAGCACACTAGCTATGGGGTCTGTCATCATACACAATTACCTTCTCAATCAACACACAGACATATGAGGAGTCAATCAGTCAGCATACTGTATGCCAACATCATGGGCTTCATTACCAATATTGGCGATCTCACACACAGCTTTGTGAACACTCATCGTCCTAATGTGGTTATTGTGCTAGAAACATTTCTAGATGACAGGACTCCTGAGAACTTTACTGCAATTGCCGGTAATACCCCATGGAAGCGCAGAGTCAAGGAATGAGTGTCGTCGGAAATTTCGATACTTAATTTAATAAACCCTAGCATACCAAGGTAAAACGATTGTCAGGAATATATTAACATTACTAATTTACTAGCCTTTCACAGAGAATGAATTTAGTAACATACCAGAGAAAATGGGATGTTGCCACGTAAAGAAATACACGAGCTACGTGTGACATTTACTCTTGTGAATAACTAAAACTTTTTAGTCTAGAGTTTTAATACCACAAAAAAGTGTTCTCTGTGACTAAACGTAATTAACTTATACATAAATCCCAAGCTTCCTTCTTTAAGTCGATAATATCGAAATTTGAACCACGCTGGTGGTGGTGCCCCAGACGAGGAGGAGGAAGCGTCCACGCCATTGTGCACATGGCTTCTGAGACGCTAATACGCACCAGTTCTAGTAAACATTTTCATGCCCTGTGGTCGTAAATATCAGATAGATATTTTCTTCTTGATTCCGCACAAGCGTCGTGAATTTACGTCCTATTAAATAATATTTGTATAAAATCCAATTTAAATCCGATTTACTTGAGGTTGGTTTCAAAATGTGTTCCATGAAATTCTCGTTCTCCCCACTAGGCCGCATGGCACCACGGCCTACCCGGTCACGTGATAGGCTCATTGTTTTGTTGTCACGTGGACTGCCTGGATCGCTCTCCCCCCGCGCGCGCCAAACTCGATCGGTTTTCAGCAGTCTTACCCATTCCCGTGTGTATTTGACCCAATACATTCATTTACAATGGATCCTGCTCAAGGCCCAAGCAGTGCTACGCCCAAGGGAGCGACCAGTCCATCAACAGAGGACAAAATAAGTATGATCTAAAGGAGGTACAGTCGAGTGAAGCTAACACCAACAAAGATTCCCGGCCTCGTGGAAGCTTTATCCGACGTTGATGATGGTGATGATATTGAGGGCATTGAACCTGATTTTGACGATTTCATCGAGGATTGTGACGTTCGGGGACACGAAATGTTTCTCGTGGTAGGAAAACACCACCAACTGTGGAAAGTGGCAGTGATTCTAGCATGGAATTTACAAGAGAGGAGGAAAGTGAGGAAGATGGATCAGCCGAGCCTCCTCAAAAGCGTACACCTCCAGTACGTACTCGACAGCCTAGGGCTAGTGATGGCTGGAGTCGTAGCAACAATCCCCCAATTTTAGATGATTTTACTGGAACCCCGGGCCTGACCATTCCCAAACCTACGAGTGCACTAGCATATATTCAAATATTTTTTACCCGTGCTTTGATTGAGTTCTTGACAAAGGAAACAAATTTGTATGCCTCACAGATATTCCGGATGGCCTCGGAAAATGTCGATGATATTTGCAAACCAGTCAAGGTCAAAGAAATGGCCAGATATTTGGGACTGCATATTGATGGGGATAAACAGGCTCCCACCTATAAGGATGTATTGGCAAACAACAAAACCATGGCATGCTCGGTTCTTCAACATGTTTATGACGACAAAACGTTTCCAGCATATTGGCCAGTTCTTCCATACTTTCAATAACAATGCAGTTCCCTTGACTAATACTGACAAGTTGATAAAAGTGAGACCAGTGATGGATTATTTGAAACAAAGGTTTGCAGAAGTTTACTGACCAAAGAAAGAGTTGTGTTTAGATGAAGGTACAAAGGCATGGCGCGGCCGACTCTCGTTCAAGGTGTACAATCCAAACAAACCAGACAAATATGGTGTGAAACTATATATGCTGGCTGAATCAACATCTGGCTACATATATGACTTTGACGTAAATTCTGGTACTGGTAAACGATCATCAAAACAGTCACGGGGTTGATTCGGCCTCTAGTGAACAAGGGTCACCATCTGTACATGGATAATTACTGCAACTCAGTTATCCTAACAGAGAAGTTGAGAGAACTTGGGGTCTACACATGTGGCATAATTAGACTAATACGTGGCGCCCCAAAGGAACTGCAAGATATAGCCAAGGGTAAACTTCCAGTGGATACCGCCGCAAAGATAATACCTTCGTTCTACTGTGCAAAGGCAAGCGAGTGGTCTCAATCATTACTAACGTCCACAATACAGACACTCAGGAAGTTCAATAAAGGAAAGGAATTCGCAAACGCGACGGAACAACTGCACTAGAACAGGTAACAGTGAACAAACCCACTGCAATTTGCGAGTACAATAAGTTCATGAAAGGTGTGGACCACTTCGATCAAATGGTCAAGTATTACCATTTCACCAGGAAAAGTTACAAGTGGACGAAGAAGATAACGTTTTATTTTCTGCAAATGGCTTTGCAGAATGCCTTTGTTTTGTGCAAAAACAACACAAGTGATCGCAGGAAGCTAACATTGCTACAAGTTCACGAGGTGGCAATTTGGTCCCTATTGAAGTGGGACACGGAAGAGTGGCCTCAAACAGCAACAACATCTACACACTTGGTGCATGCTCCAGACCTAAATGATGACACAGGTCCTGCCTATGTTGCCGCCGTGTAAACACCCGGACCATCTGGTGTGAGGCGGCCTTTGTTTACTTCAACACCTCAAGCTGAAGCCTCAACTGAATCAAAACACGAGATGTCTGGTACAAAGCCATTTGACGAGACGGTTGTGACAGATGACTCTGACTCAAGTCTTCCACCTCCTCAGAAAAAACAGGGACGTATTGCTGATTCAGAACATCGTCTGAACTACAAGTTGAAACATGAAAGTGTCAAACTGCCCAAATGTCGGAGGTGTCACGTGTGCGCAAAGTTCGGTATAAGGAGGGAGACCAGCATAGGATACAAGACCTGCGATGTTGGACTCTGTGTTATACCGTGCTACACCAACTACCACCGGAAAAGGGTGTACTGGGTGGAGAAGAAGTAACCACCCGCAACAGCTTCACTCCACCTACGAAACATCTGCTGAGCAACTTTAGGAATGTTGACCTGAAGGAGGTGGAGTGGAGAAAAAATGCTCAACTTGTTGTTCTACAATCATCCTTCTCTTGGTAAGTACACATAATTGGTCTAAGTTTTTATAGTCTTATAGTCTAATTTATTGCGAGCATTTTGATGCCAGAATGAATACTGTATCACATAAACTGCCGTAAGTAGATTCGAAACTTCATAAAGTTTTTTTGGTGTAGCGGGTGTGTGTATGAGTGTCCCAACGGGTTACACTTTGGTGACTTTGGGTGTTGGTGCAGGTAGGGCTTCCCCAGATTCTTTTTCTTTTTTTATATGCATATGTCTGTGTAGGGAATTTTATTCCGATCACTGTCCAACCAAAAAAAACTGTGTGCAACTAGTATAGACTTGACAAACATGACAACAGTAAAAACATTTCGTTTGTGTTTGACGCTCACGGATATGGACAAGCGTAGTTTTATATTTGGTGCCAATTTAACTTACGCTTTGTTAACCTTTTTTACCTATGATCTTATAGAACATTCTATTGCGAACACAATGCTACAAAAATCAAATACGTATATCGAAAAATAATGTCAGGACCGTGAAAAAAGTATAAACTTTCAAAGCGTTGTATCACACATGTCGTCGCATCTGAGATACTGGGCAACACTTAGGCCACTTCCCACACTCTTGCGGTTGGCCCGCGACCATGGTTCTACGTTTATAAGCATATGACTGCGTAGGGAATTTTATTGCGAGTTCAGTGATACTAAATTTAACGCTGTAGGACAAGTGTGGAGTTGACAACCATCAAAAGAGTAGAAACATTTTGTTGCTTTTGGCGCTCACGGCCAGTGATCTACGTAGTTCTTTATTTCGTGGTGGTATAGCTCATGCTTTGGTAACATTTTATACATATGATGTTCTAGAGAATTTTATTGCAAACACATTGCTACCAAAATGAAATACGTACCTCGAGAATTAATGTCAGGACAGTGAAAAAAGTATACACTTTTCGGTGTTGCCGCTCAAGAGCCCAAAACGCCGAGTGCACAATGCAATAGTTTTTTTTAATGTTTGCCGGGAGCGAGAAGGTGTTTTAAGTTAAATTAATTAACACGTGCTCAAACCAGATATTTCCCTTGATTCGTGCCACAGGAACTATAGAAGTCCACTCAATCCACGATTTCGCTATCTTGGGAAGTATCGTTTCCGGTCTACTAATAAGATATTTCAGTAATTCTGGCAACCCATCCTCCGAATTGACAGTACGGTTTAATACCAAGTGTAATAAGTACATTTCCTTACTGTCATACATAGTACATACTTGCACTTATGGGGATGTAATATTTACCACCCCATTTATTCTCCTCGTTTCCTGTTAAGACAGTCAGAATTTTAGGATAAAGTCTTCAAGCTCAAATTGTTATATACAAGTTTTAAATATCAGGAATTTCTTTTCCAGTTTTATTAAACAATAGGGATTTTATATAAAATTTGAAAATATCCTGATTTACTTTACACTTTATTTATATATTTTTGTTTTTTTATTAGATTTATAAAACTGTAATATCAATATAGCTATAGGTTAAGTACTAATTGTAGTTAAGAAGCAATAAAATGCTTATCTTCAAACACTAAGAAGGTAAGGTTAGGTCGTGGTTTTCTATTCAGCTTTTCAGGTAAACTCAAATATTCATAATGTATTTGACACTACGGCACTGGGCAAAGAAGCCGAGGCTCCCCAGCAGACATCCTTCCTCAGCACCATGAAGAGGTCCCTATCATCAGGGGCATCACCCCACTGTGGGGATCCAACAGCAGGAGGCACAGAGGGGGGGCACAGGAAGCAACTCGGAGCCCCTCACAGCCCTAGCTGTCACCTATGGCAGTTGACGCCGGATCACCATACTCCACCACCTCCTCCCAAGGCACACCAAGAAGAGGAGACACACTCCGAGCCCGCCGCAGTTGCTTCGAGACAGGCCGCACCACACCACACCCACCAGGCCCCATTGCAGGCACGGCTATCATCACCGCATCCACACAGTCCACACCCTCACCGTCCGAGGCTACATCACCCCATACTGTCCACCTCATCCAGGGAAACTGCCTTGGAACACCGGCGCACATGCTTCTTCAAAGGGATGAAAGCATTAGAACTACTGGCGTCGATACAAATAGGCACCTCCCCCGGCCAATGTACCTCCTCCAAAACAGAAGAACCCACACCTCCAGGAGCCGGGACTACATCCACATATGTGGATGTGGTCCATGTGGGACATATACCTCCACTGGGACACCCTCCACCACATGCAGTGCAAGCGATGGCCTGACACCCAGACACACCGGCTCAACCACCCCTGGGGCCATGGCAGCCATCAGACATGTCACACAAGCTGTAGAACCAGGCGGAGCAGCTGACAGGCAACAGGCACCCCAGGCACAGTACCCACTCCATCCTCAGAACTGTCCAAACACAACAGGGGCAGAAAATCCTCTGCACAAAAAATATGCACCCTACCAGTTGCTCCCACGTCGCACCCTGCAGCCAGATGACCTTCGTGACCATACCTATAACAGGTGCGCGGTTGCCCCTGATACAGGCAGAGGAGTGTGTAACCTAACAGGGACACCGAAGATGGAACACTATAATTCAGCAACATCGTCAGGGTGCGGGAGTCTTCAAGCATCCCAGCACAGTGCCCGGCAAGGACCTTGTTCCAACGAACACTTAGCACAGTTCCAAACCGTTCAAAACAGGAAGTCAAAAGATCGTTCTGAAACTCGAAGGGTTCATGCACCGCCACATACGTCAAGACGACACCACTTTACCAGAACCGCTTTAACACTTTAACAGAAAACCACTTTCACCACTTTAACACTTTAACACACTTTAACACTTCCACCACTTTAACAGAACCGGCAGAATCAGGGAGAGGATAAACACGCCCCTCATACTGCCCGAGAAAAACCTGAAAGGCAGCCTGGTGACGGAACTTCCAGAGCACGGTTGCCCTGAAGCAGCTGGATGTCCACTAAGTCCGACAGCTGCACATGAAGCACGTTCACCAGGGCCACACCAACCAACAGATGGTTCACTGGTACCGTAAATACCAGACCAGCCGACGACGTCCTCTTCACTGGAGGCTGAGAAGTCCCCATGGCAAATCCCAACATCACCCCTGTCATGGCAAACTACCACCCAGCAGGGTAACCAGCAATAGCCCAATGTAAATACTAGCCAGGAGCAGAGAGACCTCAGAAGCGTCCAACTCGGCCGGTGGTTGTTTCCTGGCTGCGCCACCAGGGGGTGCAGACGTCGGGCTCCGGCTGTCAGTAGTCTCTGCTGTTGCTGAGTGGTGGTTTACGTGGGGGGTGTAGAGCGCCTGCTGGTCGGGGCCCTGCCTGCTGTATGGACGCAGCTAGAACTAGCCGTATTCGGAGGATCGAACTGTGAGGCTGGACTTCTCTGCTGCTGTGGACTGGCCTGTTGTAGAGGTTGCTCTCCTAGACGTCCTCCCCGTTTTGACGTCCCCGAGCTCCTAGGCCTCGAGAAGTTATCGCCTACCCGTGTTCCGGTGTCGTTTGCCACGTCACTTGTTTACCAGGAGTTTGTGGCTCACTGGGATGACCGCACGCTTCCTCTTCTGAATTCCGCTGTGTCTGTGGAGATCTCGGATCCCTGGGGCCCTTGTCATTTGTGAGTGTTCACGGCGAGCTGGTGACCTTCCCGAGGCGGCCCTTATGTTCTTGTTTACGTGATTTGGGACGGTGGTGAAGCACTGGTTCAACGTTTTGAGTGCGGGCCGGCTGGGTTCACGCATGCTTGTCATGCGACTCATGAGCCCTATACCGTCCAAGGTCTCGTTTCGTGGGCTCTCTCTGCGGACCTTTTATCAAGGTCAATCCCACACGTGTTTCCAGTGTGGTGCTGAGGGCCATGTAGCTCCCGGTTGCGACGCTCCTCATGTTGCGGCCCTTCAGTTTTCCTGGAGGATGACTTTCCCTGCTTGTCTGTGTGTGAGGGTCCCCGGCGGATCCTCGCTCTGTCTTGGTGCCTGCAGCGGTTCCGGCGGGCGTTCCGTCTGGCCCTGTTCTGTCTGACCCTGGTGTGTCTGCCCTGCCTGTGTGAGCTCTGTAGTCCTAGGGGCACCTGCTTCGGATCTTCGACGTTCGGTGGTTGCGGAGGTGCATCCGCAGCCGATTGCTTCCGTAGAGGCTTTGGATGGTGCTGTTGGGGTGGTGCCTACTTCTCCTGTGGCCGGACCTGAGCTTACCGGGCTGTCGGGGTGGTGGTGTGAGTCTTCTTCCCCCCCCCCCCCCACGCCCTCTACCTCATCATCTCTGGTAGCCTCCTCGTTCCCTCGTGTCTGCTGGAGTCTACCCTGCCGCCTGTTGTGTCTCTTCCTTCTCCGATTCCGGTCTCTGTGACTGGTAGTGAATTTTTGCCCCCGCGTGTTGAGGCTGCTGTTCTGCGTGATCGTGCTGCCCCGGCTTTGGGGCCGCCTGTCGATGTTTTTTCTGGTGAGCCGTTTGCTGGGGGTGACAGTTCCAACGATCAGCGGCTTCTTTTTAAGCGCCGTCGTTCGACTCGGATGTGTCACCTCGCCGGTCATGGGCAGAGGAGCGTGATGCGATGGATGATGATGCTGTGTTCCCTCCTGTGGTGCCTTCTGTGTTGGACGCTGTACCTCCTGGTGGCTCCCCTCAGTGGGCGGTTGCCCCTGGTGATCGCGACGTAGTCGTGGTGTTGTCAAACGAGTGCGGCAGGAGGCCTCTGCTCCTGTTCCGGTTGGTGAGGGTTCGGGGGGCCCTGCGGAGCCGCCCGTCGTGGGAATCGTTGCGGTGCCCGGCATCGAACGGAGTGCACGCCCTAGTGGGCGGGCCGGCGTGTAGCCTGCCATGCAGCCCGGTGTGTTTCCGTGTGTGCGGCCCTGTGACCAGCTTCCTAGGGGGAAACCCATCACTTTTATCCTCCCGTCCAGCGAGGAGGTCGACAGAACTCGGGTGACTGTGACTTTTGAGTATGTTGACCTGACGCGTCCTGTTCCCTGGTGCCCTTCTACCGTCTGGGTTCCACGGGTGCGGCAATTTGTCTCGGGAGTGCCGAATTCGATGCCTCGGCCTACTGCGCCTCCTGGATGTCTGATTCCTGACGGTGGCCAGCTTCTTTGGGAAGCTTATTGCTTACGCTTTCTATACTGCTTGGGAGTACCCGAGCAGTATGAGTAATTGGGTGATTGGTGTCTATCTGTGTTGTGCGTGATGTTTCCCCGGTGCCTGTGTGCACAGGTGGGTGTTCTTGTCTGTGCGTGTGGGTGTTGTTCCTAGCCCTGCGTGGCCTGTTTTGTTGTATTTGCGGTTTGTTTTGTGCTTTGCCTTTGGTATGGGTGGTTATGTTGTGGTTGTGTGCGGTTGTGGATGTTTGGTGTTATTTCTTTCGTGTTGTTGAGCGCGCCCCGTGTCTTGTATTGGAGTGGCGGGCGGTGTGGTTGTGTATGTTGCTTGTGTGCGTGTATTTATTTTCTTGTCCTCGTGATTGGCTTATTCTTTGTACACTATTTATTTATTGTGTGTAATTGTTTTTTCTTTTGTGTTTTATGCGGTTTCTTTGTCTGTGTCTCTGTGTGTTTTGTGTTTTTTTTCCTGGCTCCTGCGTGGGCCTGCTTCTTTGCTTTGTACCCAATTATTATTTATGCCTTTTTTATGGTGTGTGGAGCATGCCTTTTGTGTGTTATTGTGCTCCTTTGTATATTTATCTTTATATTCTTGTTTTGTTGATGTTCTTTTTGCTTTTTATATGATGGCTTTGTCTCTTTCCTGTGCCATACGATTTGTGTTCTTTCCTTGTTATGTGCTTGTACTTTGGCTTTTTATTTATAAAAAAAAACTCGGTGGTGGTTCGCCATGCAGTTTCCCAGTCACCATTAAGGTTCCAATAACTGAGGTTCATCTGTGACCGAAGGAAACCACTGCCTTTATCAGGCGATTTCGACTCTAGAGCTAAGCACTTAACAAATTATTAACCCATTTGTTAATTTGTCCTCCCCACCATTCCCACCATTACCCCCTTATCCGTATCCTTGTCCTCTCCACAATTCCCCACTCCCTCCCTAATAATTATTGTTAATAATTGGTTAACAACAATTATTAACCTATTTAGTAGCAGAACTAACATAAATACTGTAGTTCATTATTATCCATCACTGGTAGTATAGGCTATGAATGTATAACTCCCCCAAAATGTGGAAGGATAACCCAGCAGGACCAATTAATATAATACAGTTCATTTACAACATACAGTCCATTTAAATTAATTAATTTTAAGTATATTTCTACTAGTAATTTAATAGTACCCAAACAAATTCCTGCTAGGAATATCACAAGTGTTGCAGTGTGCTCAGCAAATCTATGCATGCCCAACACATTGATGTGGTCATTCCTGGTCACTTTTAAATTATGTGCTACAAAATTTGCATAAATCCGGGTACCTCAATACTCTTATGTATAATGTACAGACCTTAATGGCAGGGTGCTTCCCCAATAAACTTCCTGTTGGACAACCTTGACTCCCTTCTAATGCAGCACAACTGTCAGCACATTATAATTGTCGGTGACCTCAACCAGTATCTCATACAGTACGCCGACGAGCCATACAAAAACAAAGACGTCAACCCTCCCTACAGAACTGGGTTAATCTCCGGCGGGCCACAGCAGAAGCCAAAAAAACCATACTGTCAGCAAAGCGAGCATCATGGGCAAAATTTTGTGATAGCCTCACACCCACTACGCCACATTCAAAAGTCTGGGCCATTTAACAGCATTAAAGGTCGCCCAACATTCCCTTCGTTTCCCCTTGATGATCAACGGTTCACTCTGTCAAACACCTCAGGAGCGTGCAAATGTTTCTTGCTGATTGTCTTAAGTTACCCTCTCAACACCCTTCTTTCATGCCCAAGACTCCCCCTCAGACAAGAAATTGACCGTGCCATACTGCTACCCATGCTCGGCGTCGACAACATGTTCACCTTAAGCGAGCTACACTTAGCCTTAACTCGCCTACCTCTGGCAAGGCACCTGGAGAGGATGGAATTCCATATGAACTCATTAAATATCTTCCATCGACCGCACATAGTACTATCCTAAACTATTACAACCTATGCTGGACTCACGGAAATATTCCCTCACAATGGCAGACCAGTATTATTCTTCCGTTCCTTAACCAGAAAAGACCCATCCCAACCTGCGTCATACAGACCTATTTCCCTACTATCATGCATTAGTAAAGTCATGGAAAGGCTAGTACATACTCGCCTCCAATGGTACCTAGAGTATAAATAATATTATACCGTCACTCCAAGCTGGATTTCGACCGCAATGCTCCACACTCGATCAAATACTTTGCCTTGAACATGAAATCCGCACCGCCCTCAGAAGCAGCAAATTTGTATTGTTCTCTACTTAGACCTCAAAGGAGCTTTTGATAGCATTCCTCATACTTGCCTCCTCGCAAAGCTTGCGCGTTTAGGCGTACAGGGAAGATTACTTTTATGGTTAAAATCCTATCTTACGAACAGGACCTCTAAAGTCTATATACAAGGCGAGTTTTCCGATGACATCCAAATACAAACGGGTGTCCCACAAGGCTCCATACTAAGCCCAACCCTTTTGCTGCATTCTTAGCAGATTTGCCAAACACCCCATCCTGTTCACCTCTCAGCGTACGCCGACGACTTAACATTGTATTATTCAGACAATGCCTTACCTAACACAGTCTCAACAATGCAACCAGCACTTGACCACCTCATAGATTGGACACAACAATGGGGCCTTCAAGTTATACTACTACCAAACCTATTTTCAAATTTTCACTAAAAAAAAGACTTGCTCATCTACCTACCCTCACAATACACAACACTCCCATCCAACACGTACAAGAACATAAATACCTTGGCATGCACTTAGACTCGCCCTCACTTACCTGGAAAGCACACATTCAACACTTAAACAGACGACACAACCCCGACTCGCCATACTGAAAGCCCTCACTGGCACCACCTGGGGAGCACACCATAAATCCTGCTTCGTTTCTATACAACCTACATTCGCAGCCAACTAGACTATTGTTGCCAAGCATATGCGTCGGCTGCGCCTACCAACCTACAGAGCCTGAGGTCATTCAAAACAATGCCATGCACTTATATGTGGCGCAATGCGTTCCACTCCTATCCTCGGACTTTACGGGGAAACGGGCCTCACAGCCTAGCCACCAGACGAGACATAATGTGTGCCAACATCGTCACTCTGTACCACTGCTCACCAGACACACCACCCATACAGATCAAAAATTAACCCAACAGTTAACCCACATATCCCCCGCTTCCCAACAAATCACTCGCAACCTTTCCTCACACGGGCTACAAATAACCTCAATATAGACCTCTCTCTACTCCAAAACTCGGAAACCCAACTTACTGTTCCCCCTATTCCACCTTGGCTTTATACAACTCCTAATACAGCAATACAACTCGAAGACAGCATTCCAAAGTCTGCACCAAACTCAGTCATAGCCTCAGTCTTTCTCTCAACAATGAAAAATTGCTACCAAATACCACAGAGATTTATACAGATGGATCTCGCATCATCATGAACAACGTACCCTCGGTCACTAGCGCTGTATGATACGGAATACCATCTCAAGCAGGGATGGCGATTACCAAACCAACTATCTGTTTTCACAGCTGAATTATATGCCTTTATCAAGCTCTCCAAATAATCACAACATTACCAATCGGGACATATACAATCTGCAGTGACTCCAAGAGTGCGATTCAAGCAATTACGTACTCTTCAACAACATGCAAGGAGTTTGTTTACCCATGTCCTCAACTTCTTCATGAACATCGATGAAACGGTTACGATACCTCTATCCAATGGGTTCCCAGCGCATTGTGGTATTCTCCATAATGAACTAGTAGATCAACTAGCCAAAGCAATGCACACAAA
>WNGS01113158.1:46194910-46212906 GCA_020271785.1 Procambarus virginalis
TCGATCCCTTGATGTAAAGTGTATTATTCAATTACATCACACAAAGGTCCGCAGGCAAGATATTAATCTTGCATTGCTCATATTGGATATTGGATATTAATCAGCATTGCTCCTGGTGGTGTGTTCTTGGTAAATACAATTCGTTATCTACTCACGCTTACAAAATGTGTTTAGTTAAACAGTTAACTATTTATTATCTTATTTATTTTAGAGTATTACCAAAATGTGTTTAGTTAAACAGTTAACTATTTATTATCTTATTTATTTTAGAGTATTACCAAAATGTGTTTATGGTAATTTAGATTGATTTAAGTATTCTATTAAAAGTAGAAGGGGATTACGGAGATGTAGTGTAGCGTTATAATATGGTGGATATAGGGTCCCGGTAGTACAGTTGGGTTCATTCTCGACGCATAATTGAGAATTCCGAGTTCGAATCCCGGTTGGACAGAAATGGTTGGGCACATTTCATTTCACCTAATGCTCTGTTTACCTAGCAGTAAGTAGGTACCCAGGAGTTAGTCAGCTAGTTGTGGGGTTGCATCCTGGACAGGGTCAATAATTCGACCTGGGGGAGGAGGGGGACCTCGATATAAGCCTAACGTGTATAAATACACTCAGGCTTCCTGTCTCCCAACACAATAAATTAATTATTATTATATATGCTGACCCCAGTAGACTCTGTTGTCTGAGATCTAAAAAGAGCCAGGCACAGCTCATGTGCTCTTTGTTCTATAAAGCACTTAAACCATAACTAATATATTATAGCTTTTGACGTGGATATTTTCCACACTGTAGAAGGTGTCTAGAGGGTTGCCAGAAGGAATGCCAAGCACACGGGAAAAGGAGACTTCTAGCCAGAACGAAGATGAGAAAGCCAGACTGACCTGGACCTCAATAGCTGATGTCAACGACCGAACCTCTGCGAAAATTTGCCATGGTGACATCGCTCTGATTGACGGACAATACCTTCCATATGTGAGGGCTGACAAAAGGTAGCTCTTGAGAGAACATTTTAGGGGATTGAAGTGATTAACACTTGGGTCAGTAATATGAGAAAACCAGATCAACCTCCGAAGACTAGGACAGTGCAAGTACTCCAATGGGGAGGCAGGTTAAGTGGTTAGGGTAGTTAGGACATCGGGTGGCGTTCGAGGCTAAATGTAAAGCTATACTATAAGAAAGAATGTCTGTTTGTCAGTCTGTCTGTTCAAGATTGGAGGCCACACGTTTGGGATTAGCCTTACACAAATTTGCGGAGGAAATGGTCTGGGGTTTGGGACGGACATAGGCCAGGCGTTTTCACCAGAAGTCAAAAGGGAACTGCGTGTCAGTGTAATATTCAGATCCCCACGACGATATTTGGCACTGCCTGCCAGCTACACAACTAGTTATTTTCAAATTAAACGTTACAAAACAATATTTTCTTATAGTAATATGCACGATTATTCACTGATCTTTGGTAAATTAACTGAAATTGACAGCTGCTAATAATTTGTCCGTACTCACATAAAACAGACGATTCTTCCAACAGCCTGTCCTCCTAAGGTTTCCCAACGTCAAGAAACTGTCGTACTAAATTCGCTTATCCTAACCTACCAGAGGACCCAAAACAGAAAACGGGACAGTATGTCACTTTCGCGAGCCGCTACCATTTTCTAGTAGGACGATTTTTGGTCTTATATAAGAACTGCGTCAAAATGGGACGCTCTAGTAAGAGGACGGGTTGTGCTTCCCCAGCATGAAATGTTTCTCAAGCCACAGACCTTTATCAGAGTATGGGGTAACTCTTCTTTTCTTAGCATTTCCCTCCACCAAAAAGCTTCTCTTACTGGCGACCTCCCACACATTACACAGAGACTGAGACACAAAGTCAAAGAGACAGAGTCAAAGAGACAGAGAGAAACAGAGATAGAGAAAAATGGATAGATAGATGGAGAAATAGATGGGTAGGTGCATAAATAGATGGATAGACAAATGGCTAGGTAGATGGGATGATAGGAGATACACAGGTAGATTACTACAACGCCAGATACCCCCCCCTGATGATTATTGATGGGGGAGAGGCCTAAAGTTATAAACCCAACCAGTTTAAAAGATTTATGGCACTAGAGGAACACATGAACGAGGAGCGAGCGAAGGCCATTAGCATAGTAGAATATCAGGAATGTATGGATGAACTAGTGAGAGGCACTGCAACAATGCAGGGAGAGCTGGAGGAGCACAAAGCAAGAGAGGACGTACAGGCACTAAACAAGAGGAGGGATCTTCTCTGGAAAAGGCAGCTTCCAAAATTACATGAGGTGGTAGACAAAAATAATGAGTCTATTGAAGGCCTCAAGGTAAAACTGACAAGAGAGACGAACTCCACTTCGCAACCTTAAAATAAGTGGAAGAACTTGGGGAAATCAATTGCAAAATGAAGGCAAGTGTGAAGGGAATAGAAACGGTGGAAGAGGAAGGAAAGGCAACAGAAGTAGTGAGTGAGATAACAGAAAAGAGAATTAAACAAAAAGATAATGTAACGGAGATTAGGGGAGTTAGGCCAGCTAAGACCTTCGCTGGGACAGCAAATGGTTCAGAGGGAATGACGATAATTAAGGAAACAGTGCTAGAAGCTGTACAAACTTCCAAGTCATGAAATGTTCAAGATAAGAGTTATAGAGGGGGAGACCAGTTGTAATATGCAACCTATCAGAGCCTGAGTGGGACACATGACAAATAAGAAGAGAGAAAACAAATATGAAATAACATAAATTCCAATCAAAATTCAAGCCAGATACAACAGGAGAAATGGAGCATTTCTGCAGGCTAGGTAAGTTTCAGAGAGGAAAAAAAGACCAAGAAAGATAGGAGATATTTGACAAATGAGGAAAAAGCACTATGTAGTGTTTATTAGACCATACATGTCTATGAAGGAAAGGTAGGCAGCAAAGAGACTCGGGGAAGAAAAGCAAAAGAGAAATACAAGATCAAGGCACAAGACGAAGCAAATCTGGAAACAGAGAATATATCACAGGGGAAGTTAGTGAGACACACCAGCTTAACGATGCAACAAAGAATACTATAGGATGACATAGTAGGGCTGCCCGATCTAAAGAAGCACCAACACAAATGAGTAGGCAAGAGTGACGGGTTCACCATACCCCCCCCCCCCCCGACGGCCTACTAGATGTGGGAACGCAGCCACGTGGACAAGTATCCTTCAGGGAAAATAAAAACAGCACAATTGTCATTTATGAGTAGCATAAAAGTAATGTAAAAAATGCAGATGGAATCGCTAGTAAAGGAGTAGAGCTAGAGGAAGGAGTGGCAGAAGTACAACTGCACATGACTGTGATAATGGAAAGAAAACAGACAAGTGTTATGGGAAATGCAATCTTTCCCCGAGGGTATCAAATTATAAGGAGAGATAAGGTGCATAGAGGGGAACATGATGTAGCTCTCTTGCTATAGCTACACTGGAGTTTTGAAGAGTAAATCTAGCAGAGGGAGCTGACCAACACGTTTATATTAGGAACAGCAACAGCGATGAAGATAGTGGAAGAAGAGATTTATAATCCCTTAAAAACATCAGAAGACCTAGGGAAGAACACAACAGATGCAATGAAAATTGTCTCAAGGAAATAGAAAAAGCCGCCAAGGTGGCAAGGAGAACAAGAGTTAAAATCCTAATATTAGGGGACTTCAACCACAGATAAATAAATTGGAAAACTAAGGCTTCCAATAGCGTGATGAGACATGGAAAGTAAAAGTGGTAGACATGGCAGACAAGTACTTCTTAAAACAACATGTCACAGAACCAACAAGAGTAAGAGGAGACAAGCTACCAGCAACACTACACTTGGTGCTTTCTCAAACTGATACAGTTGTTGAAAAAATAGAGTATAAGATGTCTCAAGGAGCAAGCAATCACTGCATTTGTCATACATGAATACATTGTTGACCTGAAGGAATTACCTACACCAAGAAACCCGTTAAAGAAGAAGAAGAGAGATAATAAAGACACGGAGCCTACAACAGGTTAAAGGACTTTCTGTTGGAAATCCAATGGAAAAGAGAAATGGAAGGGAAGACATCAAATAAGATGATGGAATTCGTTGCTGTGAAATGTGCCAACACAATGTAACAGTTCATACCATTCAAGAGGTAGGTGGATGAAAAGTACAATAAACCCATGGCTCAAGAGGCAATGCAGGAAAGCTAATTAAAAGAAAAAACTAGAAACAGTCCAAAGAACAATAGAGGCATTAAGGAGAACCAGAAATGAATACTCCGAGTTAGAAGAGAAGCTGAGAGGCAAGTTAAAAATGACATTGGTGCTAAAGCTAATGAACATCCAAAACTGTTCTATAGTTTTGACAAATGAACAAAGGATCAGGATCTCACGATGAGAGCTAGACTCTACTCCTAATATCATATCCAGACTTTTGAGCGGATATTATCTATTTTTAAACACGATATTTACTGTGAATTATGCTATTTCTTTCTTATTGTGGAATTTATATATACTCAAACATTTAACATATCTTAATTTATTGTGTCGGGGGACAGGAAGCCGGACTGTACTCATACACATTTTGGTTTTATTGAGGTTCCTACTCTCCCCATAATGTACCAACGGCACAATCCTCACCTATTGTAATGATCTTTTTGAGGTTTAAATATGAATTATACTTAATTACTTTAAATTGTTTAAACCATCCTCTCCATACTGTTCCTCCCTAATGCCTATTCGACCGCCGTGCGAGAACTTTCATCACTGACAGTAATTTTGGTAATAATTTACATATATACTGTATACGTACATCTATAAATATATTAGGCGTCGGTATTTTCGCTAAAAATTTATGGAAAACAGCAAGTGTGTTACTTTATATATATTTTTTTATCAATGTGAAATACCAATTATTTATACATTTTAGCATGGAAATAACGAGTCCCCTTAACTATTACACTTAATTCTTCGCCAAGTCCCAGCCAATGTAATGTCTATAGTCTAAGAGTCTATTTAAGGGATAAGTAGAATTCTGATGAACGGAAAGTCGGGTGTTTAAGAGAGGTATAGGGAGGGAGGTGAGTGTAAGGTAGGAATAGAGTTAAGGGAAGGAGGCAGGAGGTAAGGGATGAATGGATGGGAAGGTACGAAGGTAGGGAGGGAGGGAGGGTACACAATACTCACCATGACTTGCAGTACATGAGGCCAGGTGGCGGCCGGGACCCTCTAGTATAGTCCCAGCCTCGCCGTGTGTGCATGCCTCGCCCCTCCCTCCATCCAGGTAAGTTTGACTGAGTTTGAGCTTAATTAGTTTCGAGTTTCTACGCATTAAAATCGTGCAACGCGACCATAATAACTGTATGACAATGCAAATGTTTCATGTAATATTCGTCATTTCTGCTTCACCTACAGGCATGCAGCCACAGTTCTAGTGGTCAGTGCACTTTTGAGCACCGTGTTGTTTTGAACGTTGAGCAGTGTTTTCCAAAATATCCCGCAATTCTAAGGAATTGCGGGATATTTTGGATCTCATTCAAGGCTTTGCGTGATTCGGAGTCATGATAAAACAATTATAAGCAGACGAGGAATCACAATAACGTGGCTGAAATATGTTGACCAAACCACACACTAGAAAGTGAAGGGACGACGACGTTTCGGTCCGTCCAGGACCATTCTCAAGTTACAATCGACTTGAGAATGGTCCAGGACGGACCGAAACGTCGTCGTCCCTTCACTTTCTAGTGTGTGGTTTGGTCAACAACAATTATAAATTTCCTGATTGAATAAAGGCTTATGTAGAATTTTATCCTGTATTCAAGTACCGTCGCTCCCTATACATCTGTATCTGAGTACAACGACTCCCTATAGACTGTGTCCGGGTTATCTTATCTTGAAGATATCTTGAGACGATTTCGGGGCTTAGCGTCCCCGCGGTCCGGTCCTCAACCAGGCCTCCTTATTGTTACACATCCCCAGGAAGCAGCCCGTAGTAGCTGTCTAACTTTCCAGGTAACAATTTACTGCTAGGTGAACAGGAGCATCAAGGTGAAAGAAATTCTGCCCAGTTTCCGCTTACACCGGGGATCGAACCCGGAACTTCAGGACTACGAATCCAAAGCGCTGTCCACTCAGCTGTGAGGCCATAGAGCCGCTCTCTATAGACCTGTGCCTAAGAAACGTTGCTCCCTATGGTCCTGTACTCTTGTAGCACAGCTCTATAGATCTGTACCCAAGTAGCGGACCTCCCAACAGACCTGCACCTACGTAACACAGCTCCTTACAGGTCTGTACCCAAGTAACACAGCACACTTTACATCTGTACCCATATACCTCCCTATAGGTCTGTACCCAAGTAACACAGCACACTTTACATCTGTACCCATATAGCTCCCTATAGGTCTGTACCCAAGTAACACAGCACACTTTACATCTGTACCCACATAGCTCCCTATAGGTCTGTACCCAAGTAACACAGCACACTTTACATCTGTACCCATATAGCTCCCTATAGGTCTGCGCCCAAGTAGCGCAGTATAGTCCTGCCCATAAGTATAACCCAAGCAGTTGGCAGAAGAATACGTCTCAAGGTGATTATATCAAGTTCTGCTACTTTATTTAACATGTCCAATAACCTTTGGAAGGAATGTGTTCAATATATACATATATATACTTCTTGAAATATTACCGAGACAAAATGGATATGTTTTCATGTTCAGCTTCCAATAGCAGTGCTGATCACTATTTCTTAGTTCAGAATGTATATTTTAGAGGTCTGAATGTTCATTATATAGATCAGAATGTTCATTATAAGGGCCAAAATGTTTATTATAGAGGTCAGAATGTTCATTATAAAGGTCAGAATGTTTATTATAGAGGGCAGATTGTTTATTAGAAGTCAGAATGTTTATTATAGAGGTCAGAATGTTCATTATAAGAGTCAGAATGTTTATTATAGAGGACAGATTGTTTATTAGAGGTCAGAATGTTCATTATAGAGAACAGAATGCTCATTATAGAGGTCAGAATGTTTAATAGAGGCCAGAAAGTTTATTTAAGGTCAGAATGTTCATTATAACGGTCTACTGTTCATTATAGAGGTCCTACTGTTCATTATAGAGGTCATAATGTTCATTATAAAGGTCAGAATGTATATTAGAGGTCAGGATGATCATTATAGAGGTCAGAATTACCATTATAAAGGTCAAAATGTTCGTTATAGAGGTCAGAATGTTCATTGTAGAGGTCAGAATGATCATTATAGAGGTCAGAATGTTCATTATAGAGGCCAGGATGTTCATTATAGAGGTCAGAATGTTCATTTTAGAGGACAGATTATTTATTAGAGGTCAGAATGTTCATTATAGAGGTCAGAATAATCTTTGTAGAGGTCAAAATGTTCTTTAAAGAGGTCAGAATGTTCATTGTAGAGGTCAGAATGTTCATTGTAGAGGTCAGAATGTTCATTGTAGAGGTCAAAATGTTTATTATAGAGGTCAGAATGTTCATTGCAGAGGTAGAATGTTCATTATAGTGGTCAGAATGTTCATTATAAAGGTCAGAATGTTCAATATAGAGGTCAGAATGTTAATTATAGAGGTCGGAATGTTCATTCTAGAGGTCAGAATGTTCATTATAAAGGTCAGAATGTTCATTATAAAGGTCAGAATGTTTATTATAGAGGTCAGAATGTTCATTATAGACGTCAAAATGTTCATTATAGACGTCAGAATGTTCATCCTAGAGGTCAGAATGTTCATTCTAGAGATCAGAATGTTCCTTCTAGAGGTCCAAATGTTCGTTATAGAGGTTAGAATGTTCATTATAGAGGTCTGAATGTTAAATATAGTATTCAGAATGTTCATTGGAGAGGTCAGAATGTTCATTATAGAGGCCAGAATGTTCATTATAGAGGCAAGAATGTTCATTGTAGAAACCAGAATGTTCATTATTGAGGTCAGAATGTTCATAATAGAGGTCAGAATGTTCATTATAGAGGCCAGAATGTTCATTATGGATGCCAGAATGTTCATTATAGAGGCCAGAATGTTCATTGTAGAGGCCAGAATGTTCATTATTGAGGTCCGAATGTTCATTATAGAGGCCAGAATGTTCATAATAGTGGTCAGAATGTTTATTATAGTAGTCAGAATGTTCATTATAAAGGTCTGAATGTTCATTATAGAGTTCCGTATGTTCATTATAGAGGTCAGAATGTTCATTATAGAAGTCCGAATGTTCATTTTAGAGGTCAGAATGTTCATTATAGAGGTCAGAATGTTCATTATAGAAGTTCGAATGTTCATGATAGAGGTCAGAATGTTCATTAAAGAGGTCAGAATGTTCATTATAGAGGTCAGAATGTTAATTACAGAGGTCAGAATGTTTATTAGAGGTCAGAATGTTCATTATTGAGGTCAGAATGTTCAGTTTAAAGGTCAGAATGTTCAGTTTAAAGGTCAGAATGTTCAGCAGAGAGGTCAGAATGTTCAGCAGAGAGGTCAGAATGTTCAGCAGAGGTCAGAATGTTCATTATTGAGGTCAGAATGTTCATTATAGAGGTCAGAATGTTCTTCATGGAGGTCAGAATGTTCATTATAGAGGTCAGAATGTTCATTATAGAGGTCAGAATGTTCATTATAGAGGTCAGAATCTTCATTATAGAGGTCAGAATGTTCATTATAGAGGTCAGAATTTTTATAGAGGTCAGAATCTTCATCATGGAGGTCAGAATCTTCATTATAGAGGTCAGAATGTTCATTATAGAGGTCAGAATCTTCATCATGGAGGTCAGAATGTTCATTATAGAGTCAGAATGTCATTATAGAGGTCGAATGTTCATATAGAGGTCAGAATGTTAATTATAGAGGTAAAAATGTCATTATAGAGGTCAGCATGTTCATTATAGAGGTCAGCATGTTCATTATAGAGGTCAGAATGTTCATTATAGAGGTCAGAATGTTCATTATAGAGGTCAGAATGTTCATTATAGAGGTCAGAATGTTCATTATAGAGGTCAGAATGTTCATTATAGAGGTCAGAATGTTCATATTGAGGTCAGAATGTTCACTATTGAGGTCAGAATGTTCATATAGAGGTCAGAGTTCATATAGAGGTCCGAATGTTCACTATTGAGGTCAGAATGGTCACTATAGAGGTCAGAATGTTCATATAGAGGTCAGAATGTTCACTATGAGGTCAGAATGTTCACTATGAGGTCAGAATGTTCATTATAGAGGTCAGACTGTTCATTATAGAGGTCAGAATGTTCATATAGAGTCAGAATGTTCATTATAGAGGTCAGAATGTCATTATAGAGTTCAAAATGTTCATTATAGAGGTCAGCATGTTCATTATAGAGGTCAGCATGTTCATNGTGTGACTGGAAGCTAATGGATGGAACTATAGTTTATATTAAGATGAGGCACAATGTATATGGAATTTATTCTGACTACCTCAATATAAGGAGACTTATAATTAAAATGAAGCATACTACTGATGACAAAAACTGATTTGCTGCTGATTGCTGGGAGTAGCTAGAGCTGCTTATCTCCTAGAATAACAGTTCCTGAAGTGATTACTCATAGATCTACATTATATGAGGGAGACCTAACTAGAATGATGCGGCTTTCATTTACCTGCCAGATAAATAAATTTCAATACCTACCTTGTATAGCTTCCTGGGATCAACAGCATTGTGGCCCAGTCTCCGACCAGGCCTCTCCGATTGGTCGTCTGGTCAACCAGGCTGTTGGACACGGCTGCTCGCAACCTGACATGAATCACAGCCTGGTTGATCATTTATTCTTTATAGGTGTTTATAGAGTTCTCTCTTGAAGACTGAGAGAGGTCGGCCTGTTATGCTCCTTACCTGTAGCAGGAGAGTGTTGAAAAGTCTTGGGCCTTTAATGTTGATAAAGTTCTCTCTCTCAGAGTACCTATTGCACCTCTGCTTTTCAACGAGGGTATTTTGAACATCCTGCCATGCCTTCTGGTTTCATGTGATGTTATTTTTGTGTTCAGATTTGGAACCAGTCCCTCTAATATTTTTCCACGTGTATATTATATATCTCTCTTGCCTGCGCTCTAGAGAATACAGATTTAGATATTTAATCGGTCTCAATAATTAAGATGACTTATAAAGATGATTCTAATGGTAAAGGATCTTTGCACTCTCTCTAGGTGAGCAATTTCTCTGGCTCTGAATGGGGCTGTTAGTGCAACAATATTCCACCCTAGAAAGCACTAGTGTCTTAAAAGCATCATCATTGGTATGGCATCTCTTGTTTGGAAGGTCCTTGTTATCCAACCTATCATTTTTCTTGCAGTCGTGACAGCTTCTTTATGATGGTCAGTTAAGGTAAGATCTTCTGACATGATTACTTCTAGATCCTTTACATTGCTTTTTCGTTCTATGGTGTGATTTGATTCCGTTTTATATATGGGTTTCCACTTTTAAATTGTCATTTTTTCCATAGCACGGGAGCTGGCACTTATTTTCATTGAACATCATATTATTATGCATGCGAAGAGTCACAATACCGTGGCTGAAGTATGTTGACCAGACCACACACTAGAAGTTGAAGGGACGACGACGTTTCGGTCCGCCCTGGACCATTCTCAAGTCGCTTGTGATGAGGAGGTAGAGAACGGGAATAAATAGGCAAGAGAGAGGTGAGGAGGAAAGTAAGGTGTAGAGAATAGTAGTAATAATGAGAACTGCAGAAGGCCTATTGGCCCATACGAGGCAGCTCCCATTATAACCACCGAAGGAAAGGTAATAGGAATAAGCAGAGGATAGCAAGGGAGTGTAGGAGAAGACAATGAACAGAAAAAGGGGAGAAGAGAGAAAGAAAAGGAAAGAGAAATGGAAGGGGTAAGCTTATGTTAAGTCACGTTTGTTAGAAAGATTAGAGCATTTGAGTATGTACTGTGAAAGGGAAGAGTCCACAGCAACAAAGCCAGGACTCAAGTTCATGTTGGGTACATTGTGTATAAGAGCCGATTCTACAAGACGGCGTCTGTGAAGAGTAGAGGCAGGAAAGATTATTTTGGAGGAAGACCAATCAATGGGATGATTAGAATCCCTCACATGGCAGAAGAGAGCATTGTTAGTGTCTGCAGACTTAACACTTCTCTTGTGTTCTTTAAGTCTGTCATTCAGTGTACGGCCAGTTTCGCCAAAGTATTGGAGAGGACAAGATGAACAGGAAATAGAGTAGACACCAGCAGCATTAGAAGCAGGAGGAGCAGTGTGAACTAGATTGCTACGAAGTGTGTTAGTTTGTCGAAAGGCGAGTTTAATGTCAAGAGGACGAAAGGTATTGGTAAAAGTTTTGAGTTCAGATATGAAGGGAAGGCATAGTACAGTGCTACTAGTGTTGGAAGCAGGTTTAGGATGAAAGAAATTTCGTTTAGCTTGAGAGTAGGCAGAGTTGATGAAATGCAAAGGATAACCAAGGCGAGAGAATGATTTGTAGATAAAGGAAATTTCAGAATCAAGAAACTGAGGGTCGCTGATGCGTAGAGCGCGGAGGAAGAGAGAGACGAGGACACTTTTCTTAACAGAAGGAGGATGGTAGGAAAAAAAGTGAATGTACATGCCACTATGCATGGGTTTACGGTAGACAGAGAAAGAGAACCCAGACACAGAGCTGTGAACATGAACATCAAGAAAAGGAAGGAGGGAATTAGATTCCCACTCAACTTTGAAATGGATAGAAGGAGCCAGATTGTTAAGAGAGGCGAGGAAAGGCTGGAAAAGATTAAGGTCATGAGGCCATAAAGCAAAAATGTCTTCAACATAGCGAAGCCAGAGAGAGGGACGAGTATCAATAGAAGGAAGAAGAACATATTATTATCTGTGGCCCATTGAAAGACCCGATTTACATCCAATATAAGGTTTGCCTTATATTGAAAAGATTTGCAGATGACACTACGATGAAAATCCTAGTGTCATCTGCAAATGATGATACAGTGCTGTAGTTTGTATCCTTGTCTGTATGATATTAGGATGAGAAAAGAGTACCAGGGCAAGTACGGTACGTATAGGGACTGAGCTTTTCACAGTAGAAGATTCGGATTTTACTGTATTGACTACTCTGCGTTCTGTTCGTTAGAAAGTTGAAGATCCATCTCCTTACTTTGCCAGTAATTCCTTTTGTGCACATTTCATGCACAATAACACCATGGTCGCATTTGTCGAAAGCTTTTGTAAAATTTCTGTATATTACATCTACATCGCCTTTAGCTCGTATGCGCACTCAGGCTAACTTTCGACGTAATTTAAAGTGAAATCGGCTCACGAGAGTGACGTACTGTCCCGTTTTTTGTTTTGGATCTTCTGACTTAGGCTGTTTGTTTAGGAGAGGAAACTTTAAATTCGCGGTTTCCATGACATTTTGAAACCTTAGGAGAACTTCATGCCCTTCTAACCTACCAGAGAACCCTTAACTTGCTGTTTTGGAAAACAAAATTGTAAAATAAATTTCCATTTTGAATTACGTCGATATTTGGCCTTAGTGCATACGACCGGAAAGCGACGTAACTTGAAAGAGGACGGGTTGGCTTTGCTTGTCTTACATGGCACCTAAAGACATGACATAGTGATTTAGCAACTGTGAGAGGCAGGAGCGTCCTGTTCTGAAACCGTGTTGTCCAGGGTTATGTAGCTATTGTTAGTCCATGTGATATGTAATCTTACTTCTTAGCACTCTTTCAATGGTCATAGTATTAAGATTATACTGAATTTTATGCAGTATGCACTGATTCGTTCATTTACTTTGGCCTAACCTTCGATTCTGTTATCGTGTCAAGAATATTACTATTCAAACAATTTCAAGAATTAATACTTTAGTTGTTACTGATGAGAATTTATTTATGGCAAAGTATATCACCATAATTTTAAACAATTGAACTTATAATTGTATAAGTATAAACAATATATCACTTAAATATTAATTAATCTAGCTAATTATATTTAATTAATTGGTAAGTATCTTTTTCATACTGAAGTGGGTTCGTAAGCCTGTGGTTTAACGAGTCTGCAAAGGATAGGTGGGTTATGGCAAGGTCATGCAACATGAAAATATGGATCTGAATTCCTACTACAACCTCATCAACACTCTCATTCCTGTTTATTTTGTGGTCATGCGGCCCCGATGCTCAGTCTTGTATCTTAGTTAAGACTTGTTAGCCCTCTCAGTGGGCTAGAACAGTGTAAGGTTGTAGATTACTGCTGAAGTGTTATATATTTTGTTGTAATGGTGTTTGACTCCATCGCTATAATGGCGTCGGTGTGGGTGGCAGCTGCTGGTTCCACCTCACTCTATCACTACACAGTTTATATAACTTCACACACACACACTTATATATATAGAACATTCACAGCACAGCTCCTGTGCCAGGTAAGTCCACTACGGGCTCACCATAGCCCGTACTACTTGGAACCTGTTCCGAGTAACTGAATCTATAACAACAACAACACACTTATACAGCAGCTGGACACCCTCATGAATACTGTCAAGCAGTATCCTCCCCCGCGATAGCAGCCTGATGATCAAATGCGACCTCAGCACACTGTATACATTCACTGACCTCAGCACAATGTATACATTCACTAAATAAATATTCTACCACTTACGGGCTATGATTCCTGGCTGCGCCACCAGAGGATGCAGACGTCGGGCTCCGGCTGTCAGTGTTCGTCTGCCGTTGCTGAGTAGCGGTTTGCTGTGGGGGGTGTGGAGCGCCCGCTGGTCGGGGCCCCACCTGCCGGTATGGACGTGGCTGGTTCTAGCCACATTTGGAGGATCGACACAGTGCGGTTGGACTTTTCTGCTGCTGTGGACTGGCCCGTTGTAGAAGTTGCTCTCCTGGACGTCCTCAGTGTTGACATCCCTGAGCTCCTGGGCCTTGAGAAGTTATCGCCCACCCGTGTTGCGGTGTCGTTCGCCACGTCACATGTTTACGGGAGTTTGTGGCTCGCTGGGATGGCCGCACGCTTCCTCTTTCAGGTTCGGCTGTGTCTATGGAGATCTCGGATCCCTGGGGGACCTGTCGTTTGTGAGTGTTCACAGCGTGCCGGTGACCTTCCCCGAGACGGTCCTCATGTCCTTGTTTCAACCCATCCTCGACTCAAGTCCATTACATTCAGCGGTGAACCCCACAGACGCATTCATAAATTTTAACATGCTGTTCATTCAAAACGGAAATTTTCTCAAGTATATATTAATCTTATAATATATTAGCATATTGTGTATAAATAGGCATAGGTTAGGTTAGGTCAGGTGTTTAGGTTCTGCTGGCGATTATTTGTATTTGTAGTACGTGGGTGAAGCATTTACAGCGTTGTGGTTCGAACAAAATTCGTCAGTGAAGCACTTGTTCCGGATATGTTCGAACGTCAACAGTTGTGAGTCGTGTGTAAACCGCTTTTCATTCATAAACAGGGGGTTTGGCGGGTGCATGGAATCACTTTTGGATCTTTGTTTGGAGGACGGGCTGCTTGTTTACGCGGTTTGGGACAGTGGTGAAGCACCGGTTCAACATTTTGAGTGCGGCCGGCTGAAGGGGGTCCGGCTGGGTTCATGCACGCTTGTCATGCGGCTCACGAGCCCTATACCATCCAGGATCTCGTTTCGTTGGCTCTCTCTGAGGACCTTCTATCAAGGTCAAACCCGCACGTCTTTCCAGTGTGGTGCTGAGGGCCACGTAGTGGCCGGTTGCGACGCTCCTCGTGCAGAGGCCCCTTCAGTTTTCCTGGAGGATGACTTTCCCGCTTATGTGTGAGTGTGGATTCCCCGGCGGATCCTCGCTCTGTGCAGGTGCCTGGTGTGGTTCCCGAGGCGGTTCAAGCTGTCGCTACGTCTGGACCTGATATGGTTGCCCCACCGGTCAGCTCGGGGGACCTGAGGGCGCCTGTTTCGGACCTTCGTCGTTCGATACCTGCGGTGGTGCTTCCGCATCCGGTGGCCTTCGGGGATGCTGTAGGGATGGAGCCTGCGTCGCCTGCTGAAGGACATGTGCTTCCCGGGGCTGGCGGGGCGGTGGTTTGTGTCTCTCCACCCACACCCTCTACCTTGTTGCCTCTGGCAGTTTCCTCGTTAACAAGTACCTCTTCTCCTCTGCCGGTTCCGTCTCCCTCCCTGGATACCTCACGTGTGTTGGAGTCTTCACTTCCGCCTGCTGTGTCACTTCTCCGATTCCGGTCTCCGTGCCTGGTAGTGGCTTTTTGCCCCGCGTTGTTGAGGCCTGGCGGAACTGCTTCTACCAACAGGAGAAGGGGCGAAGGCGGGTCTCTGGCGACATAAAAACAAGTGGCTTCGGGCAGATGGGACTCGTTAGCCTGGAAAGGCAGCCCATCTAGGGGAAGGAAAACCCCGAATTCAAACCTCTGCTGTCTTGTGGCTAAACCCACTCATGGGAAAGACTTCGGGAGTCAACCCTGAGGAAAAATCCGGAGTCGGAGTCCCTAAGGCAGTTTGCAGCTGTTTACAGCTACATTCTGGCAACTCCTGCGACGACACTGGTGCCAAGCGTATCGGCGCCTGCCCTTCCCTTGGATCACATCGGTGGCGTGGAGAGGGTGGATTTGCTGCATGGGCAACAGCTGATCCTCCATAATTACTGCCCAGGCCTGTGCCCTGGAGAGGACACTCCAGCATCGCCTTGGCGATGGCTCAACACGGGAAGTGACAGTTACTGGTGATAAGCCTACCACTCAATTGGCGTAGAGTAAGGCGCCAGGGGTTGCTTCCGTCGGTGGGAGAAATCATCCGATTTCATAGGACAGCTACCGCCCGCCTCAAGCTGGGCAGCCCCAGCCAATAAGGTGCTGTCCCGCCATGGTCCGCCTGCTCCACTGGGTGCGTGGGGCTTAGGCCACAATCCAATAAGCGGATCATCAACTCATGCACCAGGCAAAAGAAAACAAACACAGAGCCACCCAGCTCTCAAACTGGGCACATGGAATGTAAGGACCATGACACCGGGTCTCTCGGAAGATCTACTGGAAGTGAACGACGCCCGCAAGACAGCTGTGATCAACAATGAACTGCGCAGACTCCAGATGGACATAGTCGCCCTGCAGGAGACACGTCTGCCGGCAACTGGCAGCATACGGGAGAAGGACTTTACCTTCTACTGGCAGGGTAACCACAAGAAGAGGTAAGGGAGCATGGCGTTGGTTTTGCCATCAGGAACAGGTTGTTAGGGTCCATAGTACCGCCTATGGAGGGGTCTTCAAGGATCATCAAACTTCAGCTTCATACAGCAGTAGGAATGGTCAGCCTCATCAATGCCTATGCACCAACATTGACCTCCTCTACCGAAGCGAAGGACAAGTTCTATGATGACCTTGGCCTAGCTCTCAGAGACATACCTCACCAAGAGCCAGTCTTCCTCCTGGGAGACTTTAATGCAAGAGTTGGTTCTGACCACAGCTCTTGGCCTTCCTGCCTGGGCCAGTTTGGATTTGGGAAGATGAATGAGAGTGGGCAGCGCCTCCTGGAGTTCTGCTGCCGTCATGATCTCTGCATCACCAATTCCTTCTTCGACACCAAGCCCCAGCATAAGGTTTCCTGGAGACATCCCAGGTCTAAGCATTGGCACCAACTCGACCTGGTGCTTACGGGGCGTAACAATCTGAGAAATGTCAAACTGACCCGCAGCTTCCAGAGCGCAGATTGCGACACCGACCACTCTCTCGTCGTTTGCAGAGTAAAGTTCCAGCCCCGGAAAATCCACAGAGCAAAGAAGGAGGGAAGACCACGCATTAACGTAAACAAGACCCGTGACCTTCACAAGGTGGAGGAATTCACTGCAGCGCTGGTAAATGCCCTTCCTGTACCACCCTGCGATAGCGCAAGTGAGAGGTGGTTACATCTCAGGGGCACTATTTTCAACACTGCCATGTCCACCTTCGGTAAGAGACAGAACAAATCAGCAGACTGGTTCGAGGCCAGTGCAGAGGAACTGTTACCCTCATAGAGGAAAAGAGACGAGCTCTCTCATCCTACAAGAACCTGCCCTCAAGAAGGAACCTACAGGCCCTCCGTATTGCCCGCAGTAGAGTTCAACAAACTGCGAGGCGTTGTGCTAACGATTACTGGCTTCGACTCTGTTCCAGCATCCAGACTGCAGCCACTGTCGGCAACATAAGAGGCATGTACGAAGGAATCAAACAGGCAACAGGCCCTACACAAAACGGACGGCTCCTCTAAAGTCTGCCACTGGAGAGATCATTAAAGACCGTGATCAACAGATGAATCGCTGGGGTGGAACATTACTCCGAACTCTACTCCAGAGAGAACTTGGTCAGCGTAGAGGCTTTGGATGCAATTGAATGCCTGCCCATCATGGAAGAACTTGATCTTGAACCAACTGTGGAAGAAGTTGAGAAAGCGCTGGATTCACTTTCCTCAGGGAAGGCCCCAGGAGACGACGGGATTCCGCCTGAAGTTCTCAAGTGCGCTCGTGGAACACTTAAATCTGAGCTTCATGAACTTCTGTGCCAGTGCTGGAGGGAGGGCTCGGTGCCACAAGACATGAGAGATGCAAACATCATCACTCTCTACAAAAATAAAGGTGACAGAAGCGATGTAAACAACTATCGCGGCATCTCCCTCCTCAGCGTCGTTGGCAAACTATTCGCTAGGGTCGTTTTGGTCAGGCTTCAGATTCTTGCCGAAAGAGTGTACCCCGAGTCACAGTGTGGTTTCCGAGCAGAGAGGTCGACCACTGACATGGTGTTCTCCCTGAGACAGCTTCAAGAAAAGTGCAGGGAGCAGAGAAAAGCCTTGTACATTGCCTTCATTGACCTTACAAAGGCCTTCGACCTCGTGAGTAGGGACGGACTCTTCAAGATCTTGGCCCAAATTGGCTGTCCACCCATCTACTCAGCATGATACAATCGTTCCACAAGGACATGAAGGGGACAGTTGTGTCGAAGGCTCAACTTCTGAACCATTCAACATTAACAGTGGTGTTAAACAGGGGTGTT
>WNGS01113158.1:46221149-46245075 GCA_020271785.1 Procambarus virginalis
CACACACACACACACATACACAGCCTGTATTTATAATAATTTCAAGCACTCAATCGTTGCCAATATGTTTACAGTCCTTCACGCTAATAAATTTCGACAGTAAGATAATGGAAGTTCAAAATGATCTTCAACAGCCTTTTCTTAGAGCCAATAATCCAAATGAAAGTTCCGCATTAGCTAGACCTTAGTAGAATCTAAGGGAGTTTACTTATTATCAGACAAGGAAAGTTCTGAAGCTTGGACACTTTTTCTGGTATTAAACTGAGGCTCTGACACTTGTCTAGTAAAATACAATAAGGCTCTGACACTTGTCTAGTAATACAATAAGGCTCTGATACTGGCCTGGTATGGCACTGTGGTAGTCATGCCACTGGACACCACATTAGAAACATCAATTTCTGAAAATCATAAACCATACTCTAACCAACCAGAAAATATACTTAAGGTTTTCACCATATTTCATGGCTTTAACATACTTTCAAGTACATTCAGTGCGAAGCGGATATTACCACTTAGCGTAAGAATACCTGTGATCTCAACTGACGTAATTCTCACTCTCCTATCTCCTATTGAACGTTCTATCGTCCAAGTGGTTGGACGGTAGAACGGCGGTCTCGCTTCATGCAGGTCGGCGTTCTATCTTCCGACCGTCCCAAGAGAGGTTGGGCACCATTACTTTATCCCGTACCATCCTAAATCTTATCTGACTCTTCCCAGTGCTATATAGTCGAAATGGCTTGGCGATTTCTCCTAAATAGCTTTTTATCTAGGGTTTTTAATCATTCTCATCGCCTATTGCCCTCTTCTCCTCCTTGTGCACCTTATTTCTCTCCTCTTTATTCCCCCTTCTCTCCTCGTTCGCTCTCGTTCACAAATTCCTCAGTTAGCGACTCAAGATTCACACGAGTCAGAGAGAACACGCCACACAAACATCAATAAACCGTATCGGTTCAAGTGCTAAAAGCTCCCAGCAGCAATTCCGTCAAGTGCCCTCATTCCTCCCCAACGATAGCGGAGAAATATATATATATCTATTATATATATAATATATATATATATATATATATATATATATATATATATATATATATATATATATATATATATACAGAGGGAAGAGTGAGAGATGAGGGGCAGAAGAGAGCACCCCCCCCCCAAAAAAAAAACAGTAGAGAGAAAAAAACGTAAGTTTATGTAAGTAAAGAAAAAAAATTGAAAGAAAATATGTGATATAATTAATTGAAGGAAAAAAATCTGTTAAATACAAAATATACCGATTTTTATTTGCCTGGAACCGCACAGGGTTGAATCACATCATTTCATTCAGAGCCCTAAGATATGGTTCTCGTTTGGGGGCAATTTTTCAAACTAATTACCCCGCTGAAAGATATTGGTGATTAGGCAAACTCCACGATATGAATGGCCCGATACACATTAGGGTCCAATTATCTTATGTGTCTCGCTCGGGAAATTGGAAATCCTCACGACATTTTCTATTAAATATGATTTTTTGGGGAGGTGGAAAGTATTGAAATTGAATTCAAATTCAGATTATTTTTTTTTTTTTGGCTTCCTGTTTCGAATGGGACCATGACTGAACCGAATTACTAATTGCTGCTCGGGAGGACGTAGGTGTTCTCACCTTGAAGTGTTGTGAGGGGTTGAATTCTACTCTTCGGTCCCGCCTCTTAACCTTCAATCAATCAGTTCACAGTTTAACATTTGTTGTACATTACAAAAAGTCCCACAGATTTCCAATATGATATAGCCAATATGTCCATGCACTCAGCTCCGTGACTATAGTGTTAAAAGTCACTGTTAATAAAACAGTGATATATACCATCAGGTATCTTGGTACTTGGTACATGTCACGAGGGAAGCAGTGGTCAATAAACTAGTTGTCTGGTAACATCACACATCATCATAAAGGCTTTAGAAATGGTGCTTCAGGAGCCAACTTACAAGTTTTTAGTAAAACAAAGGACTTTATAACCCCATTTCAACTCGGTCATAGAGCAGGAACATCTTGTCTTTCGCAATTATTAGTTCACTGCGTTCAAATTACGCTCAAGCAACAGAAGCAAACCAAAATGCAGACGTTGTATATCCAGAATTATTAAAAACAATTGGTAAATAAGACGACGGAATAATAGACCATAAAGGATAGTTATGGAAATCACAAGTGTCATATCGAGTTGAAATATTATGAAGGTAACAAATAGATTGATAACATTGACAGCAAATGAATAAGTTCAAAGCTTTGTCGAATTCATTCCTCCTTCTCATTACTTTGTTCATTACTCCTCCTCATTACTTTGTTCATTACTCCTCCTCATTACTTTGTTCATTACTCCTCCTCATTACTTGTTCATTACTCCTCCTCATTACTTTGTTCATTACTCCTCCTCATTACTTTGTTCATTACTCTTCCTGTTCCTCGCCCTCATGGAGCACACACACACACACACACGAATACAAGTTTCCTGTCATTCTGGCAACTAAAAAACATGTATGCCAACTACTGTGGAGGAAAGCACACACAAAACTTTTAATCACGCATCAACAAGGTCGTCCAAAAGGCAACGGAAATCAATATGGTATTTATCGGAGACAAACTTCTATTACTTCGGCACAGAAAAAAATAGAGGAAAAGCTTCAAAGAAGGAAACGAATACGTGGGGGACTATATCGACTAATTCAATGATCTTCAAAAAGTAACAGCAGAATTCGTAACGAGTTAGAGTGTTCAACAAAGCCAAAACAGCTACAGGAAATAAAACAAAGGGGATAATACAAAGCGTCAAAATAAAGTATGCCACACCAGTGAAGAAAAACCTCATTAAAGGACATGTGTTGTCTCAAAAAAAACATGAAAAAGCAGAGAAGAAGCAACAAACAGAAGGAAGACTAGGGGGGGGGAGACACATTCATATTGTACACTTTACTTCAATCTTGGTGAGGAAATGTTTCTAGGACATTGACGGTTCTCGATAAATAAAAAGTTTATCAAATAAAATTAAGTATAATCAAAAGCATTTTTAATAAATGTTGTACATATATAAGTTTGTAAACTCGACATAAAAATCACAATACATTAGTTATAACAGGGTGTCACAATAACAGCAGGATACGTAGACAGTGTCATTATCAGAATCCTAAACGTTATTCGTAACAACGTATGCTAATCGTTACAATATTAGCAGGACTATACAGGTGTGCACAGCTGTCTAAATCAAGCACATGTTTGGCCATAAAGTGAATGACATTAACTTTCAATTAAAAAAGTGTTAAGTATTTAAAAACATAGTGGGATTTACCATTAGAGCGGTAAGGCACAACTTGTTGACATAAGTGATGTCACAAAAATCTGGGGGATGAGAAGACAGATAGAAGTAGAACTAATATAAACTAATGATACAATTATGATATAGAAATTTACACACCCCTCAGCCACCCACATCAGCAACAATCTTTTGTTATCCTGGATCAAATCCCTCAAAACACACACAGCTCATATAGACTTCAATAGATATCAAAATTCCTGTCAGTAAGCCATATCTTTGTGACAGTAGCTTCTTCATAATTCAAAGTATTGATCTTCTCCTCTACTACCTTCACTGCTGACTAGTTGTACTACATTTGTATCTCAATATGACAGTTGACATTCATATTTGACAATATGACATTCATATCTAAATCTGGAGGATACTGCTGACAGAATATCTTTGTTAAAGGGTAGAATGGAGAAAAAAGTGAAATGATACAGTATCTCCTTCTGCAATGTTATAAAGATACTGACTCAGGACATTTGCTCATGAAGCTTAAACACAGCATAACTCGGTCCCTATGGTCTCTATCTTGTCAAATTCAAATGTGAGGTATTCAAGAAAAATATTATATGATCTGTATGGTATATGCCAAAAAATAAATATATTTCATTTGATAGATAGTGAGTATATCCATCACTTTGTGTTTTTCAATACATATTTTAAATGAAAGCATTTTTTTATAATGTAAAATAGGCAAGGAAGCTTTATTTTTTTCTGTTCAAGATAAACATAATACTGGGAATTACACAATTAAACGAATTGTGAACGTTAATGCAAAAAAAAAATATGTATATATACCTATTCGTGCATGTGAGTGCATTTATCCGTGTATATGAGTGCATCTGTCTGTACATGTGAATGCATTTATCCGTTTTATGTTATGCATTTACCAGTGTATGTGAATGCATGTAATATGAAAAAGTATATGTTATTGTGAATGCATTTGTTCGTGTATGTAAATGCATCCAGCCGTGCCCAAGAATGCACCAACGCGTGAGCACATGAATGCATTTAGTCACGTATGTAAATGCCTGCATTGGTGCAGTTGATTCAGTTTGTGCTTGCGTGTAATGTACATACGGTGTACTGTACATAAGGTCTAAGGCTGCTTGTGTGCACAATGACTGCACTCAGTGACGAAACTCCTGCTCCGCAAAGTGTATGATTTTTGTTTAATAAATACACTAACACCTTACGCAAGTATGAATGTATAAGGTCATACAAGAAATATATACACACTGAATTAGACATTGACCGAGCAGCAGTAGTTTGACCCCATTATAATAGAACGGCGAATTACTTCTTTGTTATTAATATCAAGAGTTAATGGGTTAAGCAGATGACAAGACTCAAAATAAGAAGATGAGATCCTGGGAGAGTGAGAAAATGAATCAGCACAATCACATGAGACAGTAGATATAGTATCACAAGATACAGCAAATACAATATCACAAGCTATACCAAATACAATATCACAACATACAGCAGATACACAATCACAAAATACAGCAGACACATTATAACAACATACAACAGATACATTTCCACACATACAACAGATACATTTCCACAACATACAGTAAATACAGTTACCAACACAATATAACTGCAAGCCAGAAACAAAATGAATTTGTAATTTTATTCTAATCTCGCTCTTGAACTAAAATACAATCCCGACTCATTTACAAAGAGATTAACTGAACGTGATAAACTTAGAGAGTAATTAGAATCAATGAATTACAAGCAAGAGAAGACACGCTTTATTGAGAATAATATCGGCTAAAAGTGTCTCTTGATAACCAGACTATCTGAGAGATAGGAAAAAAAGTCGATTTAATGTTTTACCATCAATTTTAAATGTCAAAAAATGTAAAAAGTTATATTGTTAAGCCGTGTCTGACCTCTGAACTTTGTTCTAAAATCCACCGAAATCCAGAGGAATTGGCTGAGGCTTTATCGCCCCAGCAAAGCACATGGACACGCTCATCAAAACTCCAATACTTTTTTTTGAGAGAAAATTGCAATCAACGATTATATATTATTGGAACGCGTCCAGAGTAAGTAATTATCAAAAGAAGGCACCAAGTAAGGGGAGACTATGTATCACTGTGTTCACAGCCAACCACAAATAAAACAACACATGTATCCTCGGCTACCAGAGACAAGAAGGATAAAAAAAATTAAGAAAAACATATAGCAGATAAAAACAAATGAACCGAGAATAAATAGAACGCAAAAAAGGCAGAAAAGGAAATACAATCCTATGTGGATTCTACGCTCCTCCCACTCAATGTCTCTAAATCTTGGCATGAAAATAACAGATACAGTCCCGGATCCAATAAACCCGCGGGCGCCAGCTGGACACGAACCCAACATGCTTCTCTTGTCTCCCATCCGACACACATACTATAATATTGGAACATTTTTGGCACACATTAACGCTTTTATGCCGTTGCTACATGATATGTAAACATTATTTTTTTTGTGTTTAATTGAAAGAATGTGAATTCAGGGAATTCGTCGAAAAAGTGTCCATACATGCTTTGATTTTTCACGGTATAGCCATACTAGAAATTAGAAATAAATCACCATAATGGTCATATTATTCATGAAGTTTTAGTATAAATTAGAACTATATCTTATAGATTTTTGTTCAAGACTAAAAAATAATATCACCCAACTAGGCGTTTCAAGACTTGTTTAACAAATGCTATACTTCTAATTATCCCCAACACGCGCGCGCGCACACACACACACACACACACACACACACACACACACACACACACACACACACACACACCACACACACACACACACACACACACACACACACACACACACATTTATTGATTAGAGATCTATAGTTAAATAAAAATAATAAAATTATAACTGTAAAACAGGAGATAGAATTGTAGGACAACTGCATGTTTCTGGACTGCCAGAAAGTGTTTGAAAAATATAAAAAGTGTTTGAAAGCTACTCAAAAAGAAGCATCTTTATATAAACAAGCAATGAGGGAGTAAATAACAACAACGACCTTAAACAACCAATGGGATCCAAACATGGTAAACAAATACTAGTTAACAAGCAATACGAATCCAAATATGGAAAACTGCTATCTTAAGCAAGTAATACGGATCCAAACATAAACAAAATATATATTATCACTCCTGGTGATTTATCCTCAAACAAAATATTGCACAAAGAAATATGGCCAAATGAAAACAATAACAACCATCTTGCCACTTGCCAGGTTTTCCAATCCGTTGAGTTATGAGAGTGAGTAATGCGGCAGCCCGTCACCAGGTGGCCAAGGTGTTAAACTATTTCCTACGTTATGGTTTGGGAGCTTCACATCTTAATAATAAGTTAAGGTATGTAAACCCGCGTATTTTGCCGATTGAAATGAAACTACGACAGACTGCAGATACAGTGTAGTACAGAATAGTACAGTGTAGCACAGTAATAGTGTGAATATGTGACAGAAATAACATAATGAGATAAAGTGAGAGAGTGATATATTCAGATGTATTATGTATTTAGTTGTGATGTATTAACACTGGTACAGAAGATGATACGGTAATGAATACAGTGATAAAGTTATAATGAGGGTTACACCGTATAGCATAGTGTGACACAGTGATATTTAGTCCGATAGACAATAATTCAGTGGCAAGTAATCCATTTTGTATACATAGATTGTTTCAGTGATAGTGTGGAAGTGATAAACTAAACATGTGGTTTAGTAAATTGTAAATTTGTGTAAATTGTATAATTTAAAAATATGCAATTTATTGTGGACATTTATACAACTGTTCGAATGGGCAACTCAGTTACTTAAAACATATACATTCTATCATCCAGACCAGGTTCGAAGCTCAATACTAACTTTCGTTGATTTTACAAATAAGTATTTGACTTATATACTTGACAAAAATTAAAACAAAAATTATACAGTATAGTAACAAATGTGTTCCTATTAATAATATACATCGTTATTTTTAAATATTGTAAGCTTATTAATATTAAGTAAGACTTTTCGTTAACGTTGATGTATTGTTTACAATAATGGTTGATAGTATATAAGATCATTTCGAATCATAGTTAAGTGGACTTTAAAACTTATACAGACTTATGTAGATATGAATAAGTCAGTATTTGACCTAATAAGTTGTGAACCCAACAGCCCATTGATTTGATAATGATGGGCTGAGAGCGATCAACTGTCTTCAAGGTTCTCAATATTGTTAAAATTTCTTAATCAGTCTTATTCCTTCCTTACCCGATGACCCATTTGTTTTAATAACTTACATCTAAATCCGTTATTATAAATTCCCTCCATCTAATAATAATTCCGTCAAAAAAATAAAACAATGAATTTTTAACCATTTAAAGCCATACAATATTTCACTGTGCACAGAAAAACGACTGATATCCAATTGAGGATATCAAATCACAGTTGAGATAACCCTAAGAAAGGATGTTTGAGCTCCTTGTATAACCCTTAGTTAGTTTTTATCATCATTCAAAAGGGAGCTTCCACACTGACATATTTTTATACTAATTTGTTATGGCCCGCAATGACTAGAGAGAGAAGAGAGAGGAGAGAGAGAGAGAGAGAGAGAGAGGAGAGAGAGAAGAGAGAGAGAGAGAGAGAGAGAGAGAACAAGAACACCAGGGCATTGGCTTTACGGGAATACAAAATGGAATTCATTCCGCAAAATCCGCGAAGAAATTTATCATTCTGCCAATTTCGTTTGTACGTTAACCCCGAGACGACCAACTGGTAAAATATTCCAAAATAATAATAATCATGATAATATTATTAATACCAATAATAAAATATGTCCATAGTTACATACTACTTCCACAGTAACGCACTATACACTCCCATAGTAAAACAATAGTTCCAAACACAGTACTCTAATAGTAACACAGTATTCATAATGTAACACAGTACACCCACAGTAAGACAATAAAATACCCCTCCCAAGTAGCACAATAGTAGCCCAGTACCCTCACAGTAGCACAATACACCCACAGTAACCCGATAAACCCACAGTAGCACATTTCACACAACAGAGCACCACACCAATTGCATCACGATACACCCACAGAAACAATACACAATTGTAATCCTCCCACGGTCTCACACACTACTCCCACAGTAATGCATTTCCCTTCTAAGCCAACAACGAAAGCTTCGAGAAGCAAAAAACAAAAACAAATGAACCATATCCTTCAGACACGATCGTTAAGGGGGAAGAATGCCAATTAGCGATGAAATTATCATCATAGAATGCCATTGTCCAGCCTGAGTAGTTTAACAATAAAGCATTTGGGGCAGCCCCGTACGGGCGGAAATACATTACTTCCTGCAGGGGGCGTTCGACTTAACGGGACGAACCCCCCCTCCCCCTCCCACAACCCAGCTGGATAGCACGTTCTTCACGCCATCGATTGAACACAAGCTTGGGAGTTGCGTGCTGTGGAAGGAAATAACAATTACGACTTGGCACGAAATATCTATCCGTTGGGAGTGTCACGTTCGCCTATCCATTTTTAAAGGCTAAATTACTTAGGGAGGAGGAGGGGAGGGGTGGATAGGTGTAGCCGATAGATGGTGGAGGAAGTGTGAAAAATATCGGGGGGGGTAGGACGAGTGGTAAATGGGAGAAATTGGCTTTGAAAATAGGGGGAATTGAGTGAGAAATAGTAGTAATAGGTGACAAGGGGGGGAGGAATGGGAAAAGGAGGCCAATAGGTGGAAAATTAGATAAAATGGAGCGTTAATGAGTAATAACGTGAAATGGCTGTGAAAATAGGGGAGGGAGTTGAGTGGAAACTTAGGGTGAAATGACTGTGAAAAATAGGAAAGACTGTATGAAAAATTGGGTATAATGCTTGTGAGAAAATAGGGGAGAAATCACCTCTCCATTAAATAAGCTTTTATACACCAGAAACACAACTCCTCTTAATGCATATCTAAATCCCCCCTTTCATCCACCCAGAATTCACCCTCCCAGGGCTCACCCATCCACTATTCACCTACCCACTGTTCACCCACCCAACCTTTTTCGTCGAACCCTACGTGGGTTGCAACCCCTATCACCTTCCTTTGATGGTATCTCTGCTTGTCTATAGAACTCAAATTACTGTCCACTGCCTCGCGTGTCAACCGCGTCACCCTCCAAGACAGTTTGCATGCATTTAAGATATTGGTGAGACAATTAGTCGTCCAGGGGTCCATTTATATCTAGATGGAAAGTGGTGCTTTCATCGAGTCATCCAGTGGACAGAAGCAGTCATTATTTCACCTCTTAAATTGCTGTATTTATTTCAATCCATTTTATTGATTGGTTTCATTAAATGCTCATCAAATAGGGGCAATTAGACAGTATTCGAGGGGGATAGGACATGTTTTTGGTTCACTAATAAAAGAATATATATTATTGTATTTTTCACACACACAATCATAGATTTTCCCCCCTTCAAAAGCACTTAAAAATCACTTTCATCACTTTCGATATATGTATAATGCAATATACAAAAAAAGCATCATATTTGTAACAATTTGGTGCATCACATCTCAGGCAAATGCAGAATAACGCAACTGATCCAGGAAAAATTACTATACAAACTTTAGATTCATTTATTTAATATATTTTTAGTACCTGAAGCGAAACCCAAGGAGTTATACAACGAGGAGCTGATAACACCTGCTGGAACTCCCTAACGCACTACGAGATTTAATTATGATTCTCCATTCTCCACACCTGGGCTGGGATAGGCGTCTCCCAGGTGGTTTAAAGTCCTGAATATCATTAAACAGTGAAGGGTTGAGAGACCCGAGATCTGCAGCACACTTGGTGTATGTGTATTCATAACTCTCAATGGAAAGTGCTGCACTTTTGGCTCAACAAAGTATAGTCAAGTCATTGTTAAAACGTATGTTAGTTTACCTGTCAAAATAAGACATTCGGAGAAATCATCTTCTTCCAATTAAACAAAGATTAATATATATATATATATATATATATATATATATATATATATATATATATATATATATATATATATATATATATATATATATATATATATATATATATATATATATCACTAAGAACTCTTTGACCCGGCCAGGATTTGAACCCATGCCGTCCAGGATCACCCCTAAACGTACACAGTACCGTGACCACTGCCCCAATGATCGGTCACAATACCGTGACCACCGCACCAATGATCGTGACGGTGGTCACGGTACTGTGTACGTTTAGGGGTGATCCTGGACGGCATGGGTTCGAATCCTGGCCGGGTCAAAGAGTTCTTAGTGATATATGGCTTGCGCGTTCATGCAGCTTTCTCACACACATATATATATATATATATATATATATATATATATATATATATATATATATATATATATATATATATATATATATACATATATATATATGCTAATCATCTAACTTTCTACTTTCTGTTGTGTGAATAATAAATCCTTCACGCGCAATATCAAATTGAAATACCTCATTGATGCTATCATTAACAACTACACTCAACTGTGCAAATGCAACATCCGGTCGCTTTAACTACATATCCGGTAATTAATGTTGGCTGCTGAAACGCGTAGCATACGACGGGTTAAGTACATTTAGAAGCAGCCGTCCGTATACATAGTGGTGGAATACTGCATTCATACTTGTGGGATTCTGCATTCATACTTGTGGGATTCTGCATTCAATACTGGTGGAAAGCTATATACATGGTTGAATTTAATACACATAGTGGTGGTAATTTAGCATACTCTGTGGTGGAATTCTGTATGTATAGTGGATGTATCTGTATGTATAGTGGATGTATTCTGTATGCATAGTGATTGCATTCTGTATATTTAGTTGTAGTGTTTGGAATATACCAGGTTGCAAGAAATCTGGTTATGACATATTTAATTATAGAACTTAATGTGTGTGTTTGTGTGTGGGTGTGTGTATGTATGTATGTATGTATGTATGTATGTATGTATGTATGTATGTATGTATGCATGCATGTATGTATGTATGTATGTATCATTCCCTCCCCCCCCCCCCCCCCCGCCACGTGATGATGCTTCGCATCTCTTCTAGTTACTGGATCATCTCCCGACAGTTGAAGGATGCTGCCAGGGGTCGCTTCCCTCACGCATATCAGACCCACACAACTAATTGCAACGCAAATAAAAGGTATAATTAAGGCGTCTGTTGCATCGTAATTATCACGCTAATACGATTCTAATTATGTGCCTTCGCGGTCATTACAAACGCGCGCGCGCACACACANGAGAGAGGCACCACGACGCCTCCTTCCATTCAAGCTCTTACCCTCTTTGCCTCAAGCTTGTGATAGTCATCAAGGTGCCACACCAGCACCCCTATCCTTTCCGTCGTAATATGGTTATAAATAGCTAGAGGTCAACATTCCTTCATACATTCCTAACTTAATCATTATCCTAATCCCTTTCAAGTGCTATATAGTGGTAATTGCTTGGCACTTTCCCCCCTGATAGTTCCCTTCCCTAAAGTTAATACTATGGCACAAACTGTGTAAATCATTCATCAATCCAGTCAACTGACATTGACAAGTGAATTGAAACATGAGCATGTTTAGTGATATAGTTAAGCGAGCTATATTCAAACCACTATTACTTAACTCTCCAATAATATATTTGTAAAGTCTATACAAGCTTAATATAAAAAATATTTTATGTACCCATCAAAGCTAATAAATAGAGATAATTTGTTATCTTGTGAGAAAAGTGGCCCGATTGACAAAACATGATTTAATTTTCAAATGATTTTAACATATATATTTTAAGGTTAATGGTAAAACAGTCTTAGAAAAAACATATTCATGACAATTACCCCCTCCATTGTTTACATGTATTTGGTTATATATTTATTATATATTTACTTATACATTATTTATATTTATATATAAACATAAATGATTCTGTAAGACCTATTATCACGTTCTCGAAGTACTGTTTTACAGTACTGTTTAACAGTAGTTTTACAGTACTCTTTACCAGTAGTTTTACAGTACTGTTTTACAGTACTTCGAGGAGGTTTCACCAGAATTTACTGATAAGTATAACGAAGTATAAATGAACTCTTAACACAGATTATTATTTAATTAGAATAAAATTAAACAGAAGTGGTTATAAATTAGCTAAAAAGAATGATGTTATGGATTTAAAGTTGGTTAGTTTTCCTTTTGTTAACGAGAAAAATTCCGTGGTAATTATTAACTGCACTTGCTAATTAATGAAAATGTTAAATGTGATTTGATAAGTTCTTAACTGAACTTATGAAATCTGTGTAATGCTGACTTTAGCTTTTAATGATGGGCACTACTGAGCAAATCTGAAAAGGAAATTATCATAAAAAAGTCACACAGCAAGTATGATTATGTATACAGTAAGAATATAGCAATAGTTCATTACTATTTCTTTAGAAATAGAGAATTTATACATGAATTTCTTCAAAGCAAACCTAAGCTTATATGTCTAGTAATACACACATGGCATGAATATATGGCTGAAGTATTCTGCTAAAGTTTGACTCTAAACAGCTCTTTCTTATAAATAAGTGAATTTATATAAACAATAGGTGAATAACGTGCATTTCCACATTATTCGCCTAAATTACCTATTTTCTACAGTGTACTGAACGCACCGAGTGTGCGTGCGTGCGTGCAAACGTGTGCCTCTATATGCACATACCACATTATACAACGATAATTACCAATTACCAGCAATTATTTTAATTACATCCAATTATGTGTTGTATCCCCCATGATGAGTGAGGCAGACAGACCCTCGTCCCCATCCAGGACAAAATTAACTCCCAGGAACTATTTATTAAGAGCCAATAATCCTCTTAGAACTTCACTATTATCTTAGATTCACTTAACAGGTAAATTCTCATTATCCTCAGATCATTGTACGAGGACCTGTACTACTGCTTGGGCTTCTTGAGAAAATCCTTAGAGGTTCCTTCTCCTTCTTTCTCAAGATATATATATATATATATATATATATATATATATATATATATATATATATATATATATATATATATATATATATATATATATATATATATATATACCGTTAAACCTAATGAAAGACTCAATGAATAGCCATGAAGGAAAATATAATACCTGGACGACCGCTTGTTGATAGCGGCTATAAACATTTAAAGGCTAATTGTTATTGCATTGGTGCTATGTCAGGGAGGTTTACCGCACACCACAAACACAGGTCGTGAACCCTCGTAAACTACCACCCACCATTCAACATCAGAAATTGCCAGGACACTTCATCACTTTAATGTCCTACCTTTAATTCCTAGGTTATCCAGCCTGCTGTACATTACCTTGAGATGTACCGTGATGCCATGCTTTGAGGAAGAGCTAACCGATATTAATGCTTTACCCTGAATTATACCTTACCTTGAAGTTTACAGTTGTTGAAGTATTATGGGGCTATTCATGCCCATGCAGGTGGCACGGGCATGAATAGCCCGTAAATTCCTTGAGGAATGCCTTAGTTTTATGTATGCCTGACTCCTGTAATGGAATTCTTTACCTTAAGACTCATCTTACCTTAAATTACACTTTACCTTGAGAGTAGATGTGTTCATATTAAATACTCACACATCAGAGCTGTTCACACCTAGCATTACTAACTGAATGTAGACTTTAATCAGCCAACTTCCAATGGACTATAAATGGGATTCATAATGAATAAAAGTAACTATTTCAACACAACTTGAATAAATTTAAAACGATTTCGAGGGGAAATGGTATATCCTCAGCATACCCGCCCACAGGACGGATATACGACGCCAAATTAAACTAAGCTAAACCCTACATCTGCTACATATTTTTCCCCGACCAGAACATACTTTTCAAAATAGGGCAAAGCTTACTAAACTTAGTATAACTTGGCGAAGAAGGGGGGGGGGATGGTGTGACCTTTGCGTACAATGCATGTCTTTTCCAGCAGTGTTATGCCTTTTTCAAATATGTGCATTATTTTAAACCAGCACCTCCTTTACTACCCCCCCCCCCCCTCTCTCTTCTTCAATGTGAAATTAAATTCGAAATTGTATTTTCCGTTTTAGACAGCTTTCCAAGCGGCTGCAGTCTCAAAATAGCTCACCCTCTTGTGTGTCTCTTGTGTTTCGTCTTCCAAGAGATTTAAGCCAATACTAACAAGCAACAACTAATCCACCAAATTCCGCAATTCATTGTATTCCTGTTCTCTCTCTCTCTCTTTCTTTCTTGGTCAGTATTTTCCTGTAAGAGATGGAGTGGTCTGTTCCTCGCTTGTACCTCGTCAAATATTTGCAAAGAATAGCAACTGATACAGAGCATCTATATAAGGCTTTCTGAAGCCCTTAAAAGCGAAACTTGATTTAAAAATATGATCTACTCTTTAAATGACGTATCTGTGCATGAGTGATATATATATATATATATATATATATATATATATATATATATATATATATATATATATATATATTATATATATATATATATATATATATATATATATATATATTGTTTTCGGTGTCTCAAGCCTTTTGTAGACTGGGTTTTCTTATACGTCTCTTTACACTCTTTAGGGACCACCAGACAAATGTTTCTCTTATAACCACTGATCACTGATTCCCCTATTGCAAGGTTCCCTATGGCAAGTTACCTATGGGTAACTGACACTGTTCTTCCCTTACCCCATTGCTGTTCGTCGTGTTACGTGTTCCCTAGTTTGAAAATACCCCTATTCTATATAACTACCTGGGTCAGGCAGTTATGTATCATCAACTCTCTCTACCTCAACACCTGCCCAACTCTCTTTACCTCAATACCTGCTCAACTATTCTTACCTCAACACCTGCCCCACACTCTCCCTACCTCAATACCTGCCCAGCACTCCAGCCTCCAAAATTCTCACCCTTCCCTACACCAACGGTACAAAGTCAATTAACTGGGTTTTTTACCTCAGTAAACTTGCAGTGATTCTCTGGCCGGATTGGCCAGCCTATCTGAATGATGAAAGCTGGGATGTAATGGTTAAGAGAGAGAGAGAGAGAGAGAGAGAAGGAGAGAGAGAGAGAGAGAGAGAGAGAGAGAGAGAGAGAGAGAGAGAGAGAAGAGAGACAGACAGACAGACAGACAGACAGACAGACAGACAGACAGACAGACAGACAGACAGACAGACAGACAGTCCTATGAAGCGCAGTGGGTTAGGTCTTTGAATATCAATCAAGGATTCTGGGTTCGATCCCAGCAGTAAGACCGAAAGATTTCCTTTCACTTTTTGCTCTGTTCACCTAGCAGTAAATAGGTAATTGGGAACTAGACAGCTGCTAAGGGCTGCTTCCTAGGGATGTGAGTGTGTGTGTGTGTGTGTGTGTGTGTGTGTGTGTGTGTGTGTGTGTGTGTGTGTGTGTGTGTGTGTGTGTGTGTGTGTGTGTGTGTGTGTACATTAGAGAGAAATGATGTAGTAAATATAATAAAGGTAACAATATATCGGTTAGAGAGGCGGGGTCCAAGAGCTAATAACTCGATTCTACACCCATATATAGCAAATACACAAACACACACAAATACTCACACACATACACAAACATAAACACACACACCAAACACAACACACCACACACACACACACACACACACACACACACACACACACACACACACACACACACACACACACCACACATACACAGCCTGTATTTATAATAATTTCAAGCACTCAATCGTTGCCAATATGTTTACAGTCCTTCACGCTAATAATTTCGACAGTAAGATAATGGAAGTTCAAAATGATCTTCAACAGCCTTTTCTTAGAGCCATTAATCCAAATGAAAGTTTCGCATTAGCTAGACCTTAAGTAGAATCTAAGGGAGTTTACTTATTATCAGACAAGGAAAGTTCTGAAGCTTTGACACTTTTTCTGGTATTAAACTGAGGCTCTGACACTTGTCTAGTAAAATACAATAAGGCTCTGACACTTGTCTAGTAATACAATAAGGCTCTGATACTGGCCTGGTATGGCACTGTGGTAGTCATGCCACTGGACACCACATTAGAACACATCAATTTCTGAAAATCATTAAACCATACTCTAACCAACCAGAAAATATACTTAAGGTTTTCACCATATTTCATGGCTTTAACATACTTTCAACGTATATTCAGTGCGAAGCGGATATTACCACTTAGCGTAAGAATACCTTGTGATCTCAACTGACGTAATTCTCACTCTCCTATCTCCTATTGAACGTTCTACCGTCCAAGTGGTTGGACGGTAGAACGGCGGTCTCGCTTCATGCAGGTCGGCGTTCTATCCCCCGACCGTCCCAAGAGAGGTTTGGCACCATTACTTTATCCCGTACCATCCTAAATCCTTATCCTGACTCCTTCCCAGTGCTATATAGTCGAAATGGCTTGGCGATTTATCCTAAATAGCTTTTTATCTAGGGTTTTTAATCATTCTCATCGCCTATTGCTCTGCCTCCTCCTCCTCCTTGTGCACCTTATTTCTCTCCTCTTTATTCCCCCTTCTCTCCTCGTTCGCTCTCGTTCACAAATTCCTCAGTTAGCGATTCAAGATTCACACGAGTCTGAGAGAACACGCCACACAAACATCAATAAACCGTATCGGTTCAAGTGTTAAAAGCTCCCAGCAGCAATTCCGTCAAGTGCCTACTTATTGCTCCCTCAACGATAGCGGAGATATATATATATATATATATATATATATATATATATATATATATATATATATATACAGAGGGAAGAGTGAGAGATGAGGGGCAGAAGAGAGCCCCCCCCCCAAAAAAAAAAAAACAGTAGAGAGAAAAAAAACGTAAGTTTATGTAAGTAAAGAAAAAAATTGAAAGAAATATGTGATATAATTAATTGAAGGAAAAAAATCTGTTAAAATACAAAATATACCGATTTTTATTTGCCTGGAACCGCACAGGGTTGAATCACATCATTTCATTCAGAGCCTTAAGATATTGTTCTCGTTTGGGGGCAATTTTTCAAACTAATTACCCCGCTGAAAGATATTGGTGATTAGGCAAACTCCACGATATGAATGGCCCGATACACATTAGGGTCCAATTATCTTATGTGTCTCGCTCGGGAAATTGGAAATCCTCACGACATTTTCTATTAAATATGATTTTTTGGGGGAGGTGGAAAGTATTGAAATTGAATTCAAATTCAGATTAATTTTTTTTTGGGGGCTTCCTGTTTCGAATGGGACCATGACTGAACCGAATTACTAATTGCTGCTCGGGAGGACGTATGTGTTCTCACCTTGAAGTGTTTGTGAGGGGTTGAACTCTACTCTTCGGTCCCGCCTCTCAACCTTCAATCAATCAGCTCACAGTTTAACATTTGTTGTACATTACAAAAAGTCCCACAGATTTCCAATAACATATAGCCAATATGTCCATGCACTCAGCTCCGTGACTATAGTGTTAAAAGTCACTGTTAATAAAACAGTGATATATACCATCAGGTATCTTGGTACGTGGTACATGTCACAAGGGAAGCAGTGGTCAATAAAATAGTTGTCTGGTTGCACTAACATCACACATCATCATAAAGGCTTTAGAATTGGTGCTTCAGGAGCAAATTACAAGTTTTTAGTAAAACAAAGGACTTTATAACCCCATTTCAACTCGTTCATAGAGCAGGAACATCTTGTCTTTCGCAATTATTAGTTCACTGCGTTCAAATTACGCTCAAGCAACAGAAGCAAACCAAAATGCAGACGTTGTATATCCAGAATTATTAAAAACATTTGGTAAATGAGACGATGGAATAATCGACCATAAAGGATAGTTAAGGAAATCGCAAGTATCATATCGAGTTGAAATATTATTGAAGGTAACAAATAGATTGATAACATTGACAGCAAATGAATAAGTTCAAAGCTTTGTCGAATTCATTACTCTCCTCATTACTTGTTCATTACTCCTTCTCATTACTTTGTTCATTACTCCTCCTCGTTACTTTGTTCATTACTCCTCCTCATTACTTTGTTCATTACTCCTCCTCATTACTTTGTTCATTACTCCTCCTCATTACTTTGTTCATTACTTCTCCTCATTACTTTGTTCATACTCCTCCTCATTACTTTGTCCATTAATCTTCCTGTTCCTCGCCCTCATGGAGCACACACACACACACACACACGAATACAAGTTTCCTGTCTTCTGGCAACCACAAAAACATGTATGCCAACTACTGTGGAGGAAAGCACACACAAAACTTTTAATCACGCATCAACAAGGTCGTCCAAAAGGCAACGGAAATCAATATGGTATTTATCGGAGAAAAACTTCTATTACTTCGGCACAGAAAAAAATAGAGGAAAAGCTTCAAAGAAGGAAACGAATACGCGTCGTGGGGACTATATCGACTAATTCAATGAACTTCGAAAAGTAACAGCAGAATTCGTAACGAGTTAGAGTGTTCAACAAAGCCAAAACAGCTACAGGAAATAAAACAAAGGGATAATACAAAGCGTCAAAATAAAGTATGCCACACTAGTGAAGAAAAACCTCATTAAAGGACTTGTGTTGTCTCAAAAAAACATGAAAAAGCAGAGAAGAAGCAACAAACAGAAGGAAGACTAGGGGGGGGGGGGGGGAGACAAATTCAATTGCACACTTTACTTCAATCTTGGTGAGGAAATGTTTCTAGGACATTGACGGTTCTTGATAAATAAAACGTTTATCAAATAAAATTAAGTATAATCAAAAGCATTTTTAATAAATGTTGTACATATATAAGTTTGTAAACTCGACATAAAAATCACAATACATTAGTTATAACAGGGTGTCACAATAACAGCAGGATACGTAGACAGTGTCATTATCAGAATCCTAAACGTTATTCGTAACAACGTATGCTAATCGTTACAATATTTGCAGGACTATACAGGTGTGCACAGCTGTCTAAATCAAGCACATGTTCGGCCATAAAGTGAATGACATTAACTTTCAATTAAAAAAGTGTTAAGCATTTAAAAACATAGTGGGATTTACCATTAGAGCGGTAAGGCACAACTTGTTGACATAAGTGATGTCACAAAATCTGGGGGATGAGAAGACAGGTAGAAGTAGAACTAATATAAACTAATGATACAATTATGATATAGAAATTTACACACCCCTCAGCCACCTACATCAGCAACAATCTTTTGTTATCCTGGATCAAAATCCGTCAAAACACACAGCTCATATAGACTTCAATACATATCAAAATCCCTGTCAGTAAGCCATATCTTTGTGACAGTAGTTTCTTCATAATTCAAAGTATTGATCTTCTCCTCTACTACCTTCACTGCTGACTAGTTGTACTACATTTGTATCTCAATATGACAGTTGACATTCATATTTGACAATATGACATTCATATCTAATCTGGAGGATACTGCTGACAGAATATCTTTGTTAAAGGGTCGAATGGAGAAAAAGTTGAAATGATACAGTATCTCCTTCTGCAATGTTGTAAAGATAGTGACTCAGGACATTTGCTCATGGCTTAAAGCACAGCATAACTCGGTCCCTATGGTCTCTATCTTGTCAAATTCAAATGTGAGGTATTCAAGAAAAATATTCTATGATCTGTATGGTATATGCCAAAAAAATAAATATATTTCATTTGATAGATAGTGAGTATATCCATCACTTTGTGTTTTTCAATACATATTTTAAATGAAAGCTATTTTTTTATAATGTAAAATAGGCAAGGAAGCTTTATTTTTTCTGTTCAAGATAAGCATAATACTGGGAATTACACAATTAACGAATTGTGAACGTTAAATGCAAAAAAAAAAAATATGTATATATACCTATTCGTGCATGTGAGTGCATTTATCCGTGTATATGAGTGCATCTGTCTGTACATGTGAATGCATTTATCCGTTTATGTTAATGCATTTACCCGTGTATGTGAATGCATGTAATATGAAAAAGTATATGTTATTGTCAATGCATTTGTTCGTGTATGTAAATGCATCCAGCCGTGCCCAAGAATGCACCAACGCGTGAGCACATGAATGCATTTAGTCACGTATGTAAATGCCTGCATTGGTGCAGTTGATTCAGTTTGTGCTTGCGTGTAATGTACATACGGTGTACTGTACATAAGGTCTAAGGCTGCTTGTGTGCACAATGACTGCACTCACTGACGAAACTCCTGGTCCCCCAAAGTGTATGATTTTGTTTAATAAATACACTAACACCTTACGCAAGTAAGAATGTATAAGGTCATACAAGAAATATATACACACACTGAATTAGACACTGAGCGAGCAGCAGTAGTTTGACCCCATTATAATAGAACGGCGAATTACTTCTTTGTTATTAATATCAAGAGTTAATGGGTTAAGCAGATGACAAGACTCAAAATAAGAAGATGAGATCCTGGGAGAGTGAGAAAATGAATCAGCACAATCACATGATACAGTAGATATAATATCACAAGTACAGCAAATACAATATCACAAGCTATAGCAAATACAATATCACAACATACAGCAGATACACTATCACAAAATACAGCAGATACACTATCACAAAACACAGCAGATACATATAACAACATACAACAATCCATATAACAAACATACACAGATACATTTCCACAACATACAGTAAATACAGTTACCAACACAATATAACTGCAAGCCAGAAACAAAATGAATTTGTAATTTATTCCTAATCTCGCTCTTGAACTAAATACAATCCCGACTCATTTACAAAGAGATTAACTGAACGTGATAAACTTAGAGAGTAATTAAAATCAATGAATTACAAGCAAGAGAAGACACGCTTTATTGAGTAATATCGGCTAAAAGTGTCTCTTGATAACCAGACTATCTGAGAGATAGGAAAAAAAGTCGATTTAATGTTTTACCATCAATTTTAAATGTCAAAAAATGTAAAAAGTTATTATTGTTAAGCCGTGTCTGACCTCTGAACTTGTTCTAAAATCCACCGAAATCCAGAGGAATTGGCTGAGGCTTTATCGCCCCAGCAAAGCACATGGACACGCTCATCAAAACTCCAATACTTTTTTTTGAGAGAAAATTGCAATCAAACGATTATATATTATTGGAACGCGTCCAGAGTAAGTAATTATCAAAAGAAGGCACCAAGTAAGGGAGACTATGTATCACTGTGTTCACAACCAACCACAAATAAAACAACACATGTATCCTCGGCTACCAGAGACAAGAAGGATAAAAAAATTAAGAAAAACATATAGCAGATAAAAACAAATGAACCGAGAATAAATAGAACGCAAAAAAAGGCAGAAAAGGAAATACAATCCTATGTGGATTCTACGCTCCTCCCACTCAATGTCTCTAAATCTTGGCATGAAAATAACAGATACAGTCCCGGATCCAATAAACCCGCGGGCGCCAGCTGGACACGAACCCAACATGCTTCTCTTGTCTCCCATCCGACACACATACTATAATATTGGAACATTTTTGGCACACATTAACGCTTTTATGCCGTTGCTACATGATATGTAAAATTATTTTTTTTGTGTTTAAAGTTGAAAGAATGGAATTCAGGGAATTCGTCGAAAAGTGTCCATACATGCTTTGATTATTCACGGTATAGCCATACTAAAATTAGAAAATAAATCACCATAATGGTCATATTATTCATGAAGTTTTAGTATAAATTAGAACCATACATTATAGATTTTTGTTCAAGACTAAAAATAATATCACCCAACTAGGCGTTTCAAGACTTGTTTAAACAAATGCTATACATTCATATTATCCCCAACACGCGCGCGCGCACAACACACACACCCACACACACACCACACACACACACACACACACACACACACACCACACACACCACACACACACACACACACACACACACACACATTATTGATTAGAGATCTATAGTTAAATAACAATAATAAATTATAACTGTAAAACAGGAGATAGAATTGTAGGACAACTGCATGTTTCTGACTGCCAGAAAGTGTTTGAAAAATATAAAAAGTTTGTATTTTGTGTTAAAGTTTGAAAGCTACTCCAAAAAGAAGCATCTTTATATAAACGCAATGAGGGAGCAAATAACAAACAACGACCTTAAACAACCCATGGATCCAACATGGTAAACAAATACTAGTTAACAAGCAAACGAATCCAAATATGGAAAACTGCTATCTTAAGCAAGTAATACGGATCCAAACATAAACAAAATATATTTATCACTCCTGGTGATTTATCGTCAAACAAAATATTACACAAAGAAATATGGCCAAATGAAAACAATAACAACCATCTTGCCACTTCCAGGTTTTCCAATCCGTTGAGTTATGAGAGTGAGTAATGCGGCAGCCCGTCACCAGGTGGCCAAGGTGTTAAACTATTTCCTACGTTATGGTTTGGGAGCTTCACATCTTATATAATGTTAAGGGTATGTAAACCCGCGTATTTTGCCGATTGAAATGAAACTACGACAGACTGCAGATACAGTGTAGTACAGAATAGTACAGTGTAGCACAGTAATAGTGTGAATATGTGACAGAAATAACATAATGAGATAAAGTGAGAGGTGATATATTCAGATGTATTATGTATTTAGTTTGTGATGTATTAACACTGGTACAGAAATGATACGGTAATGAATACAGTGATAAAGTTATAATGAGGGTTACACCGTATAGCATAGTGTACACAGTGATATTTAGTCAGATAGACAATAATTCAGTGGCAAGTAATCCATTTTGTATACATAGATTGTTTCAGTGATAGTGTGGAAGTGATAAACTAAACATGTGGTTTAGTAAATTGTAAATTTGTGTAAATTGTATAATTTAAAAATATGCAATTTATTGTGGACATTTATACAACTGTTCGAATGGGCAACTCAGTTACTTAAAACATATACATTCTATCATCCAGACCAGGTTCGAAGCTCAATACTAACTTTCGTTGATTTTACAAATAAGTATTTGACTTATATACTTGACAAAATTAAACAAAATTATACAGTATAGTAACAAATGTGTTCCTATTATAATATACATCGTTATTTTTAATATTGTAAGCTTATTAATATTAAGTAGACTTTTCGTTAACGTTGATGTATTGTTTACAATAATGGTTGATAGTATTAAGATCATTTCGAATCATAGTTACGTGGACTTTAAACTTATACAGACTTATGTAGATATGAATAAGTCAGTATTTTGACTTAATAAGTTGTGAACCCAACAGCCCATTGATTTGTAATGATGGGTGAGAGCGTTCAACTGCTTTCAAGATTCTCAATATTGTTAAAATTTCTTAATAATCTTATTCCTTCCTTACCCGATGACCCATTTGTTTTAATAACTTACATCTAAATCCGTTATTATAAATTCCCTCCATCTAATAATAATTCCGTCAAAAATAAAACAATGAATTTTTAACCATTTAAAGCCATACAATATTTCACTGTGCACAGAAAAACGACTGATATCCAATT
>WNGS01113158.1:46253250-46268250 GCA_020271785.1 Procambarus virginalis
ACCACAAAAAAATTATGAGGCCAGGAAAGGAGAAAATTTATGTTGCGAGGAACTATGCCACGAAAAAACCCACAAAGCCAACCAATCAAAGGCCAGATTAAATGCAACAGACCTCCACTTACACCATCCACAAACCAGCGATGCTGAAGTACTTAACACACACACACACACACACCAGTTAAATTACAGTAACACATCCACTGGAAACTCAAAAGTGGACACGCCACTATATAACCTTTCATCCTGAATCCCTCTATTTCTAACCACTAATCCACTCCACCCCCCCCCCCCCCCGTTTCCTAACCAAACACTTTGGTCACGAAATGATAACCTTGTATACATGAGACTCAATTATTTACAAATTTTGGTCCACCTCCCTTTGGATTGTTTATTTAGAAACAGCTTTATTCCAACCTTGTTAAGTTCAACATTCTAAGTTCCAGCAACCCTCTTTGGAACTCTAACCTGGAATCTCTCAGGGGAAATTTATTCTGAAAAATCTTCCTGAAATAAATTTCTCTCAAGCTCAGTTTTATATATATAAACGTTGCAAACACATCAGAACACACGACTCTCATCTCTGAATCATTGTTTATGTAGACAAGTAGACTCTCGCAGGCACGGAACCAGATGGACACAGTCAAACAAACAGCAGACAACACAGTCACAAACAGCAGACAACAGAAACACAAACAGCAGGCGATACAGACATAAACAGCACTCGGCACAGACACACACAGCAGACAAAACAGGCACAAAAAGCAGACGACACAGAAACAAACAGCAGACAACACAGGCACAAACAACAGACAACACAGACACAAACATCAGACAACACAAGCCCAAACAGCAGACAACAAAGACACAAACAGCAGACAACAAAGACACAAACAGCAGACAACAAAGACACAAGCAGCAGACAACACAGTCACAAACAGCAGACAACCCCAGACGCGAACAATTGATCTCTCTCTCTTCAACCCTGCAGTAATCAGCCGCAGAAACTATTGCATTATACACTCTGGCCAGCGGTAACCACCACTCACAGCTGTTGATCCTGTAAGACAGTGTTAACCCCGTCAGTCGCTGATCTGAGGGTTTAGCACTAAGAAAACATTATTTTTGTAACCACCTGGCTCGCCGATAACGACCAGGTTACGCATGATTTTTAAGCTCGTTACGCCCGTCGTAAACGTGTTGCATTGATTACGTACATCAGTCAAGTCATGGTGGCTCTGAACAGCAATCAAGTCACGGTGACTGGGAACATCAGTTCAGTCGCTCTGTGAACATCAATCAAGTTAATTGTAAACATTACTCAAATTATAACCACCACAAGTGTCATGTTGATTATGTATAATCTGTGTGACATAATGTCATGCGGACCAGGCGACCTGTCTTCTATTCAGAAAAAGACAGAACATTATGACCGACGGTAATATGTGAATTTTTGACTTATATTCATCTTATACACCACACATACAACAGGTGTTATATGTGTCGTGTATAAAATTGTATTTAATACAAGATTTTCATACTCATGTGAAGGCTTTTGTTCGCTGAGAGTTGGATGTACCTAGGCTTCGTGGGAGGTGAGACGGTCCTAGAAAGAGGGTAGAGAATCCTGGAAAGAGGGTAGAGAATCCTGGAAAGAGGGTAGAGAATACTGAAAAGAGGGTAGAGAATCCTGGAAAGAGGGTAGAGAATCCTGAAAAGAGGGTAGAGAATCCTGGAAAGAGGGTAGAGAATCCTGAAAAAAGAGTAGAGAATCCTGGCAAGAGGGTAGAGAATCCTGGAAAGAGGATAGAGAATCCTGAAAAGTGGGTAGAGAATCCTGGAAAGAGAGGTAAGGGCCCTGCAAGGATACGAGAGGGACCTGGAGGGACGCCAGACGATTTTCAGGGACAGAGCTGATCAATGGCAGCTTCCTGGACGCCACTCTTGTGATTAAAACGTTAAGTTTCCCCTATGTATACGAGGCTAACATGGAACTTACTGGCGTCGAATTCCACCCAGAGTGCCTCGGACACCAACCCCGTTAGAGTTTATGGGGACAGCTCCCGTTGTTCCCTCTGGTGTATGAATCTATTAAATGGGTTTGAGTGTGACTGTAGGTAAACTCACATATATATATATTCTTACTCTTGGTCAAACACGGGGAAATACTCTTGCAACCAATCACGTGTTCGGACACGTATATTCTAACACGTACAGCAGAAATACGTGAAGCTAATGCAAAAAAATGATTGGAAATATATATAGTATATAGAAGCAGTAGTGTCGAACGTCACTGTATTATTTATATAAGTATTTATATATCTTCACGAATTTCTCTCACTCTCACTCTCAATTTGGTTTTAGGCCTGAGAGCTCTTTATTTCGTGCCTTCCTTTACTTTGCTTTTTTGTTCTTCTGATTCCTCTTGGTCCACTCTTACTCTCCCCCCTCCTCGTCCAGTCCTCTATGGTACCACCATCTCTGTGTACCACTAATTCATAAACATAATCTAGTACCATCATTGTGTACCACTATGTTCTAGTACCATTAATTTGTACCATCACAATCACATTTCTCCATATTATTGTACCATCCTAAGTTCGTGTTCTTCAGTGTTCATCTCCGTAACATTGTTCTCCGGAGCTTCCTGAGCTTCGGATCTAATTATTGATTGTTACAATTATGTATGAATTATGTCTGCAGTGTGTAAACAAGTTTCAAGCAACACTGTATCCAAAGTTTTAATATTGTTTACAATGCAACTTATTCTAAGTAGCTTCCTTGTAGCCTTAAGATAACGAGCTAGCAAGCTATCTTGTAAAACGTATTCTTATTGATTTGGGGAAATTCTGCTAAGAATCTTTTTTACAGTGTTTCCATCAATGAGTCAATGCTTATAGATGCAACAAGTCATCAACTTGGAGATATCAGTCAATCAATGGTTACATTGATGTAACACGTCATCTATCACGTAATCACATTCAGCCAATCAGTAATTACTCCAATATCACACAACATTAACTGTGTGATCGTTTCCAACCGATCATTGGACACATCGATGTCATTGGCAATATTCCTCCATATTATGTCCAGCCAATCAATGGATTGAAAAATGACTCTCAATGAAATTGACATTTAGAGTTAATGCATTTTTTGTCAGTTCGACAGTTGATCTTTCATTACTGAAATATCAATCTACCATCAAGGGCAAAACCAGATGAAGAGGCACCGTGAATGTTCGATATAGAGACTGGTGGATTAAGTGATCCCTGTCACTATAGCAGGCCTCAAGGGGACAACTGGGTAGCCTGAGAGACTGGTGAATCAAGTGACTGGTTGCGTGCAACTTCAGGATACTGAGTCACCACTCAAGGCGGTCATCAAGGCTCGGTTACAAAGATGATGATGCCTGAACGCTCAGGCATGATCACAATCTCGGCTGGCCGCAGTGTAACCCAATCATTTGTGGGAAGGGTTGCCGGAGCGATCGCGTAGGGAGGAGAGTATCAGAGTGACGGGAGGGCGAGTGTGTATAGGGGGCGTGTAGCCGAGTGTAAAATGGGTGTGTAGGGGAGAGTGTAGCCGAGTGAGGGTAGAGCGAGTGTGTAAGGGGGGAAAAAATAAGTTTAGCATGGCGAGGTGTCGGCATGTGGAGAAGAGATGCGTCTTGTTGGGTAATAGACCACTAATGTGGTATTAAGACGTGAAAGGAAATTTAAGATGTATACAGAGAGGGGCCATACAGCCCCGCTCCTATGCCAGGTCAGTCCACTACGGGCTCACCATAGCCCGTGCTACTTGCAACTTCTTGTTCCGAGTAGCTGAATCTAAAACAGCAACAGCAGACAGAGAGCATGGAGGAAGAATATTAGGTAAGTAGATAGAGACTCAGGTGGACGAAAGGAGATAATCCATGTACGACAACTAAGATTTCTGGATAAAATTATGTGCAGGTGATCCAGAACTAAGCTGGTCAACCTTTCAACTATCTGCTATTTCAACTCTTAGGTAGGGAATCATTCAGGACGTTATATATACACTACATATATCAGACCAAGCCTGGATATGTAGCAAATACAGGACAAAGTCAAAGAAAGTTCAGAAGAATGCCAATAGCCTAGTCCCAGAACTAAGACGAAGAAGTAAAGAGAAGATGCTATTCGAATTAAACCTCAAATGGCAAACGTTTGTTAGGGGCATTATTAGCAGAGTTGGTGCTCTAACAAGGGACACTGATTATCCAAAATGAACCATAGAAACATTACAAGTATATCATGTCAATATCAGAATTGTGAACAAATTGAATACAGTAAGAGAAGTGGTTGAGGCAAACTCCATACAAAGTCTCAAATGAAGATATGACAGAGCTCAGTGGGCTCAGGAACCTGCACAATAGAGTACAGAAGCAGGACCAAGTGACTGGGGCTCAAACTTTGCGAGTACACTTTAGAGAGTCACACACACACACACACACACACACACACACACACACACACACACACACACACACACACACACACACACACACACACACACACACACACACACACACAATTAGGAAAAACTATTCAACACTGGGGGGACGCGAACAAGGGGACACAGGTGGAAACTGAGTACCCACATGAGCCACAGAGACGTTAGAAGGAACTTTTTCAGTGTCAGAGTAGTTAACGGATGGAATGCATTAGGCAGTGATGTGGTGGAGGCTGACTCCATACACAATTTCAAGGTTAGATATGATAGAGCCCAGTAGGCTCGGGAATCTGTACACCAGTTGATTGACAGTTGAGAGGCGGGACCAAAGAGCCAAAGCTCAACCCCCGCAGGAACAAATAGGTGAGTACAAATAGGTGAGTACACACACACACACACACACACACACACACACACACACACACACACACACACACACACACACACACACACACACACACACATAGTTCAAGCTTCCCAAGCACAATTTAGCGAGCACACACACACACACAACCAATTTGTGTCCGCCCTTTGGAGAGGTGCTTGTTAATTAATTGAATAACCAGCACCCTTCAACTGTCTATTGTAATAATGAACTTTGACAGCGAAATACATACTAATTTCCCCTTTTCCTTGTTCGTTACGTTCATGACAGTGTTAAATTTGTATCCATTATTCACATTTTTCAATAAAGTAGTAATGAATAACATAAAAACATTTGAAGAATTATATTAACAGAAGAGAGCAAAACAAGACACGTAATGGTTTATATATTATCACTATTACATCGGTTAAGAGTTCTAAGAATTCTGAATAAAATAAAAATAGTATTAACAAAATAATAATAACCTATAAAGACAAGGCCACCCACATTCAGTGAGAAGCAAAGTTAATATACGTGGCCCAAGTACCGAGCCTGCAGACGCTCCAACACAGAACAGACATATAGTTAGTCTACTATTAAAATATTAACTAAATGGTTACCTGCCCATTTACCTTCTCTCCAAGTTCCCTCCTTCAAGCATAAACTACCAATCAGGAGGTGCTATATGTAACCAACATGAGAAGTCTGCCTTTAGCACGAAGAGAATTCTGAAGATCTTTTTCACATGAATTACGCAAACGTATGGAAGGTATTATGGCCATTAGCTGAGAACCAAACCCTGCTGCCACTTCAACACTTCAATAGCCTTGTAAATACAAATAACACACCAGTACTAACAAAATACATTCAATCCCTGAAGTGATATAGATAACTGTGCAGTTAACAGGCAGCTCAAGCTTTGCCAACTTCATAATAAACTCAAACTATAACTAAGTAAAAAAGTAAAATGATAAAATTACTATTTGTAAAAAAAAAATCTATTACAAACTAAAGATACAGATTAGATAAAAACAAATAGCAGTATGACTACATTACAAAAATATAAATATATAAATAGCTGAACTGGCAAATAAATGCATATATGCTAATCAAACATATCAAACAAACATGCTGTGTTTTAGCATTTTCATCCCGTTCAATATCACATAAACTTTGAGCAAACTGCAGCCTGTATATAAAAATTAAACCCTTCATCAGTACAATCGCAAAACAAATTACATGTAAATATATATATATATATATATATATATATATTATATATATATATATTATATATATTATATATATATATATATATAATTTCGGCCAGAGTATGTGTTAGACTTTTCATGTAACGTTAATTTACAAATTATCATTAAATAAGTTGTTAAATCATTAACCAAGGAAATTGAGATTATTAATAAAAATAATTTTACGATACTAATCCTGGAAATATTAAACGCTTTAAAATGAATTAGAAGCTAAGAATTTTACTAAGCAATACCTTTCACAAGAATGTAATTTTCTTGGTTTCCGGGGTCTGAAACCTTTCCAATAATGTGTACAACAAAGAGTTATATATATTAAACATCGAAGTTATATAAACATCCTCAAACATCCAGCCCATTCTTCTAAGATGATAGAACCTTTAGTAAATATTTAGTCGAAAGTACCAATATGTTTATAGTAAGTGACCAGCAACAAAACAATCGTCGATTTATGTTATTGAATTAGGCCAAATGGGAAACTTTTCTAACGGCAAAATAAACATAGAACCTAACCTAGCCTAATCTGTCCTAACAATCCTAGACCTAATGCGCTCTACGTTAAGTCTAATTATATAGTACCTATATGTTCTATACTGTATATCGACCGCAAAACATTTAAAATATTAAGGCAATTACTAGAGGACCAAGACTTTAAACCAAATGACCAATATTAAAGCTACGACTAAAGATCCTAAACATTAAACATAATAGCAACTATCAAGACCCTAAACATCAAACACCAAAAGTCACACCCTAAAGGCCCTAAACATTATACACCAAAAGCCACACCCTAAAGACCCTAAACATTAAACATCACTCCCGACACATTTCTCATAAAGACAAAACTACATGAATCCCGAAACACAATGAAAGCAGATATGAGGGTCGGTCCATCATGGCTCATGGACCATGAAATGACGCTTATGGCCACCAGCTGAAGCAGTCTGCCATCGTGTGGGCCGGCTTCTAGATTACCCTGACTAGAGGACTGGTACTCTCCAATAAACACAGAGGTAGACAGACAGAGGAAGAGAGAGAGAGACAGAGACAGAGATCAAATAACGTATTTTAGTATAACTTTGTCATTTAATGGCTTCTCCTATTTTTCTTTTATCCAATAATACTTCCAATATGCGAATAATAGACACNGTTATTATTAGTATGATTATATTTACTGAGAGTGTCTTGTGTACTAAAGCGGTAGTATGATTGGGCTATCTGCTCGTGTCTTCCAGTACTCGTAAACTCGCCTCAACAATTTAGCTGCAATATTGTCCTTGCACAAATCAACTAAATGGTCGCAGTTCCTTAATGCAGAGGGGAGTTATTAGGGGAAAGGGCCAAGCCATTACGATTATATAGTACTGGGAAGGGGGTCAGGATAAGGATTTTGGGATGGGACGGGAGGGAGGATTGGTGCCAAACAATTGGACGGTCCAGGATTGAATGCCGACCTGCATGAAGAGAGATCGTCACTCTACCGTCCAGCCCAAGTGGTTGGGCTCCTTAGTGACAACAAAGTGCATGGTGGCAATTGCCCCTTCCAGTGTAACAACTGAAGCTGTTTTAAAATAAGTAATTGTATGGGAGGCAGTGGGATACGCCCTTGTACAAAAGTTAGAGTCAAGTGGGAGTGACCTGACTCGGGCATCTCTCTTGGGATTAGCAGTTTAGATCACAAAATGGCCGGCACCTTTGTCTTAAGCAACGTATAATGAATTATTTTACAGAATTCAATAACTTAGAGAAATTCAAGTCTTCATTTCGAATTGTAGTCAATAGTATTCCTGTTTAAAGTATCAAGAGTATCCTCAATTGTCGGAATACTGAGCAAGTCACCGTCAGTGACGTCACGAGCATTTCACTAGCCCTTGACGCGGAGCGATTTTGGCGACCTGAAGTCACGGGTCACCAAAGCCTTCCACATTTAGTAATTCTCAAAGGTCAAATAGCCATTTTGTAATTGGAAATAGCCTTTCCCTAAGATGCCTGTGCAATTACCTTCAGTTTAAAAGAGTTCAACCTTCTGGGTTGTTCAGTGCAACAGAGATTAGTTGTTCAACTTAAAATTCTGCTAGTAAACTTAGTGAACCTGGCGTAGGAATACCCACCAAGCCTCGTGGTGAGGAGGGCGAGATTCATTGTGGACCGGTCAACAACTGGGAGAGGTCCTCCATCTCCCCCTCTCCCCACGACCAGCACTACATCTAGCTGGTTGCAGTAAAAGGTAGAGTCTGCTATAGTTTTGTATAGGAAAATAGTTCATATCATGCCACTTAGGGAGTGTTAACTATAGGGAGTGCTTTTATTTAGAGTTTGTTTAGACTTTGCATAAATAAACCAATTAGTTTGTAATTCGCACTTCATTATTTCCGTGTTTTCATATTTCTCATTGTCCTTGTCACGTGGTCTCCACGAGTCTGAATTTTGTTGGGCCGCAAGCCTAACAAAGCGTAAGAGTTCAGTTATCCCTTTGTTTGCTGTTGTTGTTGTTATAGATTCAGCTACTCGGAACAAGTTCCAAGTAGCACGGGCTATGGTGAGCCCGTAACTTACCTGGCACAGGAGCTGGGCAGAAGCACGGGCTATGGTTAGCATCGTGGACAGGAGATGTCTCCCGTGCTTTGTTTGCTATAATTTCCCCCACTTAACGTAGATTCTTCCCTCCATTTCCAAGTAATTGGGGATCAAGCCCCAAGGTGTTGATGGGTGATTAATCGGTCCAGACCCCTGATTAATTAGCGCTTTGTGTTAATGGTCAGGTGGTGGCAGCAGAAGGAGACTCTTGAGGTTGCTCGGAGTCTAGTACCACGTCGTGAGGCTCTAGAATCTTAGCCGGTCAAACGGCTTAAGACCACGTGGCGTGGGATTCGGCTAGAAGTAACTCTAGGGTCCCTTGGTAGAAGAGAAGCAAATAGAATACGGGCAGGGGAGCCGGTCGGCCGAGCGGACAGCACGCTGGACTTGTGATCCTGTGGTCCTGGGTTCGATCCCAGGCGCCGGCGAGAAACAATGGTCAGAGTTTCTTTCACCCTATGCCCCTGTTACCTAGCAGTAAAATAGGCCTGGGTGTTAGTCAGCTGTCGGGGGCTGCTTCCTGGGGGTGGAGGCCTGGTCGAGGACCGGGCCGCGGGGACACTAAAAAGCCCGGAAATCATCTCAAGATAACTCAAGAAGGGGTAAGGGTGAGTTAAGAGAAGAGCAGAGAAGATAACCCCCCCTCCATGTTACACCTGCATTGATGAGTTGCTTAGTTCTCAACATTGTAAATACTGAAGTAAGAGGTTTATAGATCTTGAAAGGACGTGTACTGATAAGTTTCTTACACTGAGCGTGATTATCCATATCTTCATATTAGATTTTTATATATGTTTTGCAGTACTTACAGTGTAGTCTTGTGTCACCGCCTGGAACCTCCTTCATCCAATCCTTGAGAAGTTGGTCTTGCATACACTCCTCTCTGAATTTTGGATCGCATTGTTTACCTTTTGACTATTTCGTAAAGGGTTATAAATTTTAAATTTATTGGATAAAACCCATCCAGTGATGCAAGTCATGTCTGATGAGATGCAAGTCATGTCTGACGAGATGCAAGTCTGGTCTGAACCACACACTCTGACCTTGACAAAGCACTCGGGAGAGTGCGAATGACTTGGTGTAAATTCTTTACATAAATTTCACAGATAAACAAGTGTTGGTTTTTATCCTATGTTACTGTGTCTGTGAAAAGACATTATTATGTCTGTGAGAAGACATTACCATTACTTATTTAAATATATTAATAATATCCAATACAATATGCTATAACAACAAGGCACTATTATCAGTTAATGCAAAAAACGTTTTTAATGTAATCCATTCCTCAAAAACTCTCAGTGCTGCACAATCGCCACAGTCATTGGCTCTACTTGATGTACTCCTCGTGTGCAGTGAGGTCTTATAGAGCAAAAACACATCAATCAGTGAAAATAAACGATAAACGTACCATAACATGCTCGGAGACTTGCAAATATCTATTCTGGTACAAATTTTGTCAGATCACGTAAAAACCTCGAGACTATCAAAACCATCTACATTTACATTTAACATCTGAAGAACATTTTACTGACATGCAGACGTAACTAAAATCATCTAGATCTGCGATGTAAAACACCCAAATTGGCAACACTGGTGCAGAATGAGTGGAAGATTGATGAAGATTAAGCCACCCAAGAGGTGACACGGGCATGAATAGCCCGAAACTGAAAGACCCAACCCAGCATGCTGGTAGTCACTGCCTTCACCTTCTCTCCATATTCTGGAAATACCTTCACTGTTGACAAATTACGGGCTATTCATGCCCCTGCCACCTCTTGGGTGGCTTAATCTTCATCAATGTGTTGACATTGTACAGCATAACACTCACTTGGTTTACGGGACGGCCAGTCTGCCTTCTCGATGCGTTCATCAGTGTAGGGAATGCCACTGTAAGCGAAGATCCAACGGATCAGCTCAGCGCGGCCCGCGGCGTTGAAGTAGATCAGTTTGTATTCTGGCATTGTGGTGGTGGTGGTCAAATACCTGGGAAAAGACAAGCAAGTTGTGGGGATTGTGTTGTGAACATAGAAGTCAAATTTGTAATTATGAGAACATCAGTTTTTTACAAAATGTATGTTATGTGAAGGACTCGATCTGTGGTTCATGATGTACACAAGTCACACACACACGACCTTACCACATGCCATCACATATATACAAAGTCCAGTCACACACTTGGTTAGTTGAATTGGTTTATTTTGGGGAACCTTAATACCCAAGCCCGGCCTCCTAAGGTTTCCCAACGTCAAGAAACTGTCGTACTGAAGTGCCCTTATCTTAACCTACCAGAGGACCCAAAACAGAAAAACGGGACAAAATGTCAATTTAGCGAGCCGCAACCATTTTCTAGTACGACGATATTTACCTTAAGTAGAGTGTACGTCAAAATGCGACGCTCTATTAGGTGGACGGGTTGAATACAGGAAGCAAAGGAAGACTTCAAATGTTCTTCAACTCATGACCCAACCCATGTTGTTGGTTCGATCCCCATCGTGCTGCAACAATTGTTGCAAAGATAGATCAAGCAAGTGTGTTTTACAAGTGTAAACAACCAGAGTACCACCAAGCGGGAGGCGGAGGATGAACTTCAAGGTCGATGCAACAGGTAATTAATGATTCAGAACGGGCATGTGGGACACAGTTCTGCATTGATATTGCATGAAGCTACATGGTGACGGAAAAAGCAACATGGTGACGCAAGACGCTACATGGTGACGCAAGAAGCTATGTAGTGGAACAAGATTCTACCTGGTGACGCAAGAAGCTATCTGGCGATGGAAGAAGGTACCAGGTAATGCAAGAAGCTACCTGGTGACGCAAAAAGCTGCCTGGTAATGCAAGAAGCTACCAGGTGACACAATAAGCTACAAAGTGATGCAAGAAGCTACCGGGTGATGCAAGAAGCTACCGGGTTATGCAAGAAGCTACAAAGTGACGCAATAAGCTACCAGGTGATGCAATAAGCTATCAAGTGACGCAATAAGTTACCAGGTGATGCAATAAGCTACCTGGTGATGCAATAAGCTACCTAGTGACGCAACAAGCAACCTCCAACACCAAAGAAGAAGGTATAGCTACTAATGGGCGGGGCTGCATACCTCCGCCTCCTCCTGTCTACCACACAAACACCTGTCTCTTTTCCGCCGTTTATTATTTCTTTCCAACAGTAAACTGTATCTTTCGTGCCTTCGACAACCTCTTACCACGCGAGGTCACCAGTTTCTAAAATAGTTAGAAGTCAATTATTCTGTCTAAACAGCACCGTAAATTATCTTATTATCCAAGCTGTCTGCCTGACCTTTGAGAGGCATCAAATTAGGTGCAGAATGTAGCTATTATTGATGAAGTGAAGGAGGCAGAGGGACTCGAGGAGCGGTTGTAGAGAGGAGTAGAAAGAGAGGCGGGAAGATTTGTGTTAAGAGACAATATTGGTAATTATTTTTTTTAAATTTTGTCTCGATGGGCGAGTTTATTGGGCAGCGCCACTCATCCTGTGAGAGAGCACACCGCCATAGCAGTCTTCCCTCAATAGGAAGAAACCCCGCTGGGTTGTTCATCCTGTCAGCTGTACCCAGACACAGCTGAGACTTGCTTAACCGTCTCAAGTGAACATTAGTATTCATCTCTGCCAACAATGCCAGCGACTCGCCTATGGCATAAATGTTCCCGATTAGTATCTCATATCTATACATGGTAGTTGCAATATATCGGGAGGGTAATAAACAGGGAAGAAGACTCACTATCACTTCAAGACGATCTAAATAATGTTTTGAAATGGTCAAAAGATTGCCAGATGTAGTTTAATGCTGACAAGTGTAAGGTTTTGAGGCTAGGTAATGACGATAGAGTTACAGCTACTAGATGGTGTAGAGATTGCGAAAGGGATCTGGGAGTTATGATTAGTAAGAATTTAAAGCCAAGAAATCAGTACATAAATGTTCGAAATAAGACGAATAGGACACTCGGATTTATTTATCGAAGCGTTAGTAACAAGACACCTGATGTTGTTCTTCAGCTATATCTTGCTCTGGTTAGGCCCCATTTAGATTATGCAGATCAGTTTTGGTCGCCGTACTATAGAATGGATATAAATTCACTAGAACGCGTCCAGCGTAGGATGACAAAGTTAATCCCGCAAATTAGAAACCTGACATATGCAGAAATGTTGTTTAAGATTCAGCTACTCGGAAGAAAAAGTTCCAAGTAGCATGGGCTATGGTGAGCCCGTAGTGGACTTACCTGGCACAGGAGCGGGGCTGTGGAATATGAAGAAAGCTTAACCTTAACTTAATATGAAGAAAGATATGAAGAAAGCGAGACTTTCAGTAGGAAAACAATGAGACAGAGAAATAGTAGAGAAGACAGCCAATGAGATGATGGAATTCACTGCTGGGAAATGTGCCAACGCAAATGAACCACTCAAGACGGAGCTGGACGAGAAAAGTAAAGCTTAAATTACATTCTCAAAACAGGCGAAGAATTGGGGGTGACATGATAGAGATGTACAGGTGGATGAATGGGCATAATAAAGGGGGATATTAATAGGATATTAAAATTATTTACACAAAATAAAACACGAAACAATCGGTATAAATTGAATAAGTTTAGATTTAGGAAATACATGGATAAATACTGGTTCGGTAACAGGGTTGTTGGTTTGCAGAACCAATTACCACGTAACATAATAGAAGTAGGATCCCTTAATTGTTTCATGCGTAGGTTAAACATATATATGAATGAGATTGGCTGGACATAAATAGGAGCTGTCTCGTATGGGCCAAAAAGCCTTCTGCAGTTACCTTCATTTTTATATTATTATGTTCATCATACCTCCTCCCACTGTCAGACAAGGAACACAGCCATATGAACACTACCCCTCAGGGAAAACAAAATCATCCTGAATGAGATGAGTAGCAGTAAATTCATTTGTATTTGTAGACAAATGCAGATGAAATTACAGTTAAAGGAGCAGAGTTACAGGACAGAGTGGCAGAAGTACAACCCCACATGATCGCGATATTGGACACGAAACATACTTGTGTTGTAGAAAATGCAATCTTCCCACGAGGATCCCAAATAATAAGGAAAGATAGGGTGAACAAAGCTGGAGGTAATGCAGCTCTGTTGTTACAGCTACAATGGAGCTTTGAGGCAAAACAATTAGCAGAGGAATCTGACCAGCAAGAGAACATTCTAAAGACAGTTACAGAAAGGATTTACAATACCCTACCAAACAAAAGAAGCACCCTAGGCCTTCCAAGGCCTACCAAACAAGGCCTTGGAAAGAATACAAAAAATATAATGAAAATTGTCTATACGTAATGAAAAAAAGCTGTCACAGTAACAAGGGGAACAAGAGCTAAAGCCAAATAAGGGGGATGTTAATCAGAAGGAAATATTCAGGACAAATAAGGACCCCAAAGGTGGTGATGAGACATGCAGAGCAAAACTGGTAGCCATGGCAGATAAAAACTTCTTATACCAACATATTACAGAATCAATAAGAGTAAGAGGAGGGAACCCACCGGCAACACCAGACCTGGTGTTTTACCAAAATGAGGCAGATGTTAAACTGAGCGTGAGATGCCTCTAGGCACCAACGATCACTGCATTTGTCATGCTTGAATACATAGTGGAGGTGAAGGAGTTGGTGACACAAAGAAACCCCCTTGAAGAAGAAAAGAGATTACAGGCGTAAGAACTACAAGATGAGGAACTTTCAGCAGGAAAACAATGAGACAGAGAAATAGAAAAGAAGACAGCCAATGAGATGATAGAATTCCCTGCTGGGAAATGTACCAACGCAAATGAACCACTTAAGAAGGAGCTGGACGAGAAAAGTAAAGTAACCTAGTTTAATAGGAAATGCAGAGAGTCTAAAGAAAGGACAAGAAATCCTTGAAAAGTTACAGAGAACTATGAAAAGAGGACAACAGAGAGGCACTAAAATGATCCAGAAAGTAATACCCAAAATTAGGAGAGAATCTGAGAGGCAATTTGAAAAATTACATTGCTGCAAAAGCTAAGGACCAGCCAAATCTGTTCTATAGTCATATATGGAGAAAAACAACAGTGCGAGGAGAAAAAGGGAGAGTTCTCACAGAAAACAATAATGAGATATGTGAGGAATGCAACCAAAGACTGCAGGTGGTCTTTACATTAGAACGAGCATGGAGACAAAGGTTGTAAGATGAAAGACTTGAAGAAATACTGAATGACATTGGTGCCATTGTAGAAGAGGTAACAAAACACGTGGAGAAACTAGATGTGACAAGATGAATGGGGCCAGGACTAATCTCACCATTGCTGCTGAAGGAGGGG
>WNGS01113158.1:46273250-46287109 GCA_020271785.1 Procambarus virginalis
AAGCAGAAGAGAGTCAGTTTCAGGGTAATATACTCGAACATAGATGGGATCACAAGCAAGACAAGTGAACTAAGGGAAAGAACACAAGAAGTGAACCCAGATGTAATCGGACTCACTGAGACAAAACTCTCTGGAATCATAACAAATGATGTGTTTCCCCAGGAGTACACAGTAATAAGGAAAGAGAGGGAAGGTAGGGGAGGAGGCGGAGTGGCCCTACTCATGAGAAAGGAATGGAGTTTTAAGGAGATGGCTATCCCGGGCTGTGAGGGTTCAGAGACTACATAGCAGGCACCATGACAATGGGAGGACCAAGGATAGTAGTAGCAGTAATATATAACCTCCACCAATGACAGAAGAACCAGTCAAGAGTATGAAAACAACAACATGGCAGTTAACACTATAATTGAGAGGGCAGCCTCTGCTGCCTGTAGAAATAGATCCCACTGCTCATCATGAGGGACTTCAATCATGGAAGGATTGATTGGGGAACAAGGAACCGCATGGCGGCAAGGATACGTGGAGAGCCAAACTACTGGAGGTGGTGACTAGAAACTTCTTAACCCAGCATGTCAGAGAACCCACAAGGATGAGAGGAAATGACGAACCAGCGAGACTCGACCTGGTCTCACCCTGAACGACTCTGACATAAGAGAAATCGGTTTTGAGGCCCCAGTAGGGATGAGCGACCACAGTGTATTGGAGTTTGAGTACCTGATTGAAGAAGGGTTATTGAACTCGAGGAGAGATACTGAAACCAAAAGGTTAGCATACCGAAAGGGAAACTATGAGGAGATAAGAAAATTCCTAACAGACATAGCATGGGAAACAGAGCTCAGGGAAAAGACGGCCCAAGATATGATGGACTACATCACGCAAAAGTGCAAGGAAGCAGCAAACAAGTTTGTCCCAGTCCAAAGGAAAACAGTGAAATGAAGATGAGAACCCATGGTTTAATCAGAGATGTAAGCTAGCTAAGCAGCAAAGTAAAGGGCATGGAGAAACTATAGGAATAAAAGGACACTGGGAGAGCAGAGAAAGATACAGAATGCCAGNGAGTGTGTGGAGGAAGGGCACACATGAGGCTACCAGCAAGGCCCTCCACAGGTGTACATAACACGTGATCAAGAACACCTGCATCAATAAATCCGGCAGATGTTTTTCGTCACCCAACGCGTCGTAATTACCGACCTGGGCTTAATTGGGCGTGAGAAAGAAGTTAATATGAGTACATGTGTTTGTAGTCAATAGGTCATTTCCATTCTATTGAGGTCACTCGTTTTACCTCTTCTTATTATCTCCTACTTATCTCTATCTGATCTACTTATCTCTTTCTCTTGGCAATTTTCCAAGGAGAAGTTGATTGGGTATCTCTTGAGATGTTATTTTGAGATGATTTCGGGGGGCTTAGCGTCCCAGCGGCCCGGTCCTCGACCAGGCCTCTTTTTTGTTACACCCCTCCCCCCCCCCCAGGAAGCAGCCCGTAGCAGCTGTCTAACTCCCAGGTACCTATTTACTACTAGGTAACATGGGCATCAGGGTGAAAGAAACATTTTTCCCATTTGTCTCCGCCTCCACTGGGGATCGAACCCAGAACCTCAGGACTACGAATCCGAAGCGTTGTCCACCCAGCTGTCAGGCGCCCTCATAAGTATGGGGCAACTGTCAGGCAACATAAGTATGGGTGTGGTTCAATTTATAGATGATTAGGCCTGAAAGTATCTGTAGTTTGAGTGTGTTGTCACACCTTCTCCATTACAGTAAGTACAGCTAGAAATCCCTAGCAAAGTTCTCTCGAGTTTTGTAGTTAGTTTTGTAGTAAGATGTTAAAAAGACAGTTTGTCAGACTAGTGAGAAATGTTAACAAATAAATAAGAAAAGCAAGACAAAACTAAGAAATACGTATAATAGAGCAAGCAAAGAAAAAAGATTAGGGAAAAGACAGACCATTAAAAAGTGACACTGGTCAGATAACCTAAAATGACAAACAAATTGGGTATTTTCAATCAATATTTTGTCTGTATTTACTACGAAAGAACTGATATTCAAATAAATAAATCTACATTGACGGTGTAGATTTAAATGAATAATGAATACATCAACACTGGTTGTGAAGAGGACAGATTGACTGGCTTAGTGGTTATTTAGGAGAAAGTCATTAAATAAATAAAACAATTAAATCAAAACAAGCCCCCAGAGCCAGACGAAGGGTTTGCTAGCGTGCCTAAAAAAATGTAAGACAGAGCTTTGTGAGGCCCTTTGTCTTGCATATTCAATAAATAAGTCGAAACGAACGATGTACTGAGTCGTAGGAGGGTTGCAAATGGTGTGGATTTTTTTTTAAAAGGCAGACTGATCACTTGCGTCCAGCTTATCGTCTATTGTGGGTAAAATTGTCTGAATCGATAATCGTAAGAGCCGATAAAACCGAATCGATAATCGTCTGCATAATGAAAACATAGATTAATGAATGATTCCCAACATGATTCGACTATGGGCCACTCATGTTAAACTGACATGCTTTCACTCTATTCCAGCAAATTTGAGGCAGTTGATAATGAAAAGGTATTTGACGTTGTGTACCTTGACTTTATAAAAGTTTTTAATACAGTGTCACACGAAAGACTGATTAAATAGATGGAGGCTCAGGATATTGGGGGAGGGGGTGCTATTTTAAGTTAGATAAGACCATGAATATACCAAAGGAAACAAAGTGTTGGAATAAATGGAGCGAATTCAGATTGGGGAAACGCTGTAAGTAGATTACCTCAAAGCTCTGTCCTGAGACCTCTGTTATTTATAATATATGTAAACGATTTAAATTCAGGGTTGGACAAAAATATTTGCAAATTTGCAGACTATGCGAAATTTGGACGATAAATAAATGTAGTAGATGACTCAATATAATTCCAACATAATCTAAATAGATTTGAAATGGTCGAAAGATTACGAGATGCAATTTTATGTTGACAAATGTAGGATTCGATGATTAGAAGATATCAGCTGGATAGTTGAATGGCAAAGTCTTCAAGAAAAATCAGAATGGTCATGGTCAGTAAGAATTTAAGGAAAAAAATAAAAAAAATGTCAACTTTTGAAGTCAGGAAAATAATGTAATTGGATTTATCTTTAGAAGCGTTAACAATAAAACACTAAATGCTATATCTTACTCCTCTATTGTTATTCTGTTATCTTGCTCTTGTTAGGACCCATTTAGATTATGCAGTTAGGTTTTGATCGCCGTATTAAACAATGGATATAAATTCACTTGAACGCGTTCAAAGACAGATGACAAAGTTAATCCCTTTGAATTAGAAACCTTCCATATGAAGAGAGATTGATAAATCTTAATTTGCCATGGCTAGAAAGGCAACGTAGGAATGAATATAAATTCTATAAATTTAGATTTAGGAAAGACCTGGGCAAGCACTGCTGTGGAAGCAGAGTTTTTGATTTGTGGAACAGAGCGTTTGTAGCTTGAAAGATGTGGGACCACTTGATTGTTTAAAGCGTAGTTTAGACATATGCAAATGAACGAGTTTCGTTTTTCTCTTATAGGCCAATAAGCCTTTAACTATTTCCTTAATTCCTCTGTTCGTATAGGACAAAAGACCTTCACCAGATTCCTTAATTCTTATTTTCTAATACTAAAACATCGACAATAATTTTCAAAATAGATCCCACCAGAGTTGTCATCAAGTTTGTGTAAATTCACGAGTCAGGGTAAACGCGGCCTCGTCTCTCAGCATTGCCTAATCTCACCATTACTCGCTGAGTGGAATGGCTAATGGCTGGCCTTTAAGGTAAATGCTTCGGTCCGCTGTACTCCCGTGGAAGGGTGACTCTACCAACTATCATTTAAACTGTGGCGCAGATACTATCTGCAGGTGAACAGTGATGGTATTCTGATGAACAAGTTGCTAAAGTACAAACGTTAGAAGTTGATGAACAACAGACGCATCAGGTTAATGAACAACAGACGTATTCACTTGATAAACAAAACGAAACGAATGGTTAAATAATAACGGCACCAAGGAGAAAAATAGACGCAACAAGATGACAAACAGACGCTATAGAGGTGCAACTAAGTCTCTCTAATGGTGGGAATCAAGTGACCATCGGGACATCCCCCTCTTAAAACAAATTCAGCAGACCTTTTCGCCACAAGTTTGCGGTCATTCCAGCAGTTGAAGTCTCCGATTGGAATGATATTAGCCCTAAGCTTTTGAGATTCTCTCTTCAGCGGTTCACTATGATTGCGAATAAAAACAAATTCCCTCTCATTATACGACCTTTAACAGCCTCGATGAGTCACAATAACGTGGCTAAAGTATGATGACAAGACCACACACTAGAATGTGAAGGGACGACAACGTTTGGACTTGAGAATGGTCCAGGACGGACCGAAACGTCGTCGTCCCTTCACACTCTAGTGTGTGGTCTTGTCATTTAACAGCCTCTTATACCAAAAGAGGGGGTAATCAATTTGGCAATGTGTGTGTCTGTCTGTGTGCGTTTATGTGTCTGTGTGAACACAAGTCCTGTATTGTTAACCCTTAAAATGCACAAGCCAACCTGCCTGAAATTCCCTCAGGTGTTGAGGGGGGTGAAAAAGAAAAGAAAAAAGGTCTTATGTGAAAACCTAGCAGGCCTGTGTTGTCAGATCTCCGTCAAATGACGCGGAGTTTTACAGTGGGAAGATAAATCACAACTTTTAGGGTGGCCGTGAGGCCCGAATTTCAGAAAATCGTGACGGAGTTGCTGTGGGCTTCCCTCTTTTTCTCACGCGAGTCTGGTCTCTTGATTCCCCTTACCCCCAGGACTCACGGGAGGAAATTAGGTCAGTTCGGATCAGGTTAAGCCGTAGGTCAGGTCAAGGTAGCCGAGAAAGTTGACGTGGAGAGGTAAAAACATACAATTACATGTGGACGGATTTACACACGAATAGCGTTGGTCCGCGCTGCGTGAAATCAGGTTAGGCCATGTTAAGTTAGGCCAAGTTAGGTCAGATCAGGCTAGGGCAGATCACGTCAGGCAAGGGCGTCATGGAAAGTTTACATGGAGTGTAGAAATTCAGCAACACACGGATGGATGTATACACACACTTGTGAGTGTGTATACTCACTATTGTTTACGTATCAATACATACCCGTATGTCGACGTACAGCAACGAATGCTACCATACGAACGCACACGTATATGCAAATTGTGAACTAGCCAAATGCTATGCAAACACTTTTGCAAACACAAAATCAAACAAACAAAAAGACGACAACATACCAATATTTCATATATAACCCATAAAATTGGTCTTATTTACAGTTTTCTAACCCAAAGGAAAAAAAACATTTTAGACCAGAGAAACATTTCCAGAAATAACTATAACGATGGCTGGACTTGTCTGTTAAGGAACATAAAACACAACAACACAAAACCGAACATTTTGACATCTTTAAGACTCTCACAAAATACATCAACACCATAAAATATTCACCAAAGGCACACACACAAAATAATGGATACCGAGTCAGTGTGTCTGTGGATAAATCCCAAGAAAAATGGAATAACGAGAAGAAAAAATATAAAAGACAAATTTGACATAATTCATCAGATTTGTTAAGCAGTCAACACGACAAAACTACTTAGATGACTGCTAAGAAGTTATTGAAGTTATTGAATGAAGTTATTATTTCAAAAGGTGATGTCATTCATTCTATCGCTTCCTACCTCTTTTAGATAATTTTAATGTTTTTTTTTTATGTTGAAATGCCAGGGACAAGCCAAGCGCAAAACTCGTGTCAGAATCCAAGAACTTACACTGAGTTTCTAACGTGTAAATTCCCAGAAATTTACTGTGTATTACAGTGCTGTGTGGTAATTGGTAGTCCTGCATTATTAATTTTCTGTGCAAACATTTGACCAGATAATATTTCAAAATTTCCACTGTAATAGGCATTGTAATTTTTCTTATAATAAAGGCATAACAATAAACTAATAGTAATTATTCTTTCGTAGCATAATTGAGAACCGCATCTGATGTATACACACATGTTTGAGAATATTTCTTTGTGATCTTCATTGCACTAAACACTGAATACTGTGATTTCTCGTAGGTGATTGGACTGTTCTTCCACGGACGCAGCCGTGTGATTGGTCAAGTGATCGGAGGAAAAAAAGTTACTTTCAATATGGTAACTGATCTGATTACCTTCAATCTCCTTGTCAATCCGCTCCATTCAGTGGTATTAGTGCTATGTATCCAGTGGGGTGACGCCTGGTCTGTCTGTCAGGTTTACATGGAAGGCCATAGTTACAAGATATTCTCTGAATACCCTATATTCTCTTCTCCGAGGCTATGGTTCCCTTCAATTGCACCAAAATGTGGTACTCTCTCTCTCTATATATATATACATAAAGTTTGTAAAATGTAACGCATACATAAAGAAAAATAGTATAGTCATTCATCAAAACGGCACTGTCAAATGAGCAATAAAAAATTTACAAGTCGCATATAAACAAATTAATTAAACATAGCCCCCCAAAATACAAATTTTCCTAAATTCTAAATAAACAATTCAAGCTGCCACTATTTCCTCGTATAAATCATCATTCATATCACTGAACACTGCTGACATGATGAATTATCCAGCATAATACGATCGAAAAGATATGAAAAAGAATAAACACTTGAATTCTGTAAACTATAATTTTTTTTTAATGAGTATAATGCGTTTTTTGGAGTGTTTACATATAATTAATATCACTAAAACACGAGGAAAGTGATACACAAAACATTGTGGGTTCTTATGTGGGCACATTTAAAACATTATGAAAATATTAATCTTGCTCTCGAAAATATATGGGAGCCACAGACCGTGAAACATTTTTTACTCTGGAAATGCAATTAAAAAATTGGATTACGGTTGTGTAAGGCACTGAATATTATGTGTGAACTGTGTTTAAGGGGGTAGGGGGGCTGAAGATGGGTTCAGAGGTGGAGGTTTAGAGACGGGGTAGTGAGAGTAAGAGTGAGAGTGTTGATACCTAGTGAAAGGCAAATGGAATGGAAATGAATTGAAATAGATAAATGGCAAAGCGAAGGGAATAGCGTATGAAAAAGGCCTATATTGAGAAGAAAAGAGGGAAAGGATGATGAGAACGGGGGTATGTGAAAAGGGTGAATGATGATGAAAGGTAAAGAATAAGGTCGAGGGGAGAGGGAGGGAAATATGAATATATTTGATAAAGGAAAACGACAGATGAACAAGGGGATAATCCCAGACGAACAAACGCGTTCAGTTTCCACAACCTGTTTGCAACCTGTATAAACCACGCACTCAACACTGCATACACCATCTACACCTGTGTCCTATAGACAGAGCGCGCACCCAACACTACAGACACACACCCCCCACACCGGCTACACCCACTGCAGCAGTATTTAATATACATAAAACACACATTTATTGCATATATACAAACACATTATGGTAATGGCTGCACGCAATATAATGCTAGATTCATGGCGTTATTTTTCCCACCGCCACCGAGTTACTCCTCATTTTGTATTATATATGACTTTCAAAATCCACACAGAATAGTCGTCAACATAGTGAAGATTAAACAAATTGTGAACTGGAGGACAGAGTAATAATATGTTATACGTATATGTGTGTGGGTGTGTGTAGTTCTTCTAGTTATACTCACCTAGTTGTGCTTGCGGGGAGGTTGAGCTTCGGCTCTTTGGTCACACCTCTCAATTGTCAGTCTACTGGTGAACAGATGATGTGTGTATGTGTATGTGTCTGTGTGTCTTTCATGGAGGATGAAAAAGCAGTTTGCAGTAATGATTACAGGAGTCAATGTACACAATTCTCAGCTACTCATATCAAATTTTAAAGGAAATAGTCAGTGTGTATTAGAGAAAATACATTGAATAAGGCACTGGAATTTAAAAGATCCTTGGCAAGGATTGCACCAAGGAGCAATACGGACAGTGAGAGGCATAGCTCTTGAAACTCTTATTTCTCAACACAAGATATCCGTCAAATATGGCCAACAAAGCTCCACACTTGAAATTAATCAACAAAACCAGCAACCTTGTTGTACTTTTCAACCACAAATAACATATAGTGACCTAGTTATGCCAATTAATTCCTAGACACCCTTCTCTAATAATCTTTCAGTCACTCTCTCTCTCTCTCTCTCTCTCTCTCTCTCTCTCTCTCTCTCTCTCTCTCTCTCTCTCTCTCTCTCTCTCTCTCTCTCTCTCTCTCTCCTCTGGCACATTCATCACACAAGGCCCTGCCGGGATGATCGCACAATGAGAGCCGATTTTGCAATTTAGCAACAAAATAGGAGGGCTGGTGGTGGTTATTGAGATGATGCAGGGAGGTGGCAAGGGAGAAAAGTGGACTAGAGAAGCGACGAGGGAGATAGTGATGGAGGGAGGGAGGAAGGGAATGGTAGAGGCAGGAAGAGGAAAAGGGAGTGACTGAATAAGTCTGGGTACGAGGGAAATGGAAAAGGAGAAAAGTGAGGGAGGGGGGATGGAGAGGAATAAATGGGAAAAACGAGGGAATAGAAAGGAACGGAAGTGCGCTAAGGAGAGCGAGAGTATGAAATGGAAGATGAGAGTAGGTATCAATGTAGGGAAGCGCGAAAGAAAGTGATTGCCAGTTGCATGAGAAGGAAAGAGAGATGGGGAAGGCAAGAAAAGAAATGATAATGAAAGTAGACGATAAAAGAGTGGGCACAGGAGAGAAAAGGAACGGATGAAACAGGTGGATGGAAGACACCCACCATCATATAAGTGAGGTGTAGAAGAACTCGTAGATGATGAAGGGTTTGAGATTGAGAATAAGATCAGAAAGACCACGAGAGAGGAAAATTGAAGTGAGATTTGGAGTCGTAAAAGAGACAGAATGAGAGGATACATGAATGGTATAAATGAAGAGAAAGCTAACTTAGAAGGAAATGAGGAAGATAAAATGAGAAATTGGATTGGAAATGAAGAGGAGTGAAAGTTATCCGAACTATGGCTGAGTACAGAGGAGGGAGAAAGGGGAGTGCTGCTCACTCAGTTTCAAAGGTCTGGTTCAAGTCATCGCGAGTATCAAAGGAGACTCATGTGTGTCATAAAAGACTCATGTGAGTCATAGGAGACTCATATGTAGAGAGAGAGAGAGAGAGAGAGAGAGAGAGAGAGAGAAGAGAATACAAAATCAGAGATTGAAGCATATTCATAAAACAATTGATAAAACACTGAAATGAAAACTGAAAAGTTAATTTCCGCTCAAGAAAGAATGTCTTCAGCGCTTAGACCTTGAATGCAAATATTTTAACTTACACATTGCTTACCATTGCCCCAGGTGGCCGACACATTTCATATTCCATTTACAGTAATTAAACTCGAACAGATTCCAAATTTTAACGCGCTGAACAAAATTAACTTGACAGCTTTTGTAATTTTGGAAGCTGAGAACGTACCTACTTTTTTTTGGTTTAATTACGCCGAGGTCATAAAATTATAATAAAAATAGTATAATAATTAATAAAAAGATAATTGTGATAATAATGACAATACAAATAACAAACTACAAAAGCCGTCAAAGCAGACGAGCGAGGCTCAGTAAATGTAATCTAAAACTTAATGTTAACTATTTTCGACTAAAATGAAAAAGTACATGAAAAAACAACATTGTTCAACATGTAATTTGTTCAAAATTAATATCAACAAACACATAATGACCGAATTTCCGAAATTAATTTCGCGTGAGTTCCCCCCTCTGCCTCTTTCCTGTCTTTGTTCATCTCTAACAATCCCTTGTAACTACCGGGATGAGTCTTGTAGTTCCTGTACTCTGTACTCTGCAACTTTTGTATCCCCCCCCCCCAACCCCAGTAACTACCGGGATACAACGTGCATATCACCTCTGCTAGTAAGTAATTGCATTTAAATAACTCTTTGACGTTAATTTAACGATTAACTATCAACCGATAGTTTAAAAGCCTTGTCTTAGGAGCTAAAGCTCGACCTTCATTCGCTCCTTGAGTAAATCTTGCGCAAGTACAATAAACAAAACGTTCTCATGAATTACCACAACGAACAAAATCAAACCTTCTAATCAGACTAGAGCTGCACGGACCAAATTAACTTAACCAACCGAACCGCTTTCCATAGTACCGTGTAATTTCTACGTTGGGTGGCCGCAACGTCGAAAATGAGACGTGTTAGTTGAGAATTCAGGTTATAGATATCACGAGCCAATACACCCAGTAGTTCCTATTAGGTACTCTTGAAATAAGAGTATATATAGAGGGTGTGTATGTGTGTGTATATATATATATATATATATACCGATAGGCGCATATTTCACTTTTCGGTGGATATTCACTCTGAAAGTATATACTATAGTTTCTGACTATGTTCAAGACTAAATTATAATTGCTTGTTCGTCAGTAAACAACTATCACGGCCTTAACAACCTCCAGAGATCTTTAAGGCTTAAGCCTAACACCAAACCAAATTCAACCAATCGTTGATATATAAAAAAAACTGTAACATGTGTCTAAATATAGTCATAATTTAGGCATTTAGACAGACGTTTGAACCGGTTAGGCCCTCAAATATCAATTCCTTATAAAACCATAAGCCTATCATAATAATTTAACCGGTAGTTACAGAATTAAAAGCCATGCTTCATGCTTAACCATTACCATTTCAATAAATTACAGAATTAATATAACATTTACATAGCATTTATAGTTGAGTTAGTCCTGGAAGTTAGGGCTGGTGTGGTCCTTCTGTGTTAATAGATTCTTATGACTTCCTGGGTATTTAGGTGAACAGAGGCATCAGGGTATGGGTGTCAAGATTGGTGAGAGTGAATGGTGTGAAGGAAGCACGCCTTCTTCCACATTCCCTTTGCCTGCAACCCCCTTTGCCTGCCTGAGCAATATATACACTTTTACCTCAAACTTAGATTTCTGCCTCACCACAAAGTTCCCCATTCTTCTTCCTTGTTTCTATTTCTTTGTAAGCAACTTAAATGAGAGAGAGACTATGCTGGGAAATATTTTAACGACCCATTCACCCACTTGCTACATACCTTTAAATCACACCACCAAGTTAGGCTCAGTAAGCTTGAATTTTCAAGCCAGCTTTACCAAATAAAGCAAAGGAAACTGCGAGTTTTTTTATACGTCTGTACTGGGGGGGGGGAAATCGCGAGTCTTTACTCACTTGCTCGCGTTTTGGGGAGGGTTATTAAAGGGGGATAAGGGGAAGGGATTTGGGGGGTATAGGGTCAGGGTAAAAAGGGTAGGGATGAGGAGAGGTAATGGTTGCTTATGGATGGTTATATGAGAAGGGGATAATGGTGATAGGAACAACAGAAGAAAGGGGTGATAAAGGGGGGGGAAGGTAACGTGAAGATGGTTAATAGCTTGTTATGGTGATAGAACACCCAAGTGGGGAGAACACACACAAGTAGTAAAATACCCAGTGGCTGAACACCTAGGATGCAGAACACACAAGTAGAAGAACAGTGCACTAAAAACACAGACTCATCTAACCCAACGACATTGTAATTCCAATTACCATATTAGCACATCACTCTAATTACCAAACCATCCTGCCACATAACATCCTGTTAATTATCCACCCTGATTACCCTCCCCCTTCCCCCCACCCCCCTTCAGGGCCAAGGATGGACACTGAAGTGGAGATTAGAGAGAAGAACTGAGAAGGGAAAGAGAAGAGAAGAGAAGAGAAAAGAGAAAGGGGGGGGGGCAATTAACGAAATGAGTTTCACTCAAGCGATTGAACCCTGTAGCATAGTAATCTTCTTAGACTCATCTCATTAGTGATGATTAAGAATCATTGTAATAACTTTTGTATCTACCACAGTCATCCCCAGGATGATTAAGGAAGGGGAAGGAAGGAAGGAGGTGGGGAGGAGGAGAGGAGAGGCAAATGAGGACGAGAAGAAAGATTGCAAGAGGGCAATAAGATGGAAGGAAAAAAGAGATGGAGAAATTGATAAGAAACGAAAGGGTTTGCGAACGAGAGAATATAGAGATTGAATACGTAAAGGAAGTGATTTGCGATGAGAATGAAAGAAGAAGGAAAAGGAGAGAGAGAGAAGGGAGAAGGCTTAACCAAAGGAATGAAAAAAGAAACGGAGAAAGTGGGGGAAGAATAAAAATGAAAACTAGAGGAGATAGAGAGATTGAAGGAAATGAATACAAAGATAAATGAACCATATATCAGGAAGGGTTCAGACAACTATCAAGCCCAAGAACAAGAGGTAAGAGACAATGTTAAGGACAGGAAGTAAAAAGAAGAAGATAGGAAGGGGGAAGAGGGCGAAACAATAGAGAAAGTGATAGGGGGCTTAAGTAGAAATGCAAGGAATGTCAGAAATAATTAAAGAAGACATATATGGAAGGGAATCAAAAGGGGAAGGAGGGAGGGTGGGAAGGAAATCAATTAAGGAAGATGAACAAACATGAATAACTTTAGGGAGGGGCTCTAGCAATTACCAGACATGACCTATACTCACTTCAAAGTCCACAAACAACTCAATAACGCACCTACCCGGACTCAGACAGTTCTCCTGACTTGACAAGCGATTGATTTTAACTAATTTTTACCTTTTCAGAAGCTAAAGCATCCAGGCGTTTCATCTGGTCTATCCAAGTCCTGCCTTTTCTCAATGATGTAATCACATTAGTGTGACTACTCTCTGTGTATTGAAAGAGGGCCGTCAGAGGTAGAACATTCCTAGATGACAGAGCCAGAGTGCACGGGGGGGGAGGCATTGTGTGAAAATCCTGGTCTGGCTCCAGTTGAAGCCTCAGGAAACCCTCGTGAGGTCAGTAGAACTCCAGGTTGCAATTCTTATACATGTCTAGTCGCTGGAGCGTGTGCGTGGGAACACCCACCGCATAGGTTCGATCCCGCATCACGGCTCCTACGGATTTATTATTTACACAACTAAATTTGCAGAACCAGTCTACAGTTCATGGTCCCTAATTGTCGCAACTGTCGATCGATCATCCAATAATTTGAAATGCGTCAGTTTTCTTTCCAATTGCCACATCTCATGTTGAAACTGCATTTAAGCTGAATAAATGCTTCCATATAGCATTTGTTTAAGGATTCTATGTATGCATTCTAATAACGTTACAATGCAATTTTAACATTTTCTCTCTACCTGTAATATCGATAACCGTTATTTTGTATTTCTGGATCATGTCACCTCTACTTACGAGAGCCATAACGTTTTGAATTTTTTTATCCTGGTTCCTAAATTCATTAGATGGTGTGTGCGTATGTGTGTGTGTGTGTGTGTGGTGTGTTGTGTGTGTGTGTGTGTGTGTGTGTGTGTGTGTGTGTGTTGTATGTGTGTGTGTGTGTGTGTGGTGTGTGTGTGGTGTGTGTGTGTGTGTGTGTGTGTGTGTGTGTGTGTGTGTGTGTGTGTGTGTGTTTGTGTGCTCAATTGCATTTAGCAGATATGTGGAATTAGACAGAAGGAGGCTATGTTGAGACAGTTGATAGCGGTAGTAAAAGGCCAGAATTATATACTGAACCTACTCTGATGGAGCAAAACGGAAAGGCATACACCAGGAGAGAAAAAAATGGAACGGAAGTGGGAGAGAGAGGCTGCAGATTAAGGTAAAGGTGGTTATTTGGTGTTTTATGGAAAGGGAAAAGGTACAGCCAAAGTGCTCTTGGTGGGGGGGTGGGGACGAAGGCTGTGGAGCCCTGAATATTTAATGAAGATGGGGGAAATATGAGTGAATGGGGGGGTAGAAGAAGAAAATGGGAAGGGAGAGGATAATTGGAAAGAAAG
>WNGS01113158.1:46329741-46334741 GCA_020271785.1 Procambarus virginalis
TAGGTTAGAACCCCCACCACCTCCTGAACACCAAGAGTGCCGACCCCAGAGCACAAAGGTCTCTCATGGGGGCCCCCCTGACAAAGAGTGCGGCTTGAATTTCTTAATGAGTCCATTCATTTTTCCTAATAGCTTTGTGTAAAGGAATTAAAGAGCACTGGGTTATCTTAATAATAAAGAGCAGACTAGGTTTAAGAGGCAGGCATGGAACAATTCAGGCGGCCCTCTCCAGTTGCCCCCTTATACCCCCTAAAATATGGTGCCACTCGGGGAGAAGTGACTGGAATTTTTCTACGTTAGTGTACTCACGACATTTGTGCCTGCAGGCATGAGCTCTAGCTCTAAGACCCCGCTTTATCGCAGTAAAGTGTGTGTGTATACCTCGCTAGTTGTATTCTCATTAGTTGTGCTTGCGGGGTTGAGCTCTTGCTCTTTGGTCCCTTCCTCTCAACTGTCAATCAACTGGTGTAAGATTCATGAGCACTACTGGGGCTCTATCATTCTACATTTGAAACTGTGTATGGACGGTCAGCCCCACCACATCACTGCCTACATGCATTCCACTGTAACTACTTGGCACTGAAAAGTTCTTTAACCGTCACTGTGCTCCATTTTTGATACTCAGTTTCAACATGTCCCTTGTTCGCGTCCCTCCGTGTTAAAACAGTCTTATCTACCTGTCTAATTTCTCTGAGAATTTTGTTGGTAGTTGACCATGTCTCCCCGAGCTCACCTGGTGTGTACTCCACCTAGTTGGTGTGTGTGTGTGTGTGCTGTGTGTGTGTGTGTGTGGTGGTGGTGTGGGTGGTTGGTGGTTGTGTGTGTGTGTGTGTGTGTGATTACCACTTTCACTTGCGTCGGGAGCAGCAGAATAAAAACAGGAGGTAATAAATAAAAAGAATTTTCATATTGCAAAATATTAAAGCCAAATACACCAGATTTTTCACAACCAAAACACAGTGTCACTAATATGCAACATTTTACGCACAACACTTAAATAAATTACCAAAGTTGGAGACGACGATTATTTCCACACAATTAACATTGTGTCTGACTGTTTACCTTGTTTACCCATCAATCTCTCCACACCTTTTTCGCCTGTAAATTGATATAAGTTTGCACCATTGAACATGTATATGTGGTCAAAACCATAATTGTAACGATTTATGTAAATTGTTATATACAGTTTCTACTTTGATTACATATTCAGACGTTCAGACAGTCTATAGAATGTTATTATGTAGACTTGACGAGGGAGAAGAACACGAAGAGCCATTTGAATGAGTAATCAGTCGCCACTGAGTGACGCGTGATACTTCACGCATAAGAAACTATCTACACCTGTATCACATCCTACATACACACACACCTGGCATTTACCTAATGGTGTCTCACGTGAGGTGTATTAAAAAATGGCCGTCAAGACTATAACTTGTCATTTATCTACGCTCTCCTCCCACGCACGGACACCCAGAGATGGGGAAATAATGAGAGTGGTAGTGTGTGTGTGTGTGTGTGTGTGTGTGTGTGTGTGTGTGATCGTAGGTGTGTGTGTGGTGTGTGTGTGTGTGTGTGTGTGTGTGTGTGTGTGGTGTGTGTGTGGTGTGTTGGTTGTGTGTGTGGTGTGGTGTGTCGTTGGTACTCACCCTAGTACTCACCTAGTTGTGCTTGCGGGGGTTGAGCTTTGGCTCTTTGGTCCCGCCTCGCAACCGTCAATCAACTGGTGTACAGTTCCTGAGCCTATTGGCTCTATCATATCTACACTTGAAACTGTGTATGGAGTCAGCCTCCACCACAACACTACTTAATGCATTCCATTTGTTAACTACTCTGACACTGGAAAAATTCTTTCTAACGTCTCTGTGGCTCATCTGGGTACTAAGTTTCCACCTGTGTCCCCTTGTTCGTGTTCCAACCGTGCTAAAGAGTTTGTCTTTGTCCACCCTGTCAATTCCCCTGTGAATTTTGTAGGTGGTTATCATGTCTCCCCTTACTCTCATGTTTTCCAGGGTTGTGAGGTTCAGCTCCTTTAGCCTTTCCTCGTAGCTCATTCCTCTCAGTTCCGGGACGAGCCTGGTGGCATACCGCTGAATCTTCTCTAACTTTGTCTTGTGTTTAACTAGGTATGGACTCCAAACTGGAGCTGCATACTCCATGGATTGGTCTTACATAAGTGGTATACAGGGTCCTGAACGATTCCTTACACAAGGTATATGTGTATGTGAGTGTGTGTATGAGGAATATGTGTGCATGTTGTATGTATGTATGTGAGTGTACTCACCTAATTGTACTCACCTAATTGTGCTTGCGGGGGTTGAGCTTTGGCTCTTTGGTCCCGCCTCTCAACTGTCAATCAACAGGTGTACAGATTCCTGAGCCTACTGGGCTCTATCATATCTACACTTGAAACTGTGTATGGAGTCAGCCTCCACCACATAACTTCCTAGTGCATTCCATTTATTAACTACTCTGACACTGAAAAAATTCTTTCTAACGTCTCTGTGGCTCATCTGGGTACTAAGTTTCCACCTGTGTCCCCTTGTTCGTGTCCCACCCGTGGTGAAGAGTTTCTCTTTGTCCGCCCTGTCAATTCCCCTGAGAATTTTGTAGGTGGTTATCATGTCTCCCCTTACTCTTCTGTTTTCCAGGGATGTGAGGTTCAGCTCCTTTAGCCTTTCCTCGTAGCTCAATCCTCTCAGTTCCGGGACGAGCCTGGTGGCATACCGCTGAATCTTCTCTAACTTTGTCTTGTGTTTAACTAGGTATGGACTCCAGGCTGGAGCTGCATACTCCAGGATTGGTCTTACAGTGTGTGTGTGTTGTCGAGTTGGTTCTAATACCATTCTAATACCTAGAGAGAAGTGTGGTGGATCCCACTTTCGTCATGGTTACTCTACGAACAAACTTTGTTAACCCAACCCCAACCTAACCGTTCATATCTAACCTATAGAAAATAAGAGCTAAAATCTGGTGATTTGTATATAGGGAGAAGGGAGAGACAGCACGAACACTGTGACGTAACAGTGTTCAAACCGGTTCAGGTTTTATAGCCCCTAATGGTTTTTGTCTTGTTTTCTCCTATATTGTCTCTATAGGACAATATACTCGTGAGACGTGTATTAATACGAGGTAATAGTTAAGTGTGTGTGTGGGTAGGGTTCTATCATACACCTTTGCACGATCTCTTATAATTCTGTGATTGTATTATATATGATGAATAAAGTTATTTCACAGCGAAATCACATTAACGGGTTCGAATCCTCTTCATGGCTCTTACTGACTTTCCTCAAATTATTTAAATGGTAAGTTTTGCTAATAATACATTCGTCATAATTTTTAACTTGTCAGTTTTTTAAAGTTAGTTGTGGAGTTTGGACGCTTACGCTGAACTTTTCCTGTCCAGTTATATGTGGCATTTGAGGAATTCTATAGTTCTATTGAAGAATATTATTATTATTGACGATATCAATTGGAGGAATGAGACGACTGGAACCAGCGAACAAGATATTCCCAGCTGCGCACCTTATCCCTCCTTCATTGACATATTATTGAACCTGTCCACTGGGAGGACATACGCTCACGGGAATGGAGTTTTGGGCGCAGTTTTCTCTATGGATAGAGAACGATTCCATATTTAGTGCTATTACATACTCTCTATCCATGGTTAGGTTAGGTTAAGGTTACTTTTGGTTAAGGTTTGATTACGTTAGGTTAAGTTTCATTACGTTTAGTTACATTAATACAGTAATATTAACGGCAATGTGAAATATAAAACTTGAAAACTATTTCAATGTACCCAAGAATTTCATTTACACAAAAAACAAATTCTTCAAAGGAAACTTTTTCCAGCATACACTTTATATATTTAAACTAATTATTTATAATAAAATAAAATTATAACTTGAGAATGATTTTTTTTTTACATTAGGACAAAAGTTCACATACCAATTTACATGTAGACAATTACAGGAGCCATAATATGCTTTCAGGCCATCACAAATATCTAGAAATTTGTGATGGATATTTGTAAATATCAAGATGGTTTGAGAGCCGGGGTGAGGTTTCTCATAGTAATGGATTTGCCCCGAGGACGGACTCCATGATGAGAGTCCTCGTAAGTGTATCCAGTCAGTGCATCCAAGTAAGTGTGTGTCCATGTGAGTGTATCCAAGTAAGTGTGTGTCCATGTGAGTGTATCCAGACGAGAGTGTTTGATACCAGTGGGTTCACTTGCATCGATTCATATATTAATATTCACAAAATAAATCCGCTTCAGGTTTATTGAGCTAATGAAATATGCAAATCAGTCTACGTATAATCCAAACATACAATAATATTTCGAAATACATTCAAAAAAATAACAAATATATTATATAATATAATAAAATACGTCAATGGCGCCGATCTATTAAGGTAACAAAATAAATCTTGTAAAATGAAATCGGTTAAAAATATTCATTTCATTGCAAAGAAATCGATTAAATGCAACAATTGCAGGCAATATATATATATATATATATATATATATATATATATATATATATATATATATATATATATATATATATATATATATATATATATATATATATATATATATATATATATATAATATATATATATATATATATATATATATATATATATATATATATATATATATATATATATATATATATATATATATATATATATATATATATATACAAATATATACAAATATATATATATATATATATATATATATATATATATTAGTATATTGTAATTCCAGTCGTCGGGGACAGCAGGAAGCCTGAATTAAGGCTTATTAATACAGGCTAATAATTATTAATACAGGGGAGGGCAGGGCGTTTTCTCCTGCCCTCCCCTTAACCCCCCCCCCATCAAAGGTCAACATTGATGACCATCCCCAGGAACCACAAAAAACAACAGTTGCCTAATTCCCGAGTACCTATTCACTTCTAGGTGAATAGATGCATCAGGTAAAGAGGAAACGT
>WNGS01113158.1:46394392-46405421 GCA_020271785.1 Procambarus virginalis
AACAGTCAAGAAGACAACAGCAGAAAGATCCGCTACAACAGAACAGCATAAGGCGTTTCTGTTGACAATAATATCACTGGAAGCCCCCTGATTCAAAAATCTTCACAACAGCCAAAGGGGATTCCGTCTACTTTGTGCTGTCGGCTCCACTAAGGAAATGAAATTCTTTGGATTGCATCATCTCGTGTCCCCCTTCTTCCTTGGACACTGGGAAAGTTCTTTGATGCGCCTTGATAAGTTTCGACCCTGGGTTATATGTTCTTTTCAACGTCTTAACACACACACACACAACGTTTCTCTTTGATGTGAAAAACATTGGTAACACGGGCACAAATTTGAGCAATTATGAACAAAGCCACAAGGGCCGTGACGAGGGGTTCGAATCTATGTCCGAGAGCATCCCAGGTGGCTGAGTTGGCAGCACGTTGGGCACGTAATCCTGTGGTCCGGGGTTCGATTCCCGGCGCCGGCCAGAAACAATGGGCAGAGTTTCTTTCACCCCTGATGCCCTGTTTCTGTGCAGTAAATAGGCACCTGGGAGTAAGACAGCAATTACAGACTGCTTCCCGTGTGTGTGTGTGTGTGTGTGTGTGTGTGTGTGTGTGTGTGTGTGTGTGTGTGTGTGTGTGTGTGTGTGTGTGTGTGTGTGTGTGTGTGTGTGGAAAAAAAAATAGTTAGAAGTTAGTAACAGTTGATTGATTGACAGTTGAGAGGAGGGCCGAAAGAGCAGAGCTCAACCCCCGCAAGCACGACTAGGTGAATACACACACACACACACACACACACACGCACACACGCACACACACACACACACACACACACACACACACACACACACACAATGGATTTGGAAGTGGAATTCCATTAAATTAGACATTTAATGGAATGCATTAGGAAATGATGTGGTGGCGGCTCCATACTCAGTTTCAAATGTAGATATGGTAGAGCCTAGTAGACTCAGCAACCAGTACACCTGTTGATTGGCGCTTGAGAGGCGGGAATCAAAGAGCCGAAGCTCAACCCCCGCAAACACAACTAGGTGAGTACAACTAAGCGAGTACACAATGACATTGGAGTTAACAAATGAAATGAACTTAAATGATATGATAGTGCCCAATAACGGCATCAGCTTATATACAAGTTAACAGCTGAGAGGCGGGACCAAACAGCCAAACCTCAACCTCTGCAAGCAAACAAAGCTCAATACAATTAATTGAGCTGTTGTTGTTGTTTAGATTCGCCTACTCGGAACAAAATGTTCCAAGTAGCAGGGGCTATGGTGAGCCCGTAGTGGGCTTACCTGGCACAGGAGCAGGGCTGTAACTAGAATAATTAATTGAGCTCACACACACACACACTCACACGAGACAAAATTAATCCACTTTGGCCCATATCTCGCCTTCCGAGTGGTATGAGATTAATGTCATTTGAATTAACAAAAATGTTTCCTACACAAACTCATTCTATTCCTCATAAAAAAAACAGAAAAAAGCCATCTAAATTTAAACATCCCCGCGAACAGACGCATCATTAAAATGTTTTCAAACAGATAGTAGAGCAATTAAAACCTGATATAGTGAACAGAATGCTCGTTAAACCGTGCTATTTGGTCTAACAATAAAGTTTTCGGGACTGGAGCCAAAGGGTATCTGAAGTTTGCAAGGTATTTGATGGTCTGAAATGTGTTGCTTAAAATGCAGGTGTGAAGGTGCAGAGTGAAAGAGAATGTTGCAAGCGTTTGGATTGTGTTGATGCGAGTGCGTGTGAAAGAGTATGCTTGTGTTTGCATGTGTTGACGTGAGAGCGCGTTAGAGAGAGTTTAATGTACGTTTGCACGTGTTGGTGCGGGTGATATGTAAGAGACCTCGCCACGCAGGGGTTGGTATGTGTTTGTGTGTGTGTGTGTGTGGTGTGTGTGTGTGTGTGTGTGTGTGTGTGTGGTGTGTGTGTGTGTGTGTGTGTGTGTGTGTGTGTGTGTGTGTGTGTGTGTGTGTGTGTGTGTGTGTGCGTGCGTGTGTTTGTTTGCTGGTGAGAGTATTGGTGTGTGTGCATGTGTGTTTGTGAGAGTGTGTGAAGTATATGCATGTGTGAGAGGGTGCAAGTAGTCTGTGTGCGTGAGAGAGTGCAGGTGTCTGTATGTGTGTGTGTGTGTGTAGTCACCTAGTTGTACTCACCTAGTTGTGTACAACTGTGTGTGCTCACCAAGACGAACATGCAGGGTTAAACTCAGAAAAGTCCCACCCCCTCCCCTTTGAGTTACCAGCAGTCTAATACATTACCTATTTCTCATTCACCTCATTACGTATTCACTTCAAAGTATAAATCGAGTCAGCTTCAACTATTCCATTATCCTATTAAATTTTATACGTTTTTCACTGAAGAATTTCTTTCTGACATTTCTGTGGTACATTTGTTTTCGTAACTTCAATTTACTTCCCCCTTATTTTTGCTGTTCCTCACCTTAAACAAGGTTTCTTTGTCTATTAAATATCCTTAAATCTTTTACGTAGGGATTATGTGTACCCCTTCCATTCCATCCTACATAGGTCGTATTTGGTAGGCACGTTGGTCAAAGCTCCTGAAGGCTGTCAGAACGATGCGGCATAAGATGATGACGTTACTCTGCTAATATAAAATCATGACATTAAATTAGCAGTTAGAAATACTCCCATGTCTTTATCCTTTTATGAGGTAGGACTCTGCCATTTTTTTATTCTCTGCTTCTGCGCCTGTTCCTACCCTCATAACTGTGTTAATATGCATGCATGAGTGGGCTAGTGTCTTACTATGAGTGTGTGAGGGGTGATGAGGGTAAACACCTGCTGGCGTGCACTAATATGCACGTGAGTGTGTGTGTGTGTGATGAAGTGCGTGGTCACGCCACGGCAGCTAAAGATAAATTTACGTACATCTGCATTTTGACAGGTTAAATGACAGCCCTCTGTTAACATAAATCACAGGGCCATGACAGAATAAATTATTGGGTTGACAGAATAAATTATTGTATTTTTTTTAGCTGGATGAATCACAGTGTTGCATTGTGATAAATCATAGCGATTTGTGTAAATAAACTTGCAGAATTTTAATAGTTAAAATTGCTAAGATCTACTAGTGCAAATCACAGCAATGTGAAACAAGAAATCCCTGAAGCTTCAAGAACATGAATAACAGCACTCACAGAATCACCAATTTTCGATAAGATAAATTAGAGGCTCACCGATAGGCTAAATTAAAAAAAAATTAATAGGAGGAAGGATATGAATCAATCATAACTTTCAGGATCCCAGAACCAAAACAGAAGAGCATTAGTCATGTTAAAGGTTTCAGATTCGCCTCGCATTTTACTGACGAACGTACTACTCAAAATTACAGTGATCCAAGTATAGTGTATAGTGATCCAAGTATAGTGTATAGTGATCCGAGCGTGGTGCATATTATAAAGTGATCAAGAATAGTGTACCGTGATCCTAGTATAGTGAATAGTGCACAGTGATCTTAGAACATTCCATAGTGTACAGTGATCTTAATATAGTGCCAGTGAGCCGTATATTGTGTGCAAAAATCCAAGTAAAGTGTATCATACAGTGTTGAACAAGATTACCATTGGCTATCCAGTCAGTACAGAGCGTAATTTATATATATATATATATATATATATATATATATATATATATATATATATATATATATATATATATATATATATATATATATATATATATATATATATATTTAACGGGAAGAGAGAATGGTGAGCCAAGCGTGAAGTATATAGAGACTAGTCAATAATTCTCAAGGTGGTGATTGTTGGGGTCAACAGTAATTGTTGATGCGGTGTAATCTCGCCAGGTTTAATGTCTTGGTCCGCTGTGGAACTCGTTTCGTTAAATTAGGTGGAGGGTATTGTCCCCCTCTCCTCCCCCCCCCCCTTGCCTGAGTGACGATTAGAGGTGATTCTATTTCAGTGTGCAGTCATATATGTCCCCTTCATTTGTTATTTGGTGCAAGATGATGTATTCTATAATGAGACTCTGTAATTTTGAGGTCTTGTTGACCAAGGGGAGATTTTTTTTATAATTTTTATTTTAAGTTTTTTTTCTGGAGTTGGTTATGGAATTGTGACTTGCTGTTAGTTGTGGTTTGTGGGCGACCTCGATGGATATTCGTAATTAAAAAATTCTTGCTTCGTGCTGTATAACCAGCGATTATTATGCAATAAAAGTTGATACCCTCTTTAGGATGTTTAAAACTTTTTATTCTTGTTGAACATGCAGCGAAGTTTGTCGTTTTATAATGGTTACATTTGTTAGGTTTGTTGTTGAGGATAATGCCTATCAACTTCTGGAGGGATATTAAGGCTTCATCAAGTGAAGTCGAACAACGAATTGATCGAACTACGATCGATCAATCTGTTTACCTTCGTCTGCAATTCGGCTGTAGTGTCCTTCGTTACCCTTTGGAATCAACAGCCAATTAATGCACAACTATATTCTACCCACTTCAGACCTTGAACCAACATAGAAGCAGCAAGAAAAAGTGGGGCCAATAGGCCTTCTGCAATTACTTCCGTTCTTATGTTTTCATACCCAATTTATACCATTGTTTCGTGTTCTGGCATATGCTCCGTCACCTCACCCAAACTTTTGTGCCATATCACTCATCCAAAACGAGTATAAGTACGATGTATGTTATGTGTAAACTAGTCTTTGAAAATGTAAGCTTGCGAAATGCGTTCAGGCGTCAGACCAAAAGTAAAAATGTAAAGAATGAATTTTGGAGAGTTAATTTTTCAATTACCCTCGACAGTGAAGAAAACGTAAGAAATATCGAGATGATTCGTGTTAGAATTATTTATCTTACTTATAGATATCTTATCTTATCTTTATCTTATCTTATATTATATATAATTATATATATAGAATATATATATATATATATATATATAATATATATATATATATATATATATTATAATATATATAATATATATATATATATGTAAGTGAACCCAAGTAACATTCCCTTCACCTGGTTCCTGAGTCTCCTTCTTGCTGGGAATTTAATATCGGAGGTGCAGTGCCGGAAGCCTGGAGGCAGGAAAGGGGAAGGGTGGTGGTGGGGAGGGGGGAGATCTTGATCAGTAGCAGGGTGCCGGTCCTCTCATATTTCTGCCATAACTCAACACCGTGATTGATCCAGCTGGCACCTAGAAGGCCCGTCTGGCCCTCATCAGACACAGGTGGAACCTCGGGTCGCTCGGCTATATGTGGTCACCCACTGGACGGTTACACTATACGGATTCTGACGAGATATATATACTGTATACTTTTTGGGGGTGGGGTTTATGGAGGGACTGCTAGTGTGATATTGTCTGTTTGATAGTGAAGATCTCTCTCTCTCTCTCTCTCTCTCTCTCTCTCTCTCTCTCTCTCTCTCTCTCTCTCTCTCTCTCTCTCTCTCTCTCTCTCTCTCAGGATCTGTGTGCTTTATTAAAAGCAAAAACTTTTGTGGAGTGTGAGAAAGAGTGAGGATGAAAATTTATATATATATATATATATATATATATATATATATATATATATATATATATATATATATATATATATATATATATAAACAACACCGCAATGTTCGTGTTTTTGATGTTGTTGTTGAGACATTCGATGCATCTTATACTCTTCTTTTCATCAAGGTCGAGTTGCGTGATCGGGTTATTGAAATTCATTGTCAGTCATTTAAATAACGTGGCTGAAGAATTTACACCCAACCCACACATCTGACACGCAACACACACGTCATCACATCTGACACCCAACCCTATACACAATTGACACCAATCACACACACACACATTTGACTCCCAAAGACACACATATGACACCCAACATGCTCACACATCTGTCCCCCAACACACACATCTGACTCCCTACCCACAAACCTGACCCCCACTCATCTGAAAATGAATAACCGGTGACGTTTTGGTCCTTCCTGGACCATTATCAAGTCGTATAACTGATAAAGAGTAGGAAGAGCCAGACAGATAAACTTTTGTAATACAATTCAGTTTGAAACCAATAAAGCGGTTTCTTCTGACAGAAGATCAGAGGACAGTTATCACAGTCGACTGGAGTCAAAGACCTCCATAAAAGGAATGGAATTCGACATTCAGTCTTCCCCCGTCATTGCACTGTCTGAGAATGGAAATAGAGGAAAATGTATTTTTTATGTATATATCATTCCTGCATACCTGGACCCACGATATTAGCAGAGAATAGTCAACCACTTCGTCTCGGTGACTTGATCATTAAGGTGGAGCAATTATGAACGGTAATGTCATTATAATTCTACAAATAATGATCATAAATTTAAGACATATCCACATTACTACTGAAAAGCTGTACAGTGAAATGGCAGTTTCAGTTTTGTTACGAAGTGTGTGGTAAATAGAATACATCAATTAGGTATTTCATGATATCTCATCATAGAAAAACATCTCTAGGCATCTCTCCTAAGGAGACGTCCACTCGGCTGCCGAATGACAAAGGCAGCGAGTTAAAGAATTTATAAAAAAAATCAGGAAAAGTAAAACAATAACAGGAATTGAGGAGATGATCCACTTGCCGGGAGGGAGGGGGAAAAAAGAGCTTTATTGAGGATTTGGTCCAGAGGAAGCTGACGGTCTGGAAAGAAGTGAAAGAAGTTGGAATTCATCCAGATTATTATGAGAGAAGGATTTATATGACTTAACTGCAGAAGAGCTGCAAAATTTGTATGTCCTTTGGGGGATTGTAATTGTCTGAAAATTGCCAAAGAGATTTGGAGAAAACCCATTTTCCTATTGACTTTCACTAGTTCCAAAAAAAAAAAAAAAAAAATAGGGGCATTTATCTCGATGACAAATTTCTTTCCAAAACTGGGGACGAAATCGTGAGCAAATTTATAGTCTCCAACTGTATGAATGATTTAGATTTATGACCCAATTATTAGCAACTGCTAGTTGCCATAATATTAAAACGAATTAAAACGCTGCAAACATAAGTGAGATGTTAAAAAAAAATTTAACTACTAAACCACCAATATAAAGTAATTATTGAACTGCCAGTGTCATGTAGTTGAGGTATTTTATTTCCTTTCGAAAGCAAGACAAAAAATGCATTAAACGTTGACCTCACAAATGAGAAGAAATGTTTAAGCATTTTCAAATATGCATTTACCAATACTTTTAAAAAGAGGTACAAGCTATAAATGTTATCATATTTAGGTAACAGGACATTAAACAGAATGCAAAAAAATACAATATATATATATATATATATATATATATATATATATATATATATATATATATATATATATATATATATATATATATATATATATATATATATATATATATATATATATATATATATATATAAAACAGAGTTAGAAGTTCTAAGTAATAACAGAGGTAACTGATCATGCATTCTTACAATGTCTTGACGACATTTAACATCATGAGTTCACGCTGCTAAACTTTTCGTTTAACTTCTTCTGTTCTGAACTTCCCATGAAAGTCTTGCCATGGCGTGTAAGTCACAGAAAACCCAATTGTGCACCGAAACTTTTATAATATACTTGAATAAATGTAATAAACTCAATATAAATAAAATAAAAAGGATGACTATACCGCACTTGGATGGGATATGTGGACAAGTAGCGGAGATGAAGACGAATAGCAGGAATTTGAGGAGAAGGAGTTAGGACATGAGAAAGGAGGAAGGGAATGGGCTCTGAAATGGGATTTCAGTTATTCATTGACATTTACGTGACTTATGTTATGTCCTGTCATACAGTCATTCACATTATGTCCAGTCATATCAATCATTCATATTATGTGTTGTCATACACTCATACTTTGTCCTGTCATACAGATATCCATACAATATCCTGTCATACTGATATCCATACTATATCCAGTCATACAGATATCCATACCATGCCCTGTCATACAGTCATACTGTATCCTGTCATACAGATATCCACACTATATCCAGTCATACAGATATCCATACCTATCCTATTATACAGTCATACTAAATCCTATCATACAGTCATACTAAATCCTATCATACAGATATCCACACTATTCCCCTGTCATGCAGGTATCCATCCCATGTCCTGTCATAAATTGTAAATAATATCATCAACTGAGAATTCCTGTGTGTTGCTATGACCCTCGCTCTCTCTCTCTCTCTCTCGTTCCCAATTACCTTATGTTGCCGCATTAAGCCACATATAACCAGCGCGTCATGATACGAACTCACACGCTAACCTCTCGTTGTCCTTGTATCCTCTGAGCTCCAGTCTCCTGTTTCCATTTTTTTAACGAGAAAACATCTATGTATATATCAGTCATAATCTTCTCTGTCCTGTCTCGTCTAGAGAATGTTGTTGTTTACATAATCAACAAAAGGGAGTTAAGTGAATCATGATGAAGATGGGGATAGGGCAGATGGGGAGGAGGCTTCCTGATAGGCTTGCTAAGGGGGGTGGGGGATGATGGGAATATTGTGTGGAGTGGCACCAGGCTCTGTGGTGCCAGTTGACACCGGTGCCAACCGGCCTGACTGATATTACTAAGTGGTACAATGTTTGGTTGCCTTCAATAGGTTCTCTCAACATTCTATCTGTTGCCTGCGCCTCTCTATGTTTATTTTGTCTTCTGTCTTCCAATTACGTCTCTTCCTCATCCACCAACATCTCCTCTTCTCTCATTTAAGCATTTAGTTTATCTTGTACTTGTTGTGATCAAATCATCCACTCCTCTCCATCCAGGGTTGATTGAGTCTCATACTTACGGGAAGTGCTGCGTGTGGTGTGTGTACTCACCTAGTTGTACTCACCTAGTTGTGCTTGCGGGGGTTGAGCTCTGGCTCTTTGGTCCCGCCTCTCAACCGTCAATCAACAGGTGTACAGTTTCCTGAGCCTAATGGGCTCTATCATATCTACATTGAAACTGTGTATGGAGTCAGCCTCCACCACATCGCTTCCTAATGCATTCCATTTGTCAACCACTCTGACACTAAAAAAGTTCTTTCTAATATCTCTGTGGCTCATTTGGCCACTCAGTTTCCACCTGTGTCCCCTAGTGCGTGTGCCCTTGTGTTAAACAGCCTGTCTTTATCAACCCTGTCGATTCCCCTGAGAATCTTGAATGTGGTGATCATGTCCCCCCTAACTCTTCTGTCTTCCAACGAAGTGAGGTTTAATTCCTGCAGTCGCTCCTCGTAGCTCATACCTCTCAGCTCGGGTACTAGTCTGGTGGCAAACCTTTGAACCTTTTCCAGTTTAGTCTTATGCTTGACTAGATAGGGACTCCATGCTGGAGCCGCATACTCCAGGATTGGTCTGACATATGTGGTATATAATGTTCTGAAAGATTCCTTACACAAGTTTCTAAAGGCCGTTCTTATGTTAGCCAACCTGGCATATGCTGCTGATGTTATCCTCTTGATATGAGCTTCAGGGGACAGGTCTGGCGTGATATCAACCCCCAGGTCTTTCTCTCTCTCTGACTCTTGAAGTATTTCATCTCCCAAATGATACCTTGTATCTGGTCTCCTGCTTCCTACCCCTATCTTCATTACATTACATTTGCTTGGGTTAAACTCTAACAGCCATTTGTTCGACCATTCCTGCAGCTTGTCCAGGTCTTCTTGAAGTCTCAAGCTGTCCTCCTCTGTCTTAATCCTTCTCATAATTTTGGCGTCGTCAGCAAACATTGAGAGGAATGAGTCTATACCCTCTGGGAGATCATTTACGTATATCAGAAACAGGATAGGTCCAAGTACAGAGCCCTGTGGGACTCCACTGGTGACTTCACGCCAGTCTGAGGTCTCACCCCTCACTGTAACTCTCTGCTTCCTATTGCTTAGGTACTCCCTTATCCACTGGAGCGCCCTACCTGTTACTCCTGCCTGTTTCTCCAGCTTATGCATCAACCTTTTATGGGGTACTGTGTCAAAGGCTTTCCGACAGTCCAAAAAATGCAGTCCGCCCACCCTTCTCTTTCTTGCTTAATTCTTGTCACCTGATCGTAGAATTCTATCAAGCCTGTAAGGCAAGATTTACCCTCCCTGAACCCATGTTGATGGGTTGTCACGAAGTCTCTTCTCTCCAGATGTGTTACTAGGTTTTTTCTCACAATCTTCTCCATCACCTTGCATGGTATACAAGTTAAGGACACTGGCCTGTAGTTCAGTGCCTCTTGTCTGTCACCCTTTTTGTATATTGGTACTACATTAGCAGTCTTCCATATTTCTGGTAGGTCCCCCGTTTCCAGTGACTTACTATACACTATGGAGAGTGGTAAGCAAAGTGCTCCTGCACACTCTTTCAATACCCATGGCGAGATTCCATCCGGCCCAACAGCTTTTCTCACATCCAGCTCCAATAGGTGCTTTTTGACCTCATCTCTTGTAATTTCGAACCTATCCAAGGTCACCTGGTTTGCTGCCACCTCTCCCAGCGCCGTGATATCTCCCTGTTCTATTGTAAAGACCTCCTGGAACCTTTTGTTGAGTTTCTTCACACACCTCTTTGTCATTCTCTGTGTACCTGTCCTCGCCCACCCTAAGTTTAATCACCTGTTCCTTCACTGTTGTCTTCCTCCTGATGTGACTGTGTAGTAGCTTTGGTTCAGTCTTGCTTTGTTAGCTATATCATTTTCATACCTTTTCTCAGCTGCTCTTCTCACACTGACATACTCGTTCCTGTTCTCTGGTATCTCTCTCTACTTTCTGGTGTTCTGTTATTACGAAGTTCCTCCATGCCCTTTTGTTCAGCTCCTTTGCTTTCATACATTCCCTATTAAACCACGGATTCTTCCTTTGCTTCTCTGTTTTTTCCTGTTGGGCTGGACAAACCTGCTTACAGCCTCCTGACATTTTGGGTGACATAGTCCATCATGTCTTGTACGGACTTGGTTCCGAGTTCTGTGTCCCAATGTATATCCCATAGGAATTTATTCATTCCTCATAGTTTCCCC
>WNGS01113158.1:46416206-46430138 GCA_020271785.1 Procambarus virginalis
TCTCTCTCTCTCTCTCTCTCTCTCTCTCTCTCTCTCTCTCTCTCTCTCTCTCTCTCTCTCATTCCTTTTCGCTATTCTCACCTTTCCCTGTTATTCTAGCCAGCGAGCTCCGAAACCACCACAAGGGAAGCACGAAAAAGGTTTCCTTTTTTTATTTTCATACGTTAATAAAAAATGGCCCGAAAGTCACAGCTGTAGACCAATATGTAAACAGACCACCGAGAACACCAATATAAACTTCGATAACCGTCAGTACACCACGCGGTTCATTGGTTCGTAAACAAAAAGAATTTTGTTTTTGTTTGAAGCTGTTTGGCTCAAAAAATGTGCTTGAAGGGCCGTGTGCATAGGTGTATGGAATATCGAAAATCAAGATGAAATTCGAAGATTCATGTAGAGTTTAATGTGTGTATGGACATGTTACTCAAGCGGTTCACACTCACATCACACACACACACACACACACACACACACACACACACACACACACACACACACACACACACACACACACACACACACACACACACACACACACACACACACACACACACACACACACACACACACACACACACACACACACACACACACACACAATAATCATATGCTTGGCTGGCCAAAATGTGAACTGTGTTTAGCATTTTGAGGAAGGGATCATTGAATCCTTGTACATCACATATGTCAGACCAATCCTGGAGTATGCGGCTCCAGAAGCGTACTCCAGGATAGGAGTTTACATCTAATCAAGCACTAGACGACTAGAAAAGATTCACAGGTGTGAAGTGAGTAATGGTATCCAATAGAATAAAAAGAAAGGAGAAAGTAAAGAAGAAAAAGAAATTAAAAGAGAAAAAAGAAAAGAAAAGAGAAAAGTTACCACGAATTAAAGAACGTTAAATGGGATAACTCATAAGAATTAAAGTTACCAAAGTAATACTCGTTTGGTTGGTTTACCACTAATGATGTAGAGTCAGGGTCCAGGAGCTTGAGCTCGTTCTCCACAAAAAACACACTCGACCATCAACTCGTTCTCTCCTAATACGACGGATATTTTTTTTATATATAAGCAACCACTTGGTCAATAGATGCGAGGCATTAAGAGAACTAGAACACTGTAATACAGACGTTTTACATCCATCAGCCTCAATAGGCTTAGTGGGATGCTTGGGTTTGTAAGTTTCTAGTTAAGGCAAACCGTTGCATTTTTTACGAAGTGGTATGTGGAGAGAATGTCTAAAACCAAACGTTTCTGATAGACGGGCTCACTGTGGTCCGCAAGGGCTTAAATTGTTATTGTTTTTTTCCTTTAAAATGTCGTCATTTAAGGGGTCCCAGTAGTCCAGTAGGTTTCGTTCTCGTCTCACAATCGAGAATTGCAGGTCGGAAAATCCCGGGCGGGACAGAAAGAGTTGACGCATTTCCTATCACCTAATACATCTGTTCACCTAGCACTAAATAGGGACCCAGTAGTTAGTCAGCTTGTTCAGAGGTTCCATTCTAGGCGAGGTTAGTAATACGACATCTGGGGGATAACAAGGGGGGACCGTCGATATAAGCCTAACGTGTATACATACACTCTGGCTTCCTGTCCCCCGACACAATGGCTTATCATTTTGCTACCCCCTCACACGTATATACAAAACCAAAAACATTATTATATGACGTACTTCTTCCCTTTGCCTCACACAGCTGCGGTGTCCGAGTGGTTAAGGAGATGGACTTGAAATCCATTGGGCTCTGCCCGCACAGGTTCGAATCCTGTCCGCAGCGATACTATTTTTACTTGAATTGAAAGGAATGCGAACATATAATTGTCGCTGAAAATTCGTATTCATATTCGACAAGATACAAAGCCCTATCTTAGAACAATGAAGCGACTTGGAATATACATTGCTAAGATGGAAACACCTCAGTGACTTAGACGCTCCGAGCACATATTTGGCTACACTGTTGTGTCTTATTAATTGGAAGGTCGAACACTTGACTGGGAAACACTGGAGTCTTTGAGATGTTTAATGATTATATGTCGCATGTGGTAAGTGGTATGAGGACAAGGAGCTGGGATATGATGACAAGGAGCTGGTATACGAGGACAAGGAGCTGGGATATGAGGACAAGAAGCTGGGATATGAGGACGAGGAGCTGGAATATGAGGACAAGAAGCTGGGATATGAGGACAAGAAGCTGGGATATGAGGACAAGAAGCTGGGATATGAGGACAAGAAGCTGGCATAGGAGGACGAGGAGCTGGGATATGAGGACAATAAACTAACACACCAATCTCCTTGAGGCAGCAAACGATTATGAAGAAACATACTCGGATGAACATCCAGAACAAAATATCGTAACTGACATCAATAAGTAAGAATAAGACGAAAGGAGAAAGAAGAACAAGCATGAAGAATGAAGAATAAGACAGAAGAAACAATTCATCATCACAAAGTGTCACCCCCTCCTGCCGTCGCCCAGCCAAAACAGCACATCAACAGCAGCTGGATCTCAAGTCATCAGCAGCTGGATCTCAAGTCCTCAGCAGCTGGATCTCAAGTCCTCAGCAGCTGTCTCTCCTTCAACACCTCGATCCTCCTCTGTCACTCAAGCTGACCCTTGACTATACACCCCCCCACCTCCCCCTCAACCACTGGGGGTATCTTGACAATGTTTTAGGCTGTGTGCAGAAGGCCTTCTGCAGATTCATTCATTCTTATGATCTTAGGCAATTTTTTTTATCTTGTATTTGTCTAGTTTTGTAATAATTCTAGAGCAGAAGCAAATGCTTACTAGACACAGAGTGAAATTTATGTACATCGCTTAGATATATGTTAAATAAAATTATATATGTATTTACAATTACCAATAAAGATAATATTCGCCTATATAAGAGGTTTTTAGTTAATAAACTTGTATAAGTTATACTCGTTTGTTAAGAAGGTAAGAATATAAGAACATTGCCTGTTATAAACAAGTTATGACCACATGTTGTTCTCTATTTCTCCGACTTGAAGTTTACCTCTTCATGACCTGTTAATATATTTAGTATATGATTTATTGGTTTGAATTATTGATGGAGCCCGGTACTGACCATATGTTCATATCGTGTGAATAGTGCATTTAGAAATAGTGATTGCTTGGGCACTTGGAACTACTGATGGCTTGGGCACTTGGAACTACTGATGGCTTGGGCACTTGGAACTACTGATGGCTTGGGCACTTGGAACTACTGATGGCTTGGGCACTTGGAACTACTGATGGCTTGGGCACTTGGAACTACTGATGGCTTGGGCACTTGGAACTACTGATGGCTTGGGCACTTGGAACTACTGATGGCTTGGGCACTTGGAACTACTGATGGCTTGGGCGCTTCGAACTAGTCCTGGTTTGAGTCCGTAGAGCTAGTTCCAATTAGGTAATTGGAACTACTGATGGTTTGGGCCCCTTGAAACTTCGGTTATAGAAACACAATAATTAATTTTACATGTGTTCTAAATACTGTTTGTGATTAAAGCTCTATTGTTAGAAAATAAGTTAGATCGATACCGTAAACCAATTTACCAATAACCTTATAATTTAATTAAAAGAACTTAGTCCCAACCACACCATTACTCAGACGGCTGCGGTGTCCGAGTGGTTAAGGAGATGGACTTGAAATCCATTGGGCTTTGCCCGCACAGGTTCGAATCCTGTCCGCAGCGCGATTATTTTTGGAAAGACTCACCCAAGAGCATCCAGTAAAGAGTGGGATTAAATTAAAATAAAGGGAAAGCGCCAAGCCATTACGACTTTATAGCACTGGGAAGGGGTCAGGATACGGATTTGGGATGGGACGGGGGGGGGGGGTGGGGGGGAAGGAATGGTGCCCAGCCACTTGGACGGTCGGGGATTGAACGCCGATCTGCATGAAGCGAGTTGGTTGTTTGGGGTTAAGCCTGTCATTCTCTGGAAGATAATTTAAGGCCACCACACACATTTACTGCCCAACCATACAGTATACTTTAGTCAAGAACATCGTCCAGGACTGACGTTAACGCTTGGTGTATACTGATAACCAGTGGTAAACCATTGTTGTATACTGCCCCTCTGGGTATACAGTGAGGTAAAGTCAAGCGCCTCTGCGTTGTCGTATGGGGGATCGCATTTGAACAAAACAAGGCCATAACAAATTTGTAGTGGAAATAATATATGTTTTTTTTCGAGGTGTTGAGGTTCAGGTGATGGTCGCAAGGTCCTTACGTCGCAGGATACGAGGACAAGGAGCTGGGATACGAGGACAAGGAGCTAGGACACGAGGACAAGGATCTGGGATACGAGGACAAGGAGCTGGGTCACGAGGACAAGGAGCTAGGATACGAGGACAAGGAGCTGGGATACGAGGACAAGGAGCTGGGATACGAGGACAAGGAGCTGGGACACGAGGACAAGGAGCTGGGACACGAGGACAAGGAGCTGGGACACGAGGACAAGGAGCTGGGACACGAGGACAAGGAGCTAGGACACGAGGACAAGGAGCTAGGACACGAGGACAAGGAGCTAGGACACGAGGACAAGGAGCTAGGACACGAGGACAAGGAGCTGGGACACGAGGACAAGGAGATGGAACATGAGGACAAGGAACTAAAAAAAAAGTCAAAATAACCTTCATTTCCACCTTTTCTATGTAATCTAATCTCACTCTTTATGATAAGCATCTCTCCTTCAGATAACATTGTGCTAAGGATGAGCAAGATAAATATGTGTAAACCACTCACATAAAGCGGCCAGCCAGACACAACAGTTTTACTGATCATTATATCATTGTTCCATAATTACTTTTCGGACATTACAAATCCCTTGTAATTACATGTGATTGATTACTGACATTAATATGTCGCTGTTGATTCTTATAATAGAATTATTCTAATATTTATTGATTATTAGTAAGTAATTTAGTGTGTAATGCATAAATAATAAAGTGTTCGTTAGACACTAAACTAGTCTATAATAAACTATATGTGTATAGTACTCGTTTACGTAGGTGGTGGGGATGATAGAGTGACTGCTGAGGGACTCTAGATGGGTGGACTCTAGGTGGGTGGACTCTAGATGGGTGGACTCTAGGTGGGTGGACTCTAGGTGGGTGGACTCTAGGTGGGTGGACTCTAAGTGGGTGGACTCTAGGTGGGTGGACTCTAGGTGGGTGGACTCTCGGTGGGTGGTGGAGTGGGTGGTCCCCATGTCAGGCACCAGGAAGTAAAAAAAAAAAAAAAATACAGACTCTCGAAATCTTCCACAGGTATCTCCTAGGTACTCTGTACGTATGGCTCAGCATGTCGAATATATTCTACAATATTCTAAATTAATTTTAAGCCGATATTCCTATATTTAAAATGTGTTTTTAAACACCTGTGGCAACAACAGATTTTCTTGTCATCATAACTTCTGCTCAGAATCATATATCGGGCAAAAAAAAAAAAAATTAACCGCTGCGGACAGGATTCGAACCTGTGCGGGCAGAGCCAATGGATTTCAAGTCCATCTCCTTAACCACTCGGACACCGCAGCTGTATGAGTGTATTAGACACGTGTGTGAATATAATAAACTTTTTGAAGTGATTATGTTGAATTTTTTTGGGAGGAATTCAAATACCAGATAGAATAATAAGACAATCATTGTTGGATTCGTAGAGAGTAATCATACTAATCATTAAATCCGTAGGAGCCGTGTTCAGGGTTCGAACCTATGCGGCGGGTGTTCCCACGCACGTTGGATTGTTTCAAGAGTAGGTTAGACAGCAGGAGTAAGTTTTGGGAGCTGCTTCGTATGACCCAATTGTTATCTATTACTTCGAGTTTGCTATAATCATATGATCTAATTAACAGCCCTCGTGGTGCATTGTAAAGCACTCGCCCAGTGATTTGCCAACGCTTTAGCCTGGGTTCATACCCTGGCCTGGAAGGATTGACTGGGCACCAATCTCTGAACTGTAGCCTCTATTCATCCAACAGTGAATGGTTCCTGCATGATCGTTATTAAACGATTTGGCGGGTCGTATTCCGGGGGAAATTAGGATTAAGGACCTGCCCGAGACGCTATGCGTGCTACAGTGGCTGTACAAGAATGTAAAGACTTGTACAGTCTCTCGTAAAGTGATGTAAGACTCTTGAGCGACCGTCTTGCTTCTTGCTGGTCCTTGAAGGTCGAGCACAGTTCCTTCACTTTGTCCTCAGAGTGAAGGAACTCTATCCCAGAGCCTGCCCTCAAATTCCTTTCAAGTGCTCTATAATTATGCTCACTCGGCATTTCTCTCGAAAACCTAAGATTTCCTGACGCCATCTTGCATGGTTCAGTCTTCGCAGCTAAACTTTTGTGCTAATACAGTTGTCTAATATTGCTGTGATCAGCGCAATCGGCTAACAACAAAATGGTCCCGGGTTCGACTCCTGCGCAGGGCGAGACGTTTGGTCACGTATTCTATACCTGAAGCCTCTGTACACTTAGTAGTAAATAGATAGCTTTGAGTCAGGCAACTGTTGTGGATTGCATCCTGCCAATGGTTGATGAAGTGAATGCATACACTGGCTGCATATATACATTCCCTACATTATACATTCACTGCGTTTAACAATATATTCAGTCATATGTCAGTAATAGAGTTAATACCATCAAGAAAATTCAAGCTCATTAGATATTCAACATTAAAATACAACCACGCATTCCTATAGTCTTTGATCTGCAGTTGCAGGATTGTAATACAGTTCTCTCATGCACAGCTATGCACAGGACCACTCGTGGGGGCAGCCCGACATGTACATGCATATGTATGTATGTGTATATGTATATGCTGGCGAGAATTCATTTCAACTTTCCAAACGCATATAAATCACATTCTCTGGGTGAGAACTCTGTATAGCCAACTGTCTATGTATATATATATATATATATATATATATATATATATATATATATATATATATATATATATAATATATATATATATATATATCAAAGAACAGATCTCAATCCCTGTCTATATAGGACGGACTGAAAGACATGTATTATACGGTGGTTGACTTTGTAAAAGTACTCTAATCACCTGTGGTTAAGTGCTCAGTATAACTTACTATATGTGTAAAAGCGCCCTAATCACCTGTATAGTAGCATGCTCAATAACCCAGTACACAATCTGCAGCAGACTTGGGCTCGAACCCTGTCCCTGGAGGACAGAAGATATTGTGTAGAGGGGCTGATAAGGAGAATGTAAATGAATGACACATCTGTGGTACAGAATGAAATGTAAAAATACATTTCTCTCATACATCGCTGTATACAGCGGGTTACACCTGTGGCCGCCATCAGTCAGTTCATACAGATCTCTGGCACATCCATACACATGTGGTGACCGGCCAATTCATACAGCCCTCACATACAACTGTACACGTAGGCGTCCATGAGCCAATTCACACAGCTCTCTCTATACATACACGTAGGCCGGCCAGCCCATAAAACGTAATGTTATTATGCGAATCATCGTATACAACACAGATGGACACATTTATCATCAAGGACGGATTACATTAATGGCAGTTGAATGAAAACCACCCGATAGCATGCGTGGAATAATTGCCATAAAACCTACAGCCGAAATGTTGGTAAGGATTACAGCGGTGAGCAAAGTTGTGTAGCTCACACCAGGAAGGGATCAGCCCAATTGAGTCATTGGTATAAGGCAGTTATGGCTAACTATAGCTATGACGCTCGTAGCTAATGAATGCCTCGTTAAAAGGCATTTAGTAATGACTTGCGGTGTCATTGTGGTGTGAGTTTTCGCGTTGTTTATAAGAAAATTAACTCAATAGTTGAACACACTTTAAACGTCAATATTGTAATTGTATAAAATATTAACATGGGAGAGTTTGTTATTATTATTTTCTACCACAGACGTGGCCACACATTTACAATGCTAACCAGCATATATACATTTTCTTCTGTCTTCCATGGACAGGGTGAGAGGTCTGTTAAACATATAATTCAGGGATTTATTGAACAATCAACCACAGGTGATTGTAGTGCTTAAAATGCTAATCTAACTACAGACATAAATACATAGATACTCAGAGTTACGTCTGCCCAACATAAAGTGTTCGATGTGTCTTTTACATAGTGTCATTAATTAATTAATTAATTAATGTGAATTTACAAAGGTGAAATGTAATTCTGATCAGCTTCCCCTTATACTTTATACACATACATACATACATACACATACACACATATATACGTACATGTACATATATATATATATATATATATATATATATATATATATATATATATATATATATATATATATATATATATATAATATAAATACATATATACACACACGTACAAACACATATACACGTATACACACATATACACATACATACACATATACAGGTACATACATATATGCACATACATACACATCCATACATACATACATACATACATACATACATACATACATACATACATACATACATACATACATACATACATACATACATACATACATACATACATACCTTTAGGGCTCTCCTACTCTGAGAGGGTAAGATAGCTGACAGAGAAACTAGCGTGTTATTAAGCACTTAACCACTGAAGGCGATTAAGATGCTTTTACAAGCTCAGGTTATATAATTACGACACATACATGCATTGCATAACTGATACATTACATGGCCAATTTTGGATACAAGTCCAATATATCATCAAGTGTTCCAGTACTCATATAGTAATTACAGAGTTCAGCATACCTCAGCCCAGGAGGGCGAATGTCAGTCAATATGAGACATTCTACAATATAATGTTCAAGAGAGTGCATATTTTCTCCTTCACAAAGTTAACACATTTGACACATGGGAGAGTGGAAGACTATTTTATTTAGAGTTAACTTTCAGTAAGGTAGTATTTCAAGGCACCATTCCTTCCTTCGGTCCTGTTCTAAATCCTGTATACTTTACTCATATCCTTTCCAAGTGCTGTATAATTATAATTAGCGTATAGTGTTTCTCCTGGTAATTATCTTTTGATACCTTCAAGTTGTCATCATTATAAAGCCAAAGTCTTGATGTTGGATTTCTTTAGTTGACATATATAATGATCTCATGGATACAGAACCATTGCATGGTAACCATGGATATCTCATGGGAACCATGGATATCTCATGGTTACCGTATCAATATTTTATAGCAGAAATGAAGCTATACAATAATCAGCAACCACCCACAATTTTGGTTAGTTGTGAAGTACTCCGCACACATTTGTTATTGAGTCTTGTGAAATGTCTAAAAAAAAAAATCTTGTCATTTATCCCGAGAAAGAGAATCTACGTCTCCTACATCCTGGTTCTGCCTGCAGAATCGAGGTGTTAGCTCTTGGGCCCTGCCTTCAAACTGATATATTGTTTTTTTTCCTCTATTACGTATATTACAGATATTGGTTTCTAACATTCGCGTGCACAGATACATCACCAGGAAGCAGCTCGTGGCAGCTGTCTAACTCCCAGGTACCTATTTACCGCTTGGTGAACATGTGTATCAGATGAAAGAAACTATTTACATTTGTTTCCACCTCGGCCAGGAATCGAACCCGGGATTTTAGAACATCGACCCAGAGCACTTTCCACTCAGCCGCGAGGCCCCGTATAAGTGTGTAAAAGGAATTACAGTAGACATTTACTAACGAAAATACGATATAAAGAATAAACAAAAGCAAACAAAAAGATGAAATACACGAAAAATAACGACTAAAAGATATGTAAAATGAATAAGGGAAAAATGTAAAAAAAAAATAAAAATAAAAAAACATTTTTGTAGGAAACAAAATGTCAAAAAATCTTTAATTTGCTGTAACTACCGCTTTAAAAATATTGGATTATTTCGTGTTGTAACAAAAAAAATTAATTCAGCACCTCACTTTCAAAGCTTTATTAAATCACATTTTGAAATTATTTTCAACCCGGATGAATTATGAGAAAACAAAATCAGATTTTTTGCTTTGCGAGCCTGAGAGAGAATATTTACGCACACACACACACACACACACACACACACACACACACACACACACACACACACACACACACACACACACACACACACACACACACACACACACACACAAAGGTATGCTACTAGACTAGTCCCAGAACTAAGAGGCATGAGTTATGAGGAAAGGCTGCGGGAAATGCAACTTACGACACTGGACGACAGAAGAGTAAGGGGGGACATGATCACAACCTACAAAATCCTCAGGGGAATTGACCGGGTAAACAAGGATGAACTATTCAACACTGGAGGGGCGCGAACAAGGGGACACAGGTGGAAGCTGAGTACCCAAATGAGCCACAGAGACATTAGAAAGAACTTTTTCAGTGTCAGAGTAGTTAGTAAATGGAATGCACTAGGCAGTGATGTGGTGGAGGCTGACTCCATACACAGTTTCAAATGTAGATATGATAGAGCCCAGTAGGCTCAGGAAACTGTACACCAGTTGATTGACAGTTGAGAGGCGGGACCAAAGAGCCAAAGCTCAACCCCCGCAAGCACAATTAGGTGAGTACAATTAGGTGAGTACACACACACACACACACACACACACACACACACACACACACCACACACACACACACACACATATATATATATATATATATATATATATATATATATATATATATATATATATATATATATATATATATATATATATATATATATTTGACACGTTGACACACGGTATCGTCTCAATGGAGATGGAACTATCCGCTGTCATTCTGTCAATTCAGGTGGTTGTCTAGGGTCTAGGCGCCTGCCCGGGGCAGTGACGATGGACAACCTGCTGCAGGAGCGAGGAACAATACCTCCCTCAACTTCATTTCAGCAGATAATCTGCTTGAAGCAGTCAAAGCGACGTCCACCAGGACCTTGCCCCACATCCCCAAGGCTGCCCGTCACCAAGCAGCAGCCAAACTCACCAGTCTGCTGACAAAGGTCAACAATGCTCCCAGAACCTCTGCATCGTGGCACAATCTCCTTCTATTTGGGAATGCATGCCTAGCATTACCGCCCAGGAGAGACAAGTCATTAGCAACCTCGGTAATCAGGGCACTTAATGAATTCCCCAGAGCAGACAACCTGGTCCGCCTCCCCCTCGTGCCAAGAACACCAGCCGCAGGACGACCAACAATAACTCATCTGAGAACCACAAAATGAGAGCACAGATCACCAGGAAAATAGAAGAGGGCAATACCACAGGTGCCATCAGAATCATGACCAGCGATGACACTATTGCCCCCAGGAACGCCACGACAGCAGAGGCTCTTCAAGACAAACACCCACGCAGAGCCCCAGACAGCAGCAGGGATCCCCAGGAAAACAATGTGGGCATAGAACCCTTGACTGTTAGAGAATCTGAGGTGTACAAAGCAGCCATGTCTTTCCCAACAGGTTCAGCAGGGGGCTTTACAGGTCTAAGACCCCAGCACATCAAACAAATGCTGAACCCGGTGCTTGGAGATGCTGCAAAGGACCTTCTAGTGGAACTTACCAGATTCTCCAACATGTGTTTGGCTGGCGGCATCCCTGAGGATATCAGGCCTGTCTTTTATGGAGCAGCACTCTGTGCTCTAAAGAAGAAGGATAGGGGTATCAGGCCCATTGCCGTTGGCAACACCCTCCGACGCCTCGTAGCTAAGGCTGCAGTGAGATCTATCAGCCAGGAAGCAGCCACCTTGCTGAAACCTCATCAGCTCGGGTTTGGGATTCCCCTAGGTTGTGAAGCTGCAGCACATGCAGCGCGGGCTTACATTGCTGATCTCCCGGACCAGAAGGCACTAGTAAAGCTTGACTTCAAAAATGCTTTCAATCAAGTCAGACGAGACGCGGTCCTCAGGGCTGTACACAACCATTTCCGTCCCCTTTACCCGTTCATCCGATCGTGCTACAGTGGGGACTCTAAGCTTCTTTTTGGGGAACATGAAATAAACTCCTGTGAAGGTGTCCAACAAGGTGACCCCTTAGCACCCCTCCTTTTCTGCCTAGCTATCAAAGAGGTCACTGATAGTCTGACAAGCGAGCTAAACATCTGGTACCTGGATGATGGCACTCTCGCTGGAACCCCGGAAACCATTTTGGAGGATATAAGGAAAATCCAGGAGCAGGGAGCAGCCTTAGGCCTCATTCTCAATGCATCCAAGTGTGAAATAATCTCCCGCAACCAAGACATCACTGGGCAAATACAAAATGTTCTTCCAGACATTCTCGTTGTCGAGCCACCGGACTGTACTCTCCTGGGTGCCCCCATTGGCCCACGAGCAATCGAGGAGGTCCTGGCTGCAAAAATCACTGATCTAAAGAGAATGCTGGACAGGATTGACAAGATTGATGCCCATGATGCTCTCTTTCTCCTCACAAGATGCCTGTCTCTCCCTAAGTTGACGTACTTTCTGAGATGTTCTCCATCCTACAGCAGCCCTAAATTAAATGTGTATGACACCCTTCTGAGGTCCATGCTGGTGAAAGTCCTGAACCTGCCATTGGACGACTCTCAGTGGGAGCAAGCAACCCTTCCTGTAAGACTTGGCGGCCTTGGTGTCCGCACAGCCTCCCAAATTGCTCTACCAGCCTTCCTTTCCTCCTCCCACGCATCGCACGACCTCGTCAGAGATATCTTACCTGCAACCCTGAGAGACTCAGCAGGAATACACGATCCTGCTTTCACTGAATGTTCAAATCAGTGGGGTGTTCTCGCAGCCCCAGCAACCATTATAGAGCCAACAAAACAACACAAACAGTCCGGCTGGGACCACCCTCTAGTGGAAAAAGTAGCTGATGCTATGCTCAGCGCTGCAACATCAGACAAGGAGAAAGCCCGCCTCAGAGCAGTGCGTGCCCCCCATGCAGGAGACTTCCTCCTGGCAGTACCCATGTCAACAATGGGCACGCGCCTAGATCCAGAATCCCTTCGTGTAGCAGTGGCCCTCCGCCTTGGTGCCCCAATTCACACTGAATACAAGTGTATTTGCAACAGGGTGGAAGCAGACCAATACGGACTGCATGGGTTGCATTGCGGAAGCACAAAGGGCTGGCATGCAAGACACAACGAGGTCAATGACATCATCAAGAGAAGCCTCGTCTCAGCTAAGTGCCCAGCGGAGAGAGAACCTCGCATCCTAGGGGTCCAAAACCCGGATTTCCCCGCACTTCGCCCTGATGGCATCACCATATACTCATGGAAGGAGGGTAGACAGTTGGTGTGGGACTACACATGTGTATCCACCCTGGCTGACACCTATGTACACTTCGGAGCTGATCAAGCAGGTGGGGCAGCCAACCACAGGGAAACAGCAAAATCTCTCAAATACAGGCGACTGGCAGGTCAATACCTCTTTGTTCCCATAGCGTCTGAGACGCATGGCCCCTGGGCAAGAGTGCCTTGGGATTTCTCAAGGAATTGGGTTCCAAGCTCATTGACGTCACCAGAGACCCAAGGGCTTGCAGTTTTTTGTTTCAGCGCCTCAGTGTGGCGATCCAGAGGGGAAATGCTTGCTGCGTCCTCGGTTCCTGTCCGGAAGCGGAGGAGCTTCAAGAGATCCATAACCTTTAGGCATTTGTCTTGTATGTTTTGTAACCTTTAAATACACAATAAAGCATAAGAAAAAAAAGGAAGGGGGTGGTAGGAGAAAAGCACACAGAAACTGTATTGGAGGGGACCTACATTCCGTCCAATGCGTTATGTGTGATTTCCTCCGAGGCTATGGGTCCCCCTTCTTCCAGCCAGAGGTGGTACTCCTATATATATATATATATATATATATATATATATATATATATATATATATATATATATATATATATATATATATATATTATATATAATATATATATTATATATATATATATATACAC
>WNGS01113158.1:46477079-46515016 GCA_020271785.1 Procambarus virginalis
TCTCCGGCACCGTGGCAGTAGGTGTGTGTGTAGTACTGTGACTACGTGGGAGTGAGGTCTAGCTCTTTCTGCTCCCGCCGCCTGCCACTCTTGTTGTGCCTTTTGCCATATAATAGAATTTTCTGATGTACAAATTCTTTATCTTCTGTCTTTCAAGTTGTGGGCTGGAGGTGGCTTCCAGACCCTCCTTCAGCGCATTCCACTTGTTGGACCTACACCAAACAGGGTTACGAATAGATTTTCCTGTATATCTCCGTGCGTGTTCTTGTGTTAAGCAACAGTAGCTAAACATCTGTAAATCCACACAAACAGAATCTTGCAGACCTGTTTCTTTCAACGACGAGTGTTCAACCCTACATATTCTCATCCCTGTATCTGTGCCGGAGCCCTAAAATACTGGCGAGAGCTGTTTACACTGCTGAGTCCAGCTGCAGGCTAAATACAGATTAAATTTTCAAGGGGAGAGTGTTAGTTTACATGTACGACTCCCCAGAGACGGGTCTACTTCTTCTATCCCATCAGTAACTACGTGTTTATCTTGAGTGAGTCCCTGTAGGCGGTGGAGAGTGACAGGGTATGTAATTAAGTGAGTTGTAATGGTCTACTCTGACGGAGGCGACGACGCTCTCTTCACGAGTACAGCTGCTACTGCTATCGCTGGCAAACTATCATTTAATTGCCACCAGCTTCTATCCTTACCCTTCTCAACGTGAATTATATACCAGCAACGGCATCCATCACCAGCCTTCACCACGAGACATCATCACCGGTGTAAACAACCAGTCTACCAGCATCTTCAGTCACGTTCACCACTACCACTACTTCTACCACACCACCACCACTTCCACATTCACCATCATCTCCACCATCATCACTACATAGCAACAATCGCTGCACAACCTTCTTGAGATTATCTTGAGATGATTTCGGGGCTTTTAGTGTCCCCGCGGCCCGGTCCTCGACCAGGCCTCCACCACCCAGGAAGCAGCCCGTGACAGCTGACTAACACCCAGGTACCTATTTTACTGCTAGGTAACAGGGGGCATAGGGTGAAAGAAACTCTGCCTATTGTTTCTCGCCGGCGCCTGGGATCGAACCCAGGACCACAGGATGACAAGTCCAGCGTGCTGTCCGCTCGGCCGACCGGCTCCCCTTTCCCCACCTTCACCATCATCGTGAATTTAAAAAATGACGGCTGATAAACTTGATCGAGTTTCATGTCAGGTTCACCATGATAAAATTGACTGTATCTGTACAGTCAAGTGTACAGTTGACTGTATTTTTGTGGTAGACCGTATCTTCCAATACTGACTCCCCCCCCCTCCCAAAAATGAACATTTCTCATCAAAATCTGGAGAACAAAACAGAGAACCAAGCTTGAAAACTTTTGAGACACAGAAGGACCGAAAATAGAGCAGAACGATCACTGTCATAGGTCACGGCCACAATCTACCCGAAGGTACAGACAGACGAGGCCGAGATAATGAGAAATGTCAAATCTGAGGACGTCAAAAAAGTTACCAGAAGACCTTGATAAACTTCATAGTGAGCAAACAGATGCTATTAAAACTCAATAGCAACAAGTGTAAGGTAATGCAAATGAAAACAGAGAGAAAATGTAAGTTGATTTAAAATGCTGTACACCTCTTTAGTCCAGCCTATGATGCAGTGATGGCATAAGTTTTTTACCAATATAGTTTCTGAGTCTGATAATGGCAATATTTAGGTGCTATAATGTTATCTTGAGGTTATCCTGAGATGATTTCGGGGTTTAGTGTCCCAGCGGCCCGGTCCTGATTTTAAATGTACATTATTTACTAATAAAGTTATTGATTTTATTTTGATTTAACTTGAAAGAGAACTAGAGGAATCAGAAAGAGAAAGATGTTTCGTAGATGAAATCATTCAAATGCAAAGTCCACAAGCACATTTAAACATTAATATATATGTTCAGATGGTAAACATTAGAACTTAATTTAACAAAATTAAATAAGGACTTTATGAAGGCAATAAACATAGTCTATATGGCTGATACTGCAATGTGAAGCACCAGCCTGGAATCCTGGAACCACACCTTATATAGCACAAAACGAACATATAAAAGGTCTAGAGGTTTGCAATATGATTGCTGCCAGACCTTAACAGGTGGTCAAGCTACGATATTTTAAAATAAATAAATCTGAAAACCTTGCAGAAGAGACGAAGCACACGGAATATGATCCCAACATACATCATACAGAGGAGAATAGAAAATATAAACAAAATCGTCTCTCCAAATTAAGAGAAAGTGTGACTCGAGGACATAGATTTAAATATAAATAGCTTAGAAATGGAAGGAAATACTCAATCTCTAAACTGGTATTCGACAAGTGGAATACGCTTAAGAAGTTGTGGAAGCCACTGTGGTGGATGTACAACTTTTGGGACCTGTGAATCTTGAACTGTTGTTTCAGCCCTTCACAAGCAGCGACAAGGTCAAGGATAACCATTGTTACCATCTTCAATTGGGGTTGTTTCACCACATATTGCCACAAGTACTACCACCATCGTCACCACTACCACCACCACCACCCTCTCCACCGACTTCTAACACCATTGCCACCACCACCGGCCCCATCACCACCTTTAATAATTCCAACCCACACGCCTGAAGTATTCAACACTCTGCCCTTCAAACCTTAAAGATTGACGCAGAAACAGCAGAAGAAATTCATCTCAAATTTTCTCTAAAACTGAAACATATCTCGCTATCCTTCTATATATTGCTCCCAGCTATCCCATCTCTCGCTATCTTCTTTCCATCCGTGACATCTCTCGCTATCATACTTTCCAAAGATATATCCTAATATTCCTCTCAACCATCATGTCTGTTGCTATCTGGCGCCCAACCAAGGTTATATCTCTCTCTCATGGTCTCACCCGTAACATCTAATTGCTTTCAGTCAATATATATATTTTTCTAAAACTCGATTCTATTAGAAAAAAATGTACTTTGGAGGGAATGAATCAAGTTTCCTAAATCTCCTTTTAACTCTCGCGCTGATGAAGTCATGTCGGATAAAAGCACGTTCGGATAGCCCCTACTATCGTTTTATCCGGTGTTCAGTGGGTATAATGCTGCGTCCGAATAACCGGGAAGGGTATGTAAACGAGCGTATTGGTAGTTAGGAAGGAGAGTGGGGGGGTGGGGGTGAGGGTGATTGATGTGGGAGGGGAGATATGGGAGGGTATAACGACGAGGTCTGTGGTATAGTGATTGAGAGGAGAGAGAGAGAGAGAGAGAGAGAGAAGAGAGAGAGAGAGAGAGAGAGAGAGAGAGAGAGAGAGGAAGGGAGGGATGAAATGAGAGAAAGAGGGAGATACTGAGAAACAGACAGAGAACCCGGCACCCTCTGATAAGTGGGTGATCAAGTTTGAAGAGAAGAAGAGGAGAAAGGGCAGGAATTGAAGCACCTGGAGGAAGACGAAGGATGAGAAAGAGGAAGAAGAGAAGAGAGGAAGAGAAGTCGAAGATGACCAGAAAGAAGGAGGCGAAAGGGTTCTGAGAAGGGTGGGTCATTGTTAACAGGTGTTTACAGCCCTTTCTAGCGCAAGTGTGAGGCAGGGTGTGTGAAGGGGATGTGGCTGTTGGACGCATACAATAGTCCAGCTTACTCGGGAATTTCTCAAGCCACGTAGCAGCATTCTGGTGCAAGCTGACAACAGCTGTATGGAGCCATGGGCGTCTCCTGCTCACATTTTCCTCGGAATTTAGTTATTTCTCAAGAATTCTGCACTTTTCTTTGGCTAAATAACGGTGGCATTTACTTAATCTGTCTTCCATTCTTCTGAGATGCTTTCTTCCCTTACTTAGGGAAAACTTTCTTTCTTGTCCTTTCCCCAAAAAAATTTGTCTTGCCTTACCAATATGAAACGTTCTTCTCCTAATCTAAGAAATTTTTATTTTCCCTTCAAGAAACTTTCTCCCATTCATTCGAAAAACTTTTTTTTTTCGCTAAGCTGTTGCAACAGTTTCAATTGGCGCCGGATATTGTTTTCCAAACAGAAGCCCAGCAAAAAGTTATTAACTTTTCCACTTTTCCCACAATAGTCTCAACATGCATTATATTTTACACCAAGTATCTACAAGCAATTGTGAACTTAAGGGACCCTTGTTTACCAGACATAAATAATTTATCTTTACTAATGTGAATCATATGTAGGTTAATGCGGCCTAACTTTTACCGAACCGGCTCCGGTTCCCCAGTATTGGAAAATTTGACAAATAAACGTTCTTCACTATTTGAAAAAAAAAAATCATGACCGACCGATCTGCGGAACTCAAGTTCATTTTCTGATTATTCTTGACTTAAATATTTGCTCAGCCGAAGGTGCCGTAATTAATGCATTAGTTCCGTTGGGGTTCTATAAACCACTTCGACTGGCCGGTTCAGAACAGCCTCGCTTCCTGCAGGTCAGAGTTCAATCCCCCGATAGTCCATGTGGTTTCTTCCTTCGTTTCTCCATATCTCTCCTCCTTCTCCTCATATTCCTTCCATGTGCTATATAGCCACACTTCCCGACCGCTTTCCCCCCATCATCAGCTCCTTTTGGTGTCCGTTCAAGACCTCACAATGACGAAAATGTCAACTAAAAAAGAGAAAAAAAATGGAAGAAAAATATTTCTGCCACATTGGACCCGGATTTCGTTGCCCACTTCACGGTTGACGGGTTCTTGTGAAAGGTCTGAGCCCAGGCGCTATTCAGCAGGATCTCTACGCAAGTTGGACTTCTCTCTGAGGTCGTAGGAGCACCCGACTGGGGGCTCGAACCCGATAGCATCACACACACACCGGGCTTCAGAGAGAGAGGATTGACACAGGCGGGTATTGTCAGCAAAACTGTTTGGCATATTTACATGTGACTTATTAATAAGTCACATGTAAATACATACACAGGCATGTACTATGCCTATGTATGCACCAGGTTGTACTTGCCTAGTTAGGCTCGCCAAGTTGTACTCAAAACGTTGTTTACAGTTGTATTTGCTGGGGGTAGGGAGGGGGGGGGCTGACTGTGCAATTACAAGTTTGCATAATCAACTCCTATTACACTTTCAACTTAATTTTTTAAGGACTGTTATCTTAAGAATACTAACCTAGAGACGATTCCTAAACAGGACACGTTTGACAGTGATCCTCAATATAGTATGTGTGCCTGGCGAGTATAGAAACACCGGTTTGATCCCATTTCACTGCCTCAATATTATCCCTTATCCCACGGACAGGAATAAGTACGCCACCCTCCAGATGATCCTCATTGGAGAACTATTAAGAACATCATTATGCGCCTCATGTTCCCCCCCCAGGAGGGAGAACATTGGGAAAAAAATATATAACAGAACATTCATAGAATTTTTAATAACATGGAAAACACTGTTTATTATGGGCCCAGCTACGGTAGCCCTAGAAAACTAAGATTTAGCATGAATTATCCAAGCTGTGATTAACCTAGCTGTGATTACCCTAGCAGTGATTACACTAGCTGTGATTAACCTATCTGTGATTACCCAAGCTGTGATTACCCTGAATAACTCACCTACAGTCTGGTCCCAGCCCTGACCTTTCTGGGATACCCAACTTTATAATCAGATTCACGTCAAATTATCTATCTGTACCACAACATCTCAACAAAACATCTTTCGGTTATAAATATTTTTTTTTTCTCCTACGTTAAATGTGGCTCGCCGACGAGAAACGAGGTCCCACCGGAAGCGTTAACCACCTTCCGTGCGCAGAGCTTCTCCCGAATGACACATTATACCGAAGCGCTGTTGTCAGATATTCCCAAGTGAAGCATAAAACCCGATTCGGGTCATGAAGAAGTTCCGATTATGCGCAGCAACTAACACGAGAGCTGCACACCGCGCAGCTCGTCATGAGACATACAGAGACGTGTGTATATATGAGATAAGAAAGTGCTAAGCCACTACGACTGTATAGCACTAAGCTGCTTAAGTTTATGTAGCATTTGGAAGTAATACGAGGATGAGGTGACCACTGGGGTATTAAGACGGCGTGAAGGAACGGTTTATAGCCACAACGTCTTGGACCATCGGGGATCGAGCGCCGACCAGTAGGAGTAATTTCTAAGAAACAAAGATGGTAACCCAACCCCTCATCTTCAGACGCTGCGAGGCTCCCGTACCTTCGGTAATTTAGACGACATTTGTGCATGTCATTTGATAAATGAAGAACGTTGAAGAACGTTAAACTTTATACACGCATTCATTCTCATCCCTTCCCCCCCCTCCATATAGTTCCCCAGGTGGGGTTCTTCCCCCCCCTCCATATAGTTCCCCAGGTGGGGTTCTTCCCCCCCCTCCCCTCTCCCGATCTCCCACGACAAACTGACCAACTCCCGGGTACCTATTTACTGCTAGGTGAACAGAGAACCTTAGGTGACACTAAACGTGTCCCAATAATTTTAGTCTCGCATGGGATTCCCGATTATGATTGAAGAAGGAACCCGATTGTACAACCGTGCTTCTTCAATAAACACCAGTACACCTGTCACACCTTGTGATGGGATCAGCGGGCATGCAGAGAAGAAAGGAAGTCATATATCAGGGGAAAGCGCCAAGCCATTACGACTATATAGCAGTTGGAAGGGGTCAAGACAAGGGCTTTGGGATGGGATGGGGAAGGGGGAAAGGAATGGTGCCTAATCACTTGGACGGTCGGGGGATTGGACGCCGACCTGCATGAAGCGAGACCGTCCAGCCCAAGCGGTTGAGAGCAAAATGGAATTAGAAGCCCTCGCTGACACCTCATCCTATATAAGAATTTCTGTAGAACGTTCTGCTTTATCCAGGAGACATCCTCCACCAGGGACCAGGTCGTACTAGCTTGCTTGGTGCTCTCTCCTCATGATTACCTTACCTTACCCTTGTCCCAAGTAGCCATGAACGAGTCACTCGGGACTCTAAATGACACAGGAAAGATAGACAACCTGACAGAAGTAAACACTCTACAATCTTCTATAACACTTAAGGCTCAAGCTTAAAAATAGGTCTGCCTTATTCATTAAAATTTACATTTCAACTAAGGACGAATTCTCATAAATCCATTATCGTTTGTATTTATTGCTCTCGCCTCATTGTGAAAGTAGTGTTCAGTTCGGTGTATCTCAATGAGCATGTAGATTAGCTTTTATATCAAAGCGAATGTCAGCACTTCATCCTCATGGTGACATGAACCAACACCAGCTGGCTGGAGTATGTGGCAATTTCTTCACCATCTGCGGTCGTGCAGACTATTGAAGCTTTGCTACCCAGCTGTTAGGATCATCTTTTATCCCGGTGATCACAGACCACTACACTCACCTCATACGATTAGTGTCAACACTGGCTCCTTCCCAGAGACACAACATCGAACCCCTGCCAGAGACACAACATGGGACCCTTGCCACAGACACAACATAGGACCCCTGCCAGAGACACAACATAGGACCCCTGCCAGAGACACAACATGGGACTCTTGCCACAGACACAACATAGGACCCCTGCCAGAGACACAACATAGGACCCCTGCCAGAGACACAACATAGGACCCCTGCCAGAGACACAACATGGGACTCTTGCCACAGACACAACATAGGACCCCTGCCACAGACACAACATAGGACCCCTGCCAGAGATACAACACTGGCCCCCCTCCTCTAAGATCTACAACACTGATCCCCCTCTCTAAGATCCACAACACTGGCCCCCTCCCAAGGACTCGTCTTGTCCTTGCGACCCTCCTTGGGACCTTGGTCCTGTACATTACTCTCGTGAGCCGTTAACTCTGTCATTTATAGATGAAAATTACACTTCATATCCTGAGAGTCCTTGAGGACCTTGGTAAAGCTTCATTAATCTTATCTTCCAAGGAAAGCATCTTATGAGAGATGCTGTCGTTGCTAGCTACAGCCCTCATCATCATTTACTCCTGGATAGTGTGATGCCAAACTGGCTTTCATCTGCTAGGAAATTATGCAAAATTTTTAACTTTCATTACTGGCCTGAATAAACACCAAGGAGCATAGCATGAGGTTTGTGGAGGCGTTTCTTGTGAAGTTCTTTCTTCATGTTTGATGAGTGACTCTTATTAAAACTCTTTACTCGTGTATAGCAAAAGGGTGGAAGGTTGTAAATGTCACACTACTCATACATACAGAGTGAATAAGGCTTCTCCTCGTGAGTCATATTCATCTAAGCACCACCTACCCCACGTTCTCCATGGGTTTTCATTCCAAATAAAGTATCTGGACACATTGCAAGAAAATCTAAACTTACAAAATGGCGTGAGAATTGACATATACAGCTCGATGCAGACGAGTGTAAGAATATATTCATAAGAATATAAAAAACTCTTGTCTCTATTCTTAAGACTTGAAAACCTTGTATGTTTTCCAATCTCTACTAACAACTAACCAATGTGCACATTGATAAATCTGAGTGTGAGAAAAACCACAGATGCAAGATTTCAATGGATCTAATGACTGATAATAATGGTTCGGAATGATGGTAATAGTTTGTAAGGGAAGATATCTAGAAACCTCACTAATAACAGCAAATATTTTCACCTTTCTCTCTTTATTTTCATCTCTCCAATGAGCGACCCCTTGTTGCTCATGTAAGTGGTGGCACTGTCGTGTAGAATATTGGCACTGTACTATAGGATGCTGGGCACTATACTGTAGGAGGTTGACCAGTCTACTGTAAGATGCTGGGCACTCTACTGTATGATGCTGGCTACTGTACTGTAGGATGTTGGCCAGTCTACTGTAGGATGCTGGGACACTCTACCAGTGGATGCTGGCAATTCTGCCATAAGCGGCTGGCCACAGAACTAAAAGATGTGTATATATATATATATATATATATATATATATATATATATATATATATATATATATATATATATATATATATATATATGTATATATATATATATATATATATATATATATATATATATATATATATATATATATATATATATATATTCCATTGGGGGCATTCAGAGATGAATCCCATTAACCCACAGCATCAGTAATCTTTCTTGTCACAGAGAGACTAAGCAAATGTGATTCATATCCATAGAAATACGAAAAGAACAAAGTAGAATTTGACTAAATCTTACTTGTACAAGAAATGAAATGACGAGATAGAAATAAATTGTTGAAAATATCTACCTAGATTAGAGCACGAACGCATTTATGTTTAAGAAATATTTACATTTTAGAATACAAAAACAGGCAAACTTTGATTCGCAAATACAGTTGAAGTTCGGCCAAATACGTGGCTTAGTTTAGTGTTGAATTTTTAAGGCCAGTCAACTACAAGCTGGTGATTAAGGCAACACCCCAATAGCTTACTGTCCATCCACCAAGAATACTTTAGTCCTGGAAATAACAGAGGACTAAATTAAACTCCCAGTTCATGTATACCGAGGCGCAGAGTATATCTCGCCGAGTATACACATCCCTCTTCATAATATATTTACAAATTACAATGAAAGGTTTTAGCATTGGTTATACTCTTTGGGATTATCATTGTTTCAACATACTCTTGAGTTCTAATAGAATGCTTTACATGGGATTATAAGGAAAAGGACAGTTAGAAAACGCTTAAAAACCGTAAAAAAAAAAAGAGTTAAAAAACAGTGAAAAAAGTTAAAAAACAGTAAAAAAAGAGTTAAAAAAACAATAAAAAAGAGTAAAAAACAGTAAAAAGAAAAGAGTTAAAAACAGTTAAAAAAAAAGGTTGAAAAAAAAAGAACAATTGAAGCCCAAACTCATCTAAACTTTTGGACAGTTTTGATAATTGTCTTTCCACGATGCTGGATCTGCCTGTATTGACGGCATTTGATTGCCCACTTATTTCTTCGTCATTAGATCAAAAAGTTATATTAACTAGCTAGACTTCTGTCCTCTAATTTCGATAGATAGTTACCACGTATGACAAGTACAAAACAGATACTTTCCTATCTGTATCATTTAAGTTCTACTACTTTCATTTAAGTTACCTTATCAGTAGACAGAAACATAGAGATATAGACAGGCAGTCCTTAGGACTTATCATAGACATATAAATTACTAATAAGATTTTTTATAAAGTTACTTTCCACCACAAACCTGACCATTCATTTACGATGCTAATTAGTTAATGCAAAGAGTTAATGGTCACAATGATTACCAGCAGTAGAAAAGAGCCTCGATGGATGTTCGAGACTCAGATGAACCGTAGAGGTGTTATGAAGCTGTTTGTTTCCATTAAGAACAGTGGGAAATTAAATCAGACAAAGGAGCAAGTTGTAGAAACCAACTCCATTCAAAATGTGAACAAAGTACAGGGTACGAAATAGGTTTCAAGTCACTGAGTTGGATTTCCAGGAGCAAATGTTCGATCCTACTGGTAGAAATCAGTGACTACAAATAGGTGAGAAACACACACACACACACACACACACACACACACACACACACACACACACACACACACACACACACACACACACACACACACACACACACACACACACACACACACACACACACACACACACACACACACACAGGTAGCCAGGTAGCCTGGTGGATAGCGTGCAGGATTCGTAATTCTGGGGCGCGGGTTCGATTCCCGCACCCGGCAGAAACAAATGGGCAAAGTTTCTTTCACCCTGTATGCCCCTGTTACCTAGCAGTAAATAGGTACCTGGGAGTTAGTCAGCTGTCACGGGCTGCTTCCTGGGGTGTGTGTGTGTGTGGTGTGAAAAAAAAATAGTAGTTAGTGTAGTTAGTAAACAGTTGATTGATAGTTGAGAGGCGGGCCGAAAGAGCAAAGCTCAACCCCCGTAAAATACAACTAAGTGAATACACACACACACACGCACACACACACACACACACACTCGAGCGTAAGGCCTTTAACCAATGGGGCTGTGATACTCTCTCTCTCTCTCTCTCTCTCTCTCTCTCTCTCTCTCTCTCTGTCTTTCACTATACATGAGGAAAGACAGCGCGCGGACGGGCTTGTAAGGAGGAATTACCCAGGTCAACACCCTGACCAGAGTGTTGGCCCGAGTATATGTGCAAAAGTTAAGGGAGACGTGAGTGAGGAGCTGAAGCACACGAGGAAAGCGAGAAACACCTTTGAGTGTGAGATTAAATGAGTATAGTGGATAAGAAGCTTGGAGGTAAGTCACTCACGCTCCCAGAATGAGACACTTGCCGAAATGTTAAGTAAATTAGCTACGTGCTATGGATTTTGAGCAGAGGACAAATGAACCACAACATTCCCTACAAATTCAAGCTGTGTTTGCAGAGTGTTTGTGCTCATGCATTCTGTGCTTGCGTTCGTGCATTGTGCTTGCATTCGAGGATATATTTTTTTTATTCTTGCGTTCATGTATTTTTCTTGAAATACTTAATTTTGTATTCTTACTTTCTTGCATTTTGTGATAGCGCTCATGCATTTTTTGTGCTTGATTCATGCATTTTATTTTTGCTTGGTTCATGCATTCTGTGCTTGTGAAGCAAATCTTTGTAAATATAATGTTTTGGGCCCGGGAAGAGGACCACTGTTATGTATGTCTCATTCTTGTGTGACCAGATTGGGAGAGGCCAATAGATTTATCTACCTGATTTTTTATCACGTTGACCAGTCGCTACAGTGTGCACTGGCCTGTGTAACGTGCCATGCTGACCACCAGAGAGACCCCCCAAAAAACAGCTACGTGTAGCACACAAAAATGGAAAAGTGTCTTACTGTGTCTGTGTATCAGAGTGTCTCGAGTCGTTGCTGGCAACAAAGAGGTCCGCCAGCCTGCATGGTGGCGCCATTAAAGGTACCATCATGCCGAGCTCGTCTGCACATGGACAAAAAATGGTGGAATACAACTCATGTTGGAAAACCCGACACCATTTACTAATATTAAATACAATAGGCAGATAATATTGCTGCTGTTGCATACACAAGTTAACCCATAGAAAATGTAGCCTGTAGTGGATTTTTCCGTCAATAGAAAACGGGAAATCATTGCCAAATAGCGCTATTAAATTCACTAGTTATTCTACTGGGAATTATTCTTAATACAGCAGTCTTTGGACTTTTAACATCATTAAAACATCTCATTTGAATTAACTTAATTATCAGTAACAAAATAGAGTAAATGTGACCCTTCTACCACATATTGACATCTGGACAAGGAGAGCCAAGGCGTCAGTGGTGAGGGAGGTCAGCCATTGTTTTGAGAGCAGGGTCGCAGGAGCGAGTTCAGCTTCTATAATTCTCCCTTTGGACGATGCGTTATGGAGATCAAATTAGTGCTTCTTCCATCATCAACACGCAGTCAACATCCAAACAAGGGAAGTGTCTTACCAAAACCCGTTTATTACCACATTTCTGGTCAGTTAATGTTAAGTAGATATAGGGCGAACCGGTTAGAACACGAACAAGCGACGAAACCCAGGTAATTACTCCTCGGTCCTTATCTTATATAATATACAGTATTTTCTCTGATATAACTGTCATATATAGGATTCCTGCTTTTCAGCAAGTGTCCTTTTAACAGGTGTAGAGGAGGAAGCAAGAATTAATCTTGGTACATCAGTACATGGGTGGTGGATGCTAGTCTCAACTGAGGATTATTTGGTGTCATCATCCTGGTTTATACCTGGTGGACTGAGCTTACTATGCGATAAGATGAGGCCTCTCAGTTATCATTACTAATATATGTAGTTTAATACTGTAGTTTTATTGGCTGCATATATATATAAATTTAATATAAACCCCCCCTAATGTTCAATGAGTCGATTTGTGAGAATATTGCAGAAATACAGTCGGCTAAACATCATACAAATTGCTATTGAAATATATAAATTAATGTAAACATAAACACTATATAAATTCATATAAATTAAATAAATATAAATCTCACAGGTCGGTTCCCATAACTCAACCCTCTGGATGGAGAAAAGGGAATTGGGTCTACCAGTAGAAGCACCTGGTCCTGTGTAAATGGTCCCCGACACCATTTATAAACACAACATCTTCAGGCTCCCGACTCTTCTCGCTCACCTTCATCCTAATACTAATCGCCCCCCCCCCCCTCCCCTTGCCTGCTACCCTTATACCTTATCCACCAACCTTACCCTCATAAATCCCCTCAGGTAACTGTATCCCAGATACAAATGCATCTATTTCAGACTCTCATATATGACAACGACTCACCGTGATCCTTCCACCCGAGACTCACTATCTTGTAGTTCAACTTACTACCTCGATTGATGAAGATTAAGCCACCCAAAAGATGGCACGGCCATGAATAGTCCGTAAGTGGTGGCCCTTTGGAGCCATTACCAGTATCAATAGATGATACTGGAGATCTGTGGAGGTACAACTGCACCCTACGGAGAGGTCGTGACCTTTTAACTACCTCAACTTTGTGCAACTTACCCTAATCCTAAATTCAACTTACCTCTAGAACCTTTAAACCTTTTTACATGATAATGACTCTACACTAACACCTTCAATCGCTTATTTAGAGCGACCTCCAGTACCCGTGGGACGCAGGACAACAGGGAATATAAGGGAAAAACGCACACGGGAAAATGGCCACTAGATTGAGGGGATTGAACGCCGACCTGCATGAAGCGAGACCGTCGCTGTGGAAACTTANCGTGATAACTAATTAACAGAGCCTTGATACAGTTCAACCGCGTAATTAAAAACAGAAAAACAAATTAAAAAATAAGTACATAAAATGGAGAAACTGCCAATTTGTTATTCTAAGAGTCAATAATCTGGAATTCATATATGTATAATGCCCAGAGGGAGTGAGAATTGTACCAAGAACTGCTAGTGGGATGTATTGATGCAGATGATGCTCTTTATATCCCCCTGGTGGTGTGAGATGGAAGCTTGACATTGTGACCCCTAAGAGATGGGATATAGTGTCTCCATTGTGTGAGCCTAAGAGACGGGGTACAATATGAAGGGAATACTCAGTTCATATTGTGATTGTGACATTGTCTCTGTATCAAGGCTCCTAGCTCTCTCTATCTCTCTCTCTCTCTCTCTCTCTCTCTCTCTCTCTTCTCTCTCTCTCTCTCTCCACTGTCTTCAAGGTGACCATTAAACATAAAGAATGAAGGAATATAATTCGTTTAATAAGTCAAGTTATTTAGCTTGAGGATTGACAGGGAGGAATCGCCTGTAAAATCCAGTATTTACAATGTGACGCGATATTTGTCATTGACGGAGACTCAATGTCATTGAGACATTGTCATTGAAAAGACTCAAAATTATCCAATGCTCGACTGGGCCCAAGAGAGAGAGGTCTTGTTCCCAGCCGTCCAGCCGTGTGTGTGAGTGTGTGTGTGTGGTGGTGTGTGTGTGTGTGGTGTGTGTGTGGTGTGTGTGTGTGTGTGTGTGTGTGTGTGTGTGTGGGTGTGTGTGTGTGTGTGTGTGTGTGTGTGTGTGTGTGTGTGTGTGTGTGTGTGAATGAAAGAAGAAGAGGAAAATTCGTTATAAGTGAAGGAATATGATAAATGATAGAGGGAAATGGAAATGGAGAGATAAGATAAAATAAATTTAAACATCATTTACTACTAGCATTTCCTAATACCTTAAACATCCGATAACATCAATTCAGTTCTGAAGATGGAGACATAGGAGCATCTTATCAGTTTCCTTGACAACCTACAAAGTACTTGACACAAATTGTCACAACCCAATGAAATTATATTATTCATTTATCTCAGAAACTCTTCTCCCTCTCTGCCCTTGCCAATCTGGTTAATAAAATTAACAAGGTATTATCTGACACACACAACACATCACCATTTCTCATAAACTATCTTTAAGAATGACAGTTTCTGGAAAAGCCACCGAGGAAATTGCCAAGCCCAGAGAAGGAGGCAATTTAATGCTAATGCCGATGATCACAATCAAGTGTTTGTAAAGACTGGGTACACACAGACCACGTTTAGGGAGCGGAGGGGGGGGGGGGGGGGGAGGGGGGGGAGAGGCTGCCTTCATGGATGAAAGTTGAGCGTTCATTCCTTCCTTTATTTCCTTCTTTCACTGACTCCCCCTCCACCACTACGTAGTGTGTGAGTGGCAGTGTGTTGGTGTGAATGTGTACAATCGTCGCGAGCACAATCATGCACGCTTGCACACACACACACACACACACACACACACACACACACACACACACACACACACACACACACACACACACAGGGGCCAGGTAGCCTGGTGGATATCGCGCAGGACTTGTAATTCTGTGGCGCGGGTTCGATTCCCGCACCCGGCAGAAACAAATGGGCAAAGTTTCTTTCACCCTAAATGCCCCTGTTACCTAGCAGTAAATAGGTACCTGGGAGTTAGTCAGCTGTCACGGGCTGCTTCCTGGGGTGGGTGTGTGTGTGTGTGTAGTGTGGAAAAAAAAAAAAAAAAAAAAAAGTAGTTAGTGTAGTTAGTAAACAGTTGATTGACAGTTGAGAGGCGGGCCGAAAGAGCAAAGTTCAACCCCCGTAAAATACAACTAAGTGAATACAACTAAGTGAATACACACACACACACACACACACACACACACACACACACACACACACCCGTCATGTTTGTGCAGCAGTCCCAAACATGTCAAGGTTCAGAGGTACCCTTATACCTTATGAAGTATTAAAATAAAAGCCAAAGTATGGGGATGAAATATTCAGAGAAACCCCCAAGAATTAGGTGAAGTATTGAGAGAAACCTCCGAGTATAAGGTGAAGTATTGCTGAACGCAACGCCTTGACAGCGTAAAAAAAAAGAAAAAAAAAGTCCGGGTGAAGAATTTTCGACTTTTCACGCTGGGTAAAGCAGCTGAAGTTGTCAGGAACACGACTAACGTAGTTGAGCAATTTGTCCATGTTTGGAGGAGGCAAGGCTGAGCCTATTGAGAAAGTCAATAGGTTGCACGAGGAGAATTTGAACCTATATGCTCTGGGTACTCTCAATCCTCCTCATTTTCTCATTGATGAATATATCACAATTGTGTGATTTCTTTGTGCTTGAAGAATTTGTCATGTTCTTACATCTTGGGCACTTTTGTTTAATATGCAAGTGTTTTTATGCAGCAATTCTCTTGTTAGGGTGATGTCATGTGCTCCTCTCATGTGATTTTGGGAGCACCTGATTGATGATGACAGGTCAAACGCCTCGTAAGTCACGTCAATCTGTCATCTTAACGTCGATTTGTCATCTTAGCGTCGACCTGTCATCTTCGCGTCGACCTGTCATCTTCTCGTCGACCTGTCATTGCCTCTCACAGGGGTCACTGGGAGAAACCACATGACAGAAGCACATGACATGACATCACCCTAACAAGATAAATGCTGAATAAAATCACTTGCATATTAGAAAACGCCCAAGATGTAAGAAAATGACAAATTCTTGAAGCTCTACAAATAAAAATAGAACAACCCACCGTAAGTTTCAGAAGAATGCTCAATTATCCAATCAGGATAATTGAGCATTCTTATGAAACTTCGACATCCTTTGGCGAGTCCCTGGCGAGTCCCTAGACATCATACTCACAACGACGTCTAACTTAGCACCGTCCACGGGCTCACCATAGCCCGTGCTACTTGGAACTTTTTGCTCCAAGTAGCAAATCTTAAGCAACAACAACGACGTCTTACGATGGACGTCAAACCAAAGGCGATCTGCTACACATATAAGCATAATCTCCCAGAAACTTGTTCAGAACATTGTATACAGCCCCATGAGAAAGGTTGTGGGTTACATCCGATTTGTTTTAATGCACTTCAACATAAATTGCTTCTTTCTTTCAATAATAATTGTGCACGTATACTGTTTATTGTATATTTTTCTATTAATTGGCGAATTAATTTAATGGTTTCAAAAAATTACATGTTATGTCAAATGACGAATGCGTTTTGGGGGATCATCCGCCGCTTTAACGAGCCATGCGTGAAGATAGGTTGCACAGATAACTTGCACAGGCTTCATCCACTTACTATAAGAAGTTATTGAAATAATTCATATGTACATGAAGGGCAATCCTTTTAATAATAAACAAATATGGAAATTCAATCTGACACTATAATGAGGTACAAAAATTGCCTGAACCTAACCTATCCGAGAATCCACGTATCATCACAAGTTTGCGAACAGCTATGATTTTTAGTACATTTTCTTTGACTTTTTGGATTTTTATTACGTCAAAATAACATACGTTATGCGGGAGAACAGGTTGATGTGCACGACAGATCGAAAAGAACACTGAACAGTGTCAGAGAGCAGGGAGGGGGGGGGGGACAAGAATAAACTAAAAGGGCAGGTTGGTTACTATCTTTGAGTCTCTGGTTCTATCTTCATCCCTTTATCTCTCTCTCTCTTCTTCTTCGATTTCTAACTCTACCTACTCCCATCCCCCGTGCAACGCTCCCTCCCTCCCTCACTACCTCTCGTTCCTCTCTTTCTCTTGCTCTCTCTCTCTCTCTCCCCTTGATCCCTCTCTGCCACTCCAACACCTACCTCATTCCCCTATCTCCTCACTAACTCTTCCCTACTACATGCTGTGATGGGAGGGTAGGGAAGAGTTAGTCCCTCCTTCCCCTACCCGCTTGCTGCTGACCGGTACCTGTCTCGCGAGACAGGTACTCGCGAGAGTACTCACAAGACAGGAAAGCAGGGTGTTGGTGGACAGGTGGAGGCCCGGAAACCCCCCCAATGGACCCCTTGGCTAATTACGAGTCCCATTTCCCCAGGAGTAATGGAGAAATGCCATTTGGTCGGAGATATTCTCATTGACTCAAAGTGTCGACGAGGACAAAATACTGGGGGAGATAAACCCATGGATAGACTTGCTAATGCACTTCAAATTGTGAGCATCAATTTATCCACGAATGGAAGCGAGACATATATTTACATGTATCAAATTAATACTTTCCAAGATTCGTCTTGATCAGGAGCAGACAATCACGTCAATAATGAAGCCTTAAGCTCAAACAGCGATGCCTTCAATCTGTTCATTGATCATTAGATGACAGTTTGGTGTAAGGGAGGAACACCCAGACTCATAGATTCCAACCTGCATGACGGCTCCAGCTTGGATTTTCTCCCTTTAGAGACTGCCTAACAGCTGTGACAACAGCAACAACACGCTAAACGAGGAAGCAGCGGCCATGATATCCTATAGGCTGCATATAACACGAAAGCACCTACACCACAGCGAGATAGCGAGTGGTGAAGATATCTTACGAGGCGAGGATATTGGTGGTCGCTGGATAGAGGTGAGTTTTCCGACCCCCACAAGCGAGATGAAACCTGGAAATGATGATGATAACCTTGAAGACATTGTGGGGAGGAAAGGATTTGTGCAATTGATATGAGGAGGAAAATGCTTCCTTGCATTATGGTAAGACTTTCTTGAGCAAGACGTGAAAATATGAATTTTCTTCTGATGTTTTCTTCGTAGTGTGAAGGGGCAGTTTCAATTGGTTGGGGAAAAGCCTGTTTTTTGTTGGTGATAAAACCGTCGATTTGCTTTATAATTTAATTCTAATGTATACTCTCAGTCAGCACTAATGTCTGCGGTCAGAGTGAGCTCTAATATATTCAGACTGAGCTCTACTATATACATAGTGAGTTCTAATGTATACTGTCAGAGGGAGCCTTAATGCGCACACGTCAGTGCGAATTTTAATGTATTCAAAGTTAACTCTAATATATTCAAAGTCTCCTCTACCTTATACACAGTGAGCTCTACCTTATACACGGTAAGCTCTAATGAATAAAGGCTGCGTTCTTATATGTATAAAGAATAATCACTCATGTATACAGAGTGAACTCTAATGTATACAAAGCTTTAACCTATACCGAATGAGCTTAAACATATTCAGTGAGCTCTGTCTTATACACAGTGAGCTGTTATGTATACAAAGTGTGTTCCAAGCAGGTATTTCGTATGCAGGTCGTGTGTATAGCCAACTTCCACCGTATGAGACTGAAGAAAAGAAACGCCAAGAAAGTTTTGTTTCGTTTTTAAACAGAGCGAGAATATACATGATCTGTTTTTTGTTCTCAAAATGAAAAAAAGGAAGATTAAGGTTGGGAATTTCGAAAACTGGCGAGGTTCCAGGGAGTTAGTGAATAAAAAGCTGGAAATTCAGTCGCTGGCAGTTCAGAGCTGTTTGTTTAGGAAGGCAGTTTATGGAGCTCACTGAGGAAAAAGCAAACAAGGCCATTGCCAGACGATCCTTTAGCTCCAGAGACAATGGTGTGTATTTTTAGGGTGGGGGGAGGCGTTTGGAAGCAAACACGGGGCCATGGATAATCATGGATAATTGCGATCAGGGGTAATTAAGTCTAATTATGTGTATTTCTGATTGTGGATATTGATCATGGATAAACTCGGTCTTTATGGATAATTATAAGTATCTTGGATAATTCCTGGATTATTCTGATAATCTTGAACGATTCACATTATCATGAATAGTTGTGATCATGGATATATGATGACTGTGGATAGTTCTGATAATGATTAATTATGATTACCATGGATAATCTGGTCGATCAAGGGTTAACCTGTACGTTCAATGATAACCTGAATAATGAAGGATAACTGGAATGATCATAAATAATTTGGATAATCATGGATAACGTGAATGATAATGGGATAAGGCTTGTACAATCGCTTCATAAAAATGATGATTCAGAAATACAAAAAAAAGAAGATTTGGAAGCCAGATAATCCAAGGATATCGCATGAAAAGGGCTTCCTGGATTTATTCATGGGATAATTCATCCCGTAGCCAAACGTTGCAAGTATAACCATTAGAAATTTACCACTATTTGATACCAGTACCATTAGAAACCATTAATATAATTTTTTTGTTACCCAGAGTGCAAATACTATATACAGCTGTATAGGTTAATGCAATACACGACGGCCGACAATAGTGTCTCCCGACTCCCCAACACCGGACGCCGACGTGAACCACTTGACTCCGACGAAGTCCGACGCCGACACCACCCGACGCCGACAGCACCCGACGCCACTTTACTCGGTCCAAAACTTTAACAGACAAGGCAAGGTTGCTGACCACCGGCCACAGACACAGACACGTGACATAGACCCAAAAGCGTGACGCTGACACGTGACATAGACCCAAAAGCGTGACGCTGACACGTGACATAGACCCAAAAGCGTGACGCAGACACGTGACATAGACCCAGAAGCGTGACGCAGACACGTGACATAGACCCAAAAGCGTGACGCAGACACGTGACATAGACCCAGAAGCGTGACGCAGACACTTGACATAGACCCAGAAGCGTGACGCAGACACGTGACATAGACCCAGAAACGTGACGCAGACACGTGACACAGACCCAGGAGCGTGACGCAGACACGTGACATAGACCCAGAAACGTGACGCAGACACGTGACACAGACCCAGGAGCGTGACGCAGACACGTGACATAGACGTAAGTCACAGAGAGTGGGAAGGGCCTTCATATGCCACTCTCAAGTCAGGATATTAAAGAAACAGCTCCAAGTAGCAGGAGGAAGTCAAACTTTCCCAGTGAGCGTCCTAGGAGGCGTGAAAACCTTGTCGCCAAATATTGATCAGGATAGAAGAAATGAGCAGAAAGTTGTGCGGTCTGTCATTAGCAAGTTTGGTTGAGTGAACGTGTGCGTATGTGCATGGCACTAGCACTGCTATCTTATTATCTCTTGTGTTGATGATGATTTCCTCATAATGCACCCAGAGTCTGCCAGTGCAGACTACTTATCACATGCCTCTGTATGACTAACCATCCTGTGTGATGGTGATTTTTAGCATCACGTAGTTAGCTTTTTGACACACTGTACTCCCCTTCATATAGTCTAGGGCAGCTGCACAAAGGCAGATGTACCTAATATATTAATAAAAACAATTAATTAAGATCGAATTGATTTCCAAAATAAATGTTAAGCTAATTAAATAAATGTTAAATTAAGAAAATCAATTGAATATAAATCCCGGAACTTGATTGTTGTTTACGTACAATGCCAATGACCTTGTTGTGGCGCTGGATGGTTACTTGCTTAATTATTGTATTTGTTTTGTCCCCCCTTTTCTTTCTTTCCTTTCTGCTCGTCACTCTTCCTTATTCTCTTCTTTTCTCACTCTCTCACGTTCTCTTTCTTTTGTATCTTGCCTTTCTTCACTCTTTCTCTTGTCCCTTATTCCCACATTGCCTTTATCCACCCTCTCCTATCTCCTTAACCTCTTCCCTCTACTTCCCTTCTATTATCCCCTCCCCCCTCTCTCTCTCTCTCTCTCTACTCTTTCCTTCCCTCTCTGTCATTCCATCTTTCTAATTTTTCTCCAAATTTTCTCCCTTCCTTGATTCTCTTCGTTTCCTTATTTCTCTCTCTCTCTTTCCTTCTTCTTTCCCAAACACCTTCCTCCAGGAACAAAAAAAATGAAGACGAGCTCTTGATAAACTGTAGGAAAGTTTGTTGTTTAATTGTGATCTTCGAGGAAACTTCTTACAAATATCCTGTCTTGGTTGATGCTTCCAGCTACGGCTCTATTTGTATCTCTTCTCTACCTACTGCTCCTTATCTCTCCCTCTCTCCTCCCTCCCTTCACTCCTTCATCGCCCTTCTTCCCTCCATTGCTTCTACTCTTCCTCCCTCCTACCATCACCCCTTTACAACGATTGCTCTGTCTCCTTTCCCCTCCATCGCTGTTTCTTCTCCTACCTCCTCTCTCTCTCTCTCTCTCTCTCTCTCTCTCTCTCTCTCTCTCTCTCTCTCTCTCTCTCTCTCTCTCTCTCTCTCTCCTCTCTCTCTCTCTCTCTCTCTCTCTCCTCTCTCTCTCTCTCTCTCTCCTCCTTCCTTCCCTCCCTATGCCACATCTTCTAAAACCACACTTCCGTTATAATACCTTTATTTCTCCTCTTCCCATTTACAAATCTCCTGCACACCATTTTCTGACCTTTCTCTCTTTTCCATCCTCCTCCCCCCTCTCCCGTTTTCTAACTTCCAATATATTTTTGGTCATCTGTCTCCAGTGTAGTAATAGTAGTATGCTACACCCAGCCCGCACATCTAAGTTTCCCCAACGTCTAGAAAACGGTAAATTTAAAGTGTCTTCTCCTAACTTACCAAAACAGAAAACGGGACAATACGTTACTTTCGGCAGCCGCTTCCATTTTCTAGTTCGACAGTTTTTGACCTTAGGTAACGCATACGGTCGAAATGCGACGTTCTGTGTAGGAGGACAGGTTTCTACTCCACTTCCACCATTTTTCATGTTAACGTGCCTTAGTGAACGGTAGCTTAGTGAATGGTAACTTAGTGACAAGTAAAAAATCTTCATGGGAAAATTGTATTTCCTATAACACTTCTCAGTTTTGTTTCTGTTTCTGCAATAAGATGTGGATGCTCCTCTGCCACCCTCTCGGGTAATGGTACTTCTTTTATTTATAATTCCGTTTGTGAGCACAACCGTAATACTATTCATCTCTAGTGGGCGGCTTTGGCACTTACCAAGGTGTATTGGTTCTTGTTGTTCCGTGGTAAATTCTGATAGAGGAAGGAGTGTTTGTTAGTCTGTTCACTTCTGCCCACTGCTATAGATAGGTATACTTCTATAAGCTGGTTTGAAGGGTGCTTCTATAAGCTCAAAGCTGGTTTGGCCAATTATTCCGTTGCACTGAGCTCTCTGATGCCCGATTTTCCTGTTTATGTGCACTGCTTGGATGGTTTTTTGTCCTGCTTTGATTGCTTTCTGGTCTCCTTGCAACACTTGCTCTTTTGGCAACTCTGAATTGCTTTGCTTCCTCTTTATCATCCTTTGACCTGTCTTGGCTAATGTACATCTTGTCCCTCCAAGCCTCAGTCTTTTTCCAGCCAGTATATACCGTATTTCACTGTAACAATATTTCGAAAGACTTCTTTCACTGGTCGACTCCTCCCACATTAGAACATACCAAGCCAACAGTAATGCTCAGTTTCCCTGGTGGTCTCTCCAACCTATATTCTGGTGAGAATTCTCTCAATCTCTTTCTTGTCTATTCTCCTTTGCCATGTATCTCCTCCCTCTAGCAGATGATAGACTACTATCCATTTCTCCCTTGTCCATCTATTGTCTTGTATATTGTATATTCCTCCTGGGTTCTTATAGCATATATTATTGTTGTTTTAATGAGTTGCATCTCCTCGACCCTTTTAGTTACTTCAGCAAATGTTTTATCTGGTCTAGTTCCTTAGTTATCAGTCACGTTCTCTAGGTGTTTTTTTGGTGGTCTCTCTTCCGCTGTCGAATGGGCAAAGTTGATTTAACCTAATGTGACTGTTTCCTTAGAAGTAAATAGATACCTGGGAGTTAGACAGCTGTTGCGGGTTGCTTCCTGGGGATGTTTGTGTGTGTGTGTGTGTGTGTGTGTGTGTGTGTGTGTGTGTGTGTGTGTGTGTGTGTGTGTGTGTGTGTGTGTGTGTGTGTGTGTGTGTGTGTGTTATGTGTAACACATAACACACACACACACACACACACACATTAGTTGATTGACAGTTGAGAGGCGGAACCAAAGAGACAGAGCTCAACCCCTGCTAGCACAACTAGGTAAGTACACACACACACACACACACACACACACACACACACACACACACACACACACACACACACACACACACACACACACACACACACAACTGGGAAAGAAGACACGCACACGCATCAACTTCCTGGTAAATTGACAGCCGGAAAGTTTTCAGGCAAGCAGTGAAGGGGAACGCCGGGCCAAAACTGAATATTGTGAGAGAACCCCCGACACGTCCCTGGGCCCAGTCGATCAATACGAGTGATGACGATGACCGAGCATGACCGCGATCAGGACGATAACCAGAGGAGAGAATTGGGGTGGTTACGATAACTAATGGGTAGGTGAGGTTGTGACTAGAACGATGATCTTCACAAGACTACAGTGAGTACCTCACAGTGAGTACCTCACAGCGAGTACCTCACAGTGAGTACCTCACAGTGAGTACCTCACAGTGAGTACCTCACAGTGAGTACCTCACAGTGAGTACCTCACAGTGAGTACCTCACAGTGAGTACTCACAGTGAGTACCTCACAGTAGCAACATGTCCTTACCACACAGTTTTGCTCATCTGCTTTAACCGTGCACATGTCCTTCAAGTCGGCTAGGAAGTCGCGTCAATTCGCTACATGGGGAAGATTGGATGGGGTTCACTGGTAGGAATAGAATAAATAGGTAGATAGGGTGTTTGCATGGGGGGATGGGGAGAGTTGAATGGGGGGGTGGGGAGAGAGGGAAGATGTCTGTATCTACAACTCTAGTAATTATTCGGCTCATCCGCCACTGTGGTGATTACTCGTTCCTCCTCCCACTGTGGCTATTACTCGGCCCTCCTTCCACTGTGGTGATTAATCGTTTCTCCAACCACTGTGGCGATTACTCGTGCCTTCTACCATTTAGGCGATTAATTCTCATTTAATCTCGTTCTTCCATTTTGTTGTTTAAAAGCCGAAATGTTGATAATTAAAATGAAAATCTTCAGTAACTGAATCATACGGTCGCTATACACACAAGTTGGATATCCAAGATTATATACACCTAGAGGTGTGCCCTCTTTCTTGGTGTATATACACCAAGATATATATATTTTGGTGTATATGCGAAGCTTCTCTTGCTCTGTAGATTGATTGATTGATGAAGCCACCCAAAAGGTGGCACGGGCATGAATAGCCCGTAAGTGGTGGCCCTTTTGAGCCATTACCAGTATCAAGAGCTGATACTGGAGATCTGTGGAGGTGCGAGTGCACCCTGCGTGACGGGAGATGTCTCCCGTCTTGCTCTGTACTATATTCAGGACTAAAGTATTCCTGCTAGTTGGTCAGTAAACAAATGAGGTGAACTTAAATAGCCCTTCAGCCGATGCTAATAATCTTTAACCCCATCCCCATCCTAAATCAAGGTAGGAACAACGAACTAAAAATCGATCCTCATTCTGCTGAGAGGATGATTTTTTTTTCCATTATTCTCTTACAGCCTTTAAGCAACTTTAAGCAACTTAAGCAAAGGCTGTTAAGTAACAGCCTTTAAGCAACTGATATCCCCCAGAGGCGGGACCTAGGAGCAGCAGCTCGATCTGTGTACCCCACAGAAATCGACCCCATCGTCCGGCCAATTATTAAAAAATTGTTACACGTTAAAAATATATTTGCATTGCAGTAGAGGATCTGCCGGAGCCAGATCGATGAGACGAAGGACTCTGAAGTGCGAGGCTTTGATCTGAGAGGCTGAGAGAGGGCTGAGGCGGGGCTGAGGCGGGGCTGAGGCGGGGCTGAGGTAGGGGGCTGAGGCGGGGCGGAGGTAGGGGGCTGAGGCAAGATGAGGTAGGGGGCTGAGGCAAGGCTGAGGTAGGGCTGAGGAAAGGCTGAGGCAGGGCTGAGGCAAGGCTGAGGCAAAGCTGAGGCAGGGCTGAGGCAGGGCTGAGGCAAGGCTGAGGTAAGGCTGAGGCAAAGCTGACGCAGGGCTGAGGTAAGGTGCTGAGGCAAGGCTGAGGTAGGACTGAGGCAAGGCTGAGGTAAGGTGCTGAGGCAAGGCTGAGGCAAGGCTGAGGCAAGGCTGAGCCAAGGCTGAGTCAAGGCTGAGTCAAGGCTGAGTCAAGGCTGAGTCAAGGCTGAGTCAAGGCTGAGGCAAGGCTGAGTCAAGGCTGAGTCAAGGCTGAGTCAAAACTGAGTCAAGGCTGAGTCAAAGCTGAGGCAAGGCTGAGTCAAGGCTGAGTCAAGGCTGAGGCAAGGCTGAGTCAAGGCTGAGTCAAGGCTGAGGCAAGGCTGAAGCAGGGCTGAGGACACTACATGGAAAAGTCAAGAGGGTATGAGTGGGAGAGCATTTAGGAGCGCCCTCTCAGTGAGCGGTCTGAAAGGGCGTGAAATTGAGATATCAGGAGACCTTCAAGAAGGTCTCAAGTGTACGAGAGGCTGAGAACGTGAGACCCAGACGTCTGAAACCGAGGAGGAGGATGCCAGAAACCTCGATAATAAGTCGAAGATATGACGTTGCAAGACCAACCCGTTCTCTCGCTTTAATACGTCATATCTTTAACGGAATTGATAAAATGCGTAAAAATACGATGTATTTGTAAAACAAAAATTAAAAACAGTAATATTCACGTTATACATCGATCTCAATGGGTTAAGTGGGTTGCTTGGGTGCGAATGTTTCTCGCTAGGCTAAGCAGTTTTTTTTATGGAGTGACAGGCCGATTGATCCAGCTGAACCACGACGAGAGGATCATTAACCTTGAAAGAAATATCGAAGCAGTTGATTCAAACAAATAAGAAAGGTTTAAAAACGGAAAAAAATACCAGAGAGATGCGAGGAATGTGATACAGGATGTATACAAATACAGGACGAATACAATCTTGTATACAAATACAAAATGAAATATTATTGATGACCCTTTGTAAATCTTTGCACAACCTCTTGAACATTTGCATTTTGAGGTATTGTAACAGTAGAACTGTAATACAGAAAGTTCATAGATTTAAACACTGGAAGTTGGTACTGACCTGACCTGACTGGTTTTTATCAGTTTCAAAAAATTGATGACCCTCCCCTCTTCTCCTTTAGGGCCAAAATATGAAGTATTATCAATCCCAGCGGCTCCAAATTTGGCGGACTAGCTTCTCCTGTTTTATATTCGTGAGTCGTCAGTTAAGTTAGGCTCGGGCAATTTAGTAGACCAGTCCTGGGATGCTGCAACACGACTTACATCCACTACGGGCTCACCATAGCCCGTGCTACTTGGAACTTCTTGTTCCAGGTAGCGAATCTTTAACAACAACAACATGCAACACGAGAGGACGGTCTGGCAGGAGGTACTGTGGGAGTGTGTTGGGTAATGTCTAGTGAGTGGAATTCAAGACAGAAGCCATAATATGAACATGGTCGGAATCAGAAAATCCACCGGAGCCATGATAAGGGTTCGAACTTGGGTGTTCCCAGATGCACGCTCTAGTCGACTACGCCGCCACATGGTCAAAAGAATTGCAACCTGGGGTACTAATTACTAATGCGGGACTGGACTCGGATACAACTTACAAAGTTATGTAGTAATGGAAGACGCAAGATCGGTGTGGAGGGTAAAACGTCGTACGGTTCAGGGTGTTAACGAGGATTAGCAGGCAACGCTGTACAACACGGAGTGTTAACGAGATATGAAATCATTATCCTATCGCCTACCGGCCTCCCGATGGACATGATATGCGCAGATATCATAATTTCACCACCACCCTCGTAGCGAACAAGGGTAAACCAAGTATTATTTTATCCGACTCTTGCTCCTTCATCTCCTCCCCCCCCCTTCCCTCAGCCCCTCCCTCTTTTTTTAAATACACGTGTCCAATCCTGCCGAAATAATGCTTTCATGCAATATTTTCTGGCCAGAAAGTTAATTTACTGGCCACAGTAGCATGTAGGGTATTTTTAGGTATTCTTCTACTTGACAGAAAACTCTGGTACTTCCCTGTTGGTTCTGTGCTAACACACTCGCCAGCGATTTGGTCTGAGTTCGAGTCCACGGAGGATTGTCTGGGCGCCAAACCTTATCTGTTCGGCCCTGCTCACTCAGCATTAATTGGGTACCTGGTTGTTAACCGATTTCCGGATCGTGTTGTTGGGGTGGAAATTAATCGGTATGGCTTAAAATGAAGAATGTGTAGGGAAAGGCTCTCTCATTAGCCTGAGACCAGGAGACGCTGGTTCTCGTTCCCACATGTTGGAATGGTTCGCTGTCAGATGATTGGATCATCATCCAAATGATGATTACTAAATGGATTCCCCAACTTCTCTACAAGTCACTCCCTCGCAAATAACCTTCGAAACAAGAGGTGTATGAGAGAGCTGAGACAATCACACTGATGCTCCATTAGCATTAAGTGAAACTTTCGGGGTTCTTGTCGCCCGAAACACCCAAAATTATGGAGCGCATTTTAATATCATCTCTGGCGACTAAATTGCTGTCACTTCAGTTTAACAAAAGTCTTGGGCATGTTTGGCTAATAGCACAATTAGTAAAGCATAGAATTCCGCATTCCTACATTACTGAAACAAGAGTTGTCCTAGCTTACAAACATTAATAATAATAATAATAATAATAATAATAATAATAATAATAATAATAATAATAATAATAATTATAATAATAATTATAATAATAATGCACAGAGAAATCACATTAACATGACGTATCAGTGAGAAAATCAGCTGGAGTCCTGATTAGGATTCGAACCTGTGCATATGCTGATTTTCTCAGTAATAATAATAATCATAAAAAGTATTACTAATGATATTAATACAAAAAACACGTTAATCATATCATATTGTTCAAACTCGAGTCATAATTGTGATTTCTTTCAAAAGCTGTCAAAATGTTCCTTATATCATATAGTTATAGACTAATTTTTGTGTATACCAATCACGAAATGAATTTACCTTGATTAGAAGGTTTCAAGAGTTCTTCTACTCGATTTTGATTTGATTTGCCATTTGTGATAACTTGGTCCAACAGGCTGTTGTTTATAGCGGTTCGCCGGACCGCATATCTACTAGGAGCAGTGTAAGGGGTTCAGGGGGCAGGGGAAAATAGATAGGGTAGAATGAGGGGATCAGAGAAACGCATTAAGAAGACAGCAAACCCGACGAGGGGTGAGGTGAAGGGGAGTGAGGTCCAGTGTGTTTGTTTTTGAGGAAGATGTATGAGTTTCATGAGGGGGAAAGCGTGTTTGGGGTGAGGGGTGAGATTATATGGTTTCAAAAGGGGAAAGATACTTTAGCTTGAGGATATTGCGGTGTGAGGAGTGTGGTTTGAGGGGAAGATTGTTCGGAATTTGAGGATTGTGGTTTGAGATGGAGTGTGTATTCACTTAGTTGTATTCACTTAGTTGTATTTTACGGGGGTTGAGCTTTGCTCTTTCGGCCCGCCTCTCAACTGTCAATCAACTGTTTACTAACTACACTAACTACTTTTTTTTCCCCACACCACACACACACACACACCCCAGGAAGCAGCCCGTGACAGCTGACTAACTCCCAGGTACCTATTTACTGCTAGGTAACAGGGGCATTCAGGGTGAAAGAAACTTTGCCCATTTGTTTCTGCCGGGTGCGGGAATCGAACCCGCGCCACAGAATTACAAGTCCTGCGCGATATCCACCAGGCTACCTGGCCCCTGTGTGTGTGTGTGTGTGTGTGTGTGTGTGTGTGTGGTGTGTGTGTGTGTGTGTGTGTGTGTGTGTGTGTGTGTGTGTGTGTGTGTGTGTGTGTGTGTGGTGTGTGTGTGTGTGTGTGTGTGTGTGTGTGTGGTGGTTAAGGGGTATATACATTATTAGATCTCAGAATACATAAAAAAACATGAACTATATAACCAAGTACCTATTGAAAAAAGTAGTCAAGGAAATTACAGATTATTTAGCAAGAAATCACGTTTGCTTAAATAAACAATTTTTTTTTAAAACCAACTTTAAAATTCGGGAGACATATATATAGAAATAATTCATTCATCTTAAAAAAGGGTGGTATACATAATTTTGGTATGCAGGCGAAGACCGAAAATTAATTATTGAAACGTGCAACAAAACAGTGCATCTTGATTTCTGAGATGCTGCAATGCGGATACCGGAATAACGACTGTATTGCAACTTCTCTGTATTGCTCAACCAAAGCTGTGAGAGTGTGCAAATGAAAGCCGTTTTCATGACTCAATATACATAAATTATCACTTAATTCAGTGATGCCATCAATGTTTTACCCACAGGCAGAAGAGGTCTTTGGTTTATTGACGCAAAGACCTGACTTTTTCCATAACTCAATAGGTAATATTACTATTTTTTTACAGATTTAATCAGCTTTTCTCTGCAAGTCTCAGAGCTTCCATGGAGCAGGCGGCGGCAATACGAGTCTGGAGGGAAAATGATGCTGACTGTTGTGACTTAACAAAAAGTATATTTTATTTTCATTATATTATCGTTCAGCTATAAATTAAGAAAAAGCTTTATAAGCAAATAAAAAGCCTTTTATTAACAGAAAACGATTTATAAACCACGATAAAAAAAATCACGAGATGTGTTAAAATTAAGTTCATTATTATGAAATGAAATTAATTATCACGATGGAAATCCTGATTTTAAGAAATTTAACAGTTATATAATTTGTAAGTAAAGTACGACCGGCTAGTATCTTAAATAATACAAGGAATTTTTAACCTCAAAATCCCCCCCCAACGGATTAAATATGATGTCCCTCAAATCATAGTGACCCACAAAGAACACCATTTTCTATTCGTGGGTCCATCGCTAAGGTTAGGTTAGGTTTGGGCAATTTAATACATCATTTTTGTGATGTTGTGACAACCCGAGAGTACAGCCTTGTTTAGCGAGGCCGAGATATTCCTTGACACAAGCCCCTGGGAGACAAAAAGCAATTCCTCCAACTGATGCAACCACGGAATGGTCAGAGAAGCAATTTCCCACACTTGACGCAGGCTTTGGGTGCCTAGAGAAGAAATTTTCCCTGCTTGACGCAAACACGAGTGATCGGAAGAAGCAAAGCACAGCAGCTGTTCGGCAAGCACGTTATCAGGGGGATTCGATTCCTTCTGTATTTATGATTATTGGAATCAGTCGCCAGTACAATGCAATGCGAAGTCTGATTTTCGCGCGAATTAAGAATCACTTTGACCAATGCAGTAAAATGAAAGGGACATGACTGGAAATGCTCTAAGAGGATTAGACTCCATTTGTAATCGTGGGGGAGGGGGGGTATATAGGATTTTAACATGAGACGGGAGAATACGTGAGGAATTATCATATTATAGAACTTGACAAGCGCAGCTTTCGGGGGATTTTACTCATTTTGAGAAAGAGATCCCACGAATCTTTTTTCAATTATCGTGTGATCTAAATTCATTTATAATAAATTCATAAATAAGATCATTTGTGAGTTTTAATGTTTTTACTTTGAAATTTCCATGACACTTTATCAGAGAATTCTAATTATATATATAAGTAATCATATAAATTGTAATTATTATATAAGAGTAATTATAGATTACTCTTCTACATCTATAACTGATGGGAAGAGTAATGACTCTTTGGACTTGGTAGTTTCTCCGTGTCCTCACATATTAGTGCTACAGAGTCATAACTGTCTTAGACAAATGTTCTCGTAATAACCTAACCTTACCCTGACTCAAGGTAACTAAACTCAAGGGGGGGTGGGAGGTATTCAATGCCAAAAGCTTCACTCGGAATTTCTTTGGATTGGTGGCTCTCTACCACCTTGGTTTATTCACCTGGCCTGATTGGCAGATTGGGTTGTGGGGAGGTGGAGAGAGAGAGAGAGACAACAACTGTAACCACAACACCATCACACACACACACACACACACACACACACACACACACACACACACACACACACACACACACACACACACACACACATATATATAAAATTTTGTTAATTTCACCATTTATTTTCTAAATATATCCTTGAGTTCGTTCTTGACTCATAATCGGGAATCCTCGTTCGAATCCCGGGCTGAACATAAATCGTGGGGCACGTATCCTTCTACCTGATACATCTGTTCACCAAGCTGTAAATAGGTATACCCAGAGGGGATAGTAATACTGTATTGGGTGCCCCTAGTAATATTTTCGAGCTTCTCCATTAATTTGAAACAGGACAGATATGATTGGGGCAGACTGCCACAGATATTGACGAATGCCAATCAGTATTAATTACAGGATTAGTGTTATGCACCACAGTGTGACTAATCGTCCAAATATATGTGATTTCTCTTGTCGTGTAGACAGTTATAGATGGCATATAGGGGCGTAGATTAGTAATTGCTCCTTCCCTTTCTATTATCCAGCCATCTTCTGTCCTTCTCCTTCTTCTTTGCCCCCCACTCTCTCTTCATGCTCTTCTCCCTCCTCCCTGTCCCTTACGTTTACGTTCTTTGCACACTCTTCTTCTCACCCCCCTTTCCCCCCCTTCTCTTTCTTCCCTCCTCATGCCCCTTCTCCCCCCCACCCCATGCCCCTTCATACTCCTTCCTGTCCCTCTCTCCCTTCTCCTCTCACGCCTCATAAGCCTTTACTCATTGTCATCCATCCGCACTTATCGTCTCTCACACACTTAATTTTACACCTTTTCTGTTTATTTATTAAAAAAATTCTTTCTATATATATAATAAATAAATGTTTATGAATATAAACAAATTTTATATTTATCATAATTATAATTTTCCATTCATGAATTTTCCTATTTATAAGAATTTTAATTTTCCATTCATCAAATTTTCTATTTATTAGAATTTTAGATTTCCAATCATCAAATTTTATATTTATTAAAATTTGTATTCATTACATTTTCTGTTCATTAAATTTATGCCATGAAGCTTCATTCTTCATTGATCTCAACTTACATCATGTCTACTTCTTGAATCACGCAAAACCTGAAAGATGGAACATGTAATTTCGAAAATGCCCCAAATATATGACGTTTCTCCACTACTGCCAAATCTCCTTCGCAGTTCTAAAAAGTTTTCATCTGTTGAGTTACTGGAGATGGCGCCAGACTCTGCTCTTACCTACGCTCTCGAATTGATATACAACTGCATATAATGCTAAATTATCCAGATACCTCTCACACAGCCCACCACCTACAGGCGAACTGAAAGTCTCATCCGCTTTATGCCATTTTACCCACAAAAAAAACCTTCTATCTTGGCTCAGAACATACCATGGAACAACACATTCCCCGCCTGGCCCATATCCCATGAAAACCTCTCTCTCTCTCTCTCTCCTCCATATTCCAAGCTATCACGCCATGAAAACCACGGAACGCAAGCAGTGTAAACACCACCAAGCTTGGTTACATCATCTGACGGGCGGCAGGTTATATGCACGAGGCAGGACGTGAGGTGAGTGAGAGGGCTCCAGCGTCATGATGTACAAGGAATAGCTGATGAGAACGGGTTTGAGGTGCGCTTCGCAGTGGGACTTGGAGCAGTGCTCATGACAAGCGCTGTTTTTGGAAGGATTGAGCGTCGTGGGAAAAACAGTCACAGAAGGCTTGTGCATTTCTATCAATCTTGCTCTCTCAAGCTACAAAAGGAATCCGGAAAGAGCTTTAATGACAGGGAACAGCTGGCTTGGAAGATGAATGGCACTGAAGGATCACATGTAAGACTTTAGGATCGATAGCAGACGAATTGTAGATAAAAGTTGGATTACTAGTGAGTCTTAAGTCTTTATGATGGGGTAATATATTATAATGGGAGCAGTGAAACGGATAACTAGTGAAAACCACTGCTAAAGGATGATTTCTGAAGGACTAGATATTAATTAAGGATCAGATTGTTAGTGTAAAAAGGATTAGATTAGGCAAGGATTGTATCACTAATATGAAATTCATAATTTTGTATGGATCATTGAAGGATGTAATTCTCAGGCTTATTAAAAAATGAGATTTATCCTAACTAAATCCAGCTCTGTTTTGCAATATGCTACTAATATTATTTCTTCAGTGTTGTACATACAGTCGTTCGGGTGTCGCCCTTTGGTGGGACCCATGTTGTTAATTTACCTGAATTTACCTGAGAACACCGTTTCAAGTGGTCTCAACGGGGGATTGGAAGCCGATAGTTTGTCAAACATCCCAACATTTTTCTTTTAATTTCTGTACTCTTCACTAGTGTTCACCTTGGCTCCTGTTCATCTTCGCTAGTGCCCACCATGGCTTGTGTTCACATCACCTACGGCTCGTTCGTAATTAACTAGGTTATCAACTATCTCTCTCTCTTCTGGAACTGCACAACATTAATTCGAACGACACCTTCGAACAAGCTGCAAGAACATTCAAGAACGGAACGTTGGCAGCTGGGTGCTCGAGATCCCAGGGCTCGCCTGGGTCATGCTTAGACCAATACAATTATGGATTACAATTCCTTGTATTAAATGAACAAGTCCACAAGGGCCGTGACGAGGATTCGAACCTACGTTCTAGAGCTTCCCAGACGCTGCCTTAATCTCGAACGTTGGTTCGAATCCTCGTCACGGCTTTTGTGGATTTGTTCATTTGATGCATCATGCAATTTTTATTTCTGTGTGTTCCTTGTATTGTTCAGCTGAGTTGCTTAGAGGCAGGAGCTATGTTTGGCAAACAAGGGCTACTTGTAAAGAAGGGTTGCTTGTAAACAAGGGCTACTTGTAAACAAGGGCTACTTGTAAACAGTACTGTATGTTCGAATATTAATTCACAGCGTTCCTCCTACGTCGTAGCATCAATTCACTATCTTTGTGTTGACCAGACCACACACTAGAAGGTGAAGGGACGACCCTTCACCTTCTAGTGTGTGGTCTGAGTCAACATACTTTAGCCACGTTATTGTGACTCATCGCCTTCACTATCTTTGTTAATGTTAAGAGTTTTTGTGATCAACAGATCAAGATCGAAGCCGAAGAGGTAAACAAAGATAGCGAGGGACATCTTGTTTTGCTTGAAGAAGCATCATTGACTTGTATAGGGAAGGTTGTTGCACTCTTTATAATCCTTGACGTAGTGGAAATACATGAGACCCATCATGTTCAGGATTCGTGAAGCATCATTTTATCAAATCACTATTACGAAACCTGTGCATCTTTGCTCAATCATGTCGACTTTGTTGACATTTATTAAACAGTTTATGAGCTTCGAAGCACTAAGGAGTTGTTTATAACAATAATGACCTTCGTTTGGGAAGTTTCGAAACTCGTAAGTTGGTTAATAAATGTAAAGGAAACTGCATGATTTAAAGAAAGATGTAGAGGTTTCGCAGGTGGTTGCGTTAATGCTTCATGAATCTTTGCCCTGGTGGTCCACCTCATCACAAACTTAAGATGTCTGTTTTAGTCACCTTAAAGCCTCTCTTGTACAGTACTCATTCCTCTCAGGAAGCTTCAATATGTATTTGTCATGAAATGATGCTACTTAAATTATCTTTGGGATTACGATGTTTTGGTCTTGTAAATAGTAAATAAATAGTAAATCCATGAAGGCGAGGCTAGAATGTGGTTGAGGGAGATGAATTGAGAGGATCTTCCGGGATGCTGTACTGGAAGATGAGTAGGGAGGATCTTCCGGATGCTGCACAGGGAGATGAATTGAGAGGATCTTCCGGGATGCTGCACAGGAAGATGAATTGAGAGGATCTTCTGGATGCTGCACAGGGAGATGAATTGAGAGGATCTTCCGTGATGCTGTACAGGGAGAAGAATAGGGAGGATCTTCCGTGATGCTGCACAGGAAGATGAGTAGGGAGGATCCTCCGGGATGTTATTAAGGAAGATGGGAGAGACGGTTCCTCGGGGAATGCTGCAGACGGACGAGAGTAGACTATGGCTCCTTAGGGATGCTGAGGCTGATTACATACAACATAGACGTGTGCACAGACGCCTCCTGCATCTTCCTGTAAGACAGACATCACATGTTTTTCACTCTCTCAGTGAAAAGGAATATTTACCAGGAATTATGCAGTGGGAGTAGTTGGACACGTACATGACAGGGATTGACTGGGTACGAACTTGAGTTGAATAGGTCAGATCTGTGGTCGTTATGGTAAATAATTGTCAAGGTTCTGTAAGCTGAAGAGGTTAGCAAGCAAGTGAAAGGTAGAAATATCAACAATACCAGCAATAGTTCCACCACCAAAATGGCCAATAATTGCACCACCACCAACATTTGCAACAATTACACCAACAACAACAACAAATGCAACAATTGCAACATCATCAACCACATAACAGCCCAATACCACACTCAGTATAATACAGCAGAAAACTGCAGTGCCTGCTGTTTTTCACACGTGGTATACTCATGGTAGTCGTTTTCGCACTCTTTCTTGCGAAAGGTGACGATTGTTGGTTGTGTCGTTATGGACGTTCTTCATATGATGGTCATCATCATCTTCGGCCTGGCTCATCTTCATCTGCGTTCTCACCGACTTCGTCATACTCGCTGTGTTTGACATCGATTGGTCAAGTGTGTTGGGTTGAACTCCAACTATGCGGCACACATGTGTGTGTGTGTTTTGTCAGCGGATTTCCGTAAACTGCGTTCCAGTCCAGTTCATTTCCAGTCCAGTTCATTTCCAGTCCAGTTCAGTTCCAGTCCAGTTCAGTTTCAGTCCAGTTCAGTTCCAGTCCAGTTCAGTTCCAGTCCAGTTCAGTTCCAGTCCAGTTCAGTTCCAGTCCAGTTCAGTTCCAGTCCACTTCAGTTCCAGTAAAGTTCAGTTCCAGTCCAGTTCAGTTCCAGTCCAGTTCAGTTCCAGTCCAGTTCCAGTCCATCGAATAATCTCTTACAGGTCATTTCCTACAGACGTAGTAAGTATAATATATATATATATATATATATATATATATATATATATATATATATATATATATATATATATATATATATATATATATATATTTATTTTAACCAAACCCAACCTAAGCTAACAAAAACCATCCTAGTCAGTCTAACCTAGCCAACTTAACCCAGCCAAACCTAGCAAAATATAATCCAGTCTAACCTAGAAATAAACTTAGTCTTAACAATTAGAAAACTGATGAGTAGAAATGCAAGTGTATAATATGACTATATCCCGTTAAATACAACTATCTATCTTCTCTAGCAAAGGGGCTCTCAGCCATTGTAATAATAGGTTAATATAATAGGTTAATAATAGTCTCGGTAATAGGTTAATTTCTCTAATCAAACACCCTCAATATAACTACTTCAGCAAGAAATTTGGAAACACGACTCTGCAGCAGGAATGAGGGTCATTTTAGGGGTTACAGCTCACAACGGGTCTCGATAGTATTATTACCACTCACACAAATCACATTATTAACGAGAAAATCGTTGATAAATTATGGCTACAGGGATTAGAGTGCGCGGCTGAGAGTACCTTGATCAACTGCGTTCGAATCCCCCCCTCATTGTTCCCAGTGATTGACTTATTATTACCACTGTTTTAAAAGGCTAGTGAACAAAACAGAGATATTGAACGAACATTCTATTCTGAATATAATAGGCGTTACTCCCCTCATTCAAGCGGATATTTACTTGTGTACCATCAAAATGTGAAAAAAATGAATCTCGACTTCGTATCCATTCACTTTGGCTTTGCAAATGTCTTTTAAGCTGTTGGGCTTACAAAAAGATTAGATGTACAGGTTCATAAGTGCTTGGGTAACTGCTTCGTGAATCTGGCCCCAGGTTAAGACCTATCAACCATGGGAGGGATATTAAAGCCACGACAATAATTTACAGACCATCCAACAGGGTATACTTTGGTCCTGAACCAAAGTACAGAAGACTTTGAACCAAAGAAGAGCAAAGTCCTCAGAACTCATGTAAACTCTTTGTGAGGACACCAAAAAGCGAAAGACAACTTTCGATGTAAACTCTCCATATGTTCTCTCGTTGTTCTTCTTATTCTAAACACGAAGCCATGTTACCATTCCATGTTTTCATGAGGGAATTACAGAAAGTTCGGGTAATTATACAGAGAAAGAGAAATACAGAAAACATGAGCCTCATGGGACCAATCAACAAAGTTAATGGGCGTGATAACCACGTGGGCGCCTATTAAAAGTGGAATTTTCAACCCATTATTGTGAAATAGGTCTTTTTTTTCCCCGCGGCTCAAATAAACAGTTTAAAACAACGCTCATTAAACAACTCATGCCAAAAATAAACTATATGATGAATATCAAACATATTCTGCATATAATAAATACATATCTAAAATTTGTCAACCTATCAATCTA
>WNGS01113158.1:46573108-46603881 GCA_020271785.1 Procambarus virginalis
ACTCGCAGCTCAGGGGAGGTCCAGGCGGGTACCCGCTGTCCCACACCGGGCAAGAAAAATAAATTGCCTATTACATAATTAAAAACTATTAATTCCTGAACGAAGCGTTCATTATAAAAAAGTCTCCCCCAAATTCTGAGACATAATAAACAAAAATAATACATCAACATGGATCTGCCCTTGCTGGAAAATTTCCCCTTCGCATTTACAGTAATTTCGAAATGAATAGATATTAATACCTAACAAGCACAATTTTCGTAAGATAAAAAGGAGTTAAAGGATGAAAATGTATAACGTACAGCCGGAGTATATTTAATTTGAAAATATGAGAATGTACATACGCTTGTTCTAGCATATCTTATTTTACGAACATTTATGAGAACTTTAATACGAGAGAACTGCAGGGGGTAACCTCTTCAGCTCCTGGGACCAGGTTATAGCTGTTTGTTTAATGTAAAGATATAAATATTTGAAGCAAGATGGTGGAATTGAACTTGCGTTCATGGGTACGTACGTATAACCCTGGAAGCTGGTTCGAGTCTCTTCACCTTTGCTCCAAAGAGTTTCTTAGCGATTGGTAAATGGCTTGAATGTGTCTCCATTTAACTCATTCAAATTGCTCATTGTACTCACGCCGAAGGATGCCGTCTTGCATCTCTGTTGATCATCTACGTGTCTACAGCTATCGCGCATTTTTTCTCTGCATGCTTCTTCCTTCTTCTCATCTCACCTCTGAGGATCATATACGTGTGGAACATATCTCCTTTACCTCCTGTCCTCCTCAGTCCCTGAGAATACAATTTGTTCTGACCTCATCCTATTCAGTTAGTTCTGAAACCTGCATTTGTAGTGAAAAGCTATTATCGTGTAAATGGTTTTATTATTCTTTTAAAAGGCTAGACCGAGATCCCATTTGGCATTGGGTTTCCACGTTTTGATAATAGTCATACCAGCATCGTGCTCGTCTTCCATTACCAAGCCTGACGTGGGAAATATACTATTTATTGATAGATGCATTGTCTATGGTTTATGAAAGCAGGTTGATATTGACAATACTAGGCAATACTGCTGCATATTTGTCAATATGTGCTCTCACGACGGAAGGCAACGGATACAAAGTCCCGCCTTCCTGTTGCCGTGTCAACCAGAATAATGGCTTTCACTTGTCCTTCTTCTACTCTTTTCCTTCTTATGAAACAATTCATGGATGACAGTCTCAAACTGCCTACTGCTTTCCTCTTCAAGATCAATACTGCTTAGTTAAAAGATGTACTTGCTGACATATATATTTGACTCTTTTGGGGGTTTTAAATATCACCCTTATTGCCACCTTTCAAAAGTTGAACATTTCAATGCACTTAACTAACACTTCATCAATGAGTCTTATATGTTGTAGTCGCTTCTGAGTGTGATGCAGTGGATTAATGCTCTCCTCAATCCAGGTCTTCATTGTCCTCCATTTACTAATTAAGGGAAACATTCAGACAAAAAGAGAACTTTCTTTGAGCCCTGATGCTAATCTGTTTGTCCAGTTTCCACTGGTGAGATTGCGTTCTTCTGCCGAGAACATTCCGGCTGCGTTCATTTTGTATATGTTTTTTTAGTATCTTGTACGTGGTGATTATGTCTATTATATTCTTCACTCCTCTCTTATTTGTAGGTTCAGTGCGCGTAGAACGTGCGTATTTTTACCTAGTTGTATTCACCTAGTTGATTGCTTGCTGGGGTTGAGTTCTGCTCTTTCGGCCCGCCTCTCAACTGTCAATCAACTGTTACTAACTATAATTGTTTATCTTTTTTCCACCCACACACATGTTGTGTGTGTGTGTGTGTGTGTGTGTGTGTGTGTGGTGTGTGTGTGTGTGTGTGTGTGTGTGTGTGTGTGTGTGTGGTGTGGTGTGTGTGACTGTGCGTGTTGCACAAGTCCTAGCGTGCGTGCGTTGTGAGCGCGTCTGCCGTGCCGTGCGTCGTGAGCGCGTCCTGCGTGCGTGCGTTGTTGAGCGCGTCTGCGTGCGTGCGGTCGTGAGCGCGTCTGCGTGCGTGCGTGCGTGTGAGCGCGTTCTGCAGTGCCGTGCGTGTGAGCGCGTCTGCGTGCTTGCGTCGTGTGAGCGCGTCTGCTGGTGCGTGCGTCTGTGAGCGCGTCTGCGTGCCGTGCGGGTGTGCCGTGAGTAATGTGTGTTTAGTACAAATCCTGCATGATTCGGTTGCTCTCCCTCCTTCTCTACGTGGGCTTGAAACAGCGGCCGGCTGAGGAAGACAGAAAAAAAAATTACCATTTTTAATTGTGTTTTGTAATTATTCCTGTTTAATACATATAAATTCGATATTATAAGTCAAGTGCGTAATAGTCTTTCTTTATGCACTTGTGACGTCCATATGTATGTTGTTCGTTGTTAATAAAACAAATTTTATAGAATATTAGAGAAAAGACCTAAAATGGAATTAAATTAATTGGTGAAATATACAAGTTGCAAGTCTATTGCTTCTCTCCTGAGATCTTTTCATTTGCATACATTATATTTTATGATCTTGATACAAGAGAAAACAGTCATCTAGCTAAGACTACAGACGATATCAAATATATCAGATAATACAACAGATCTCCTCCAAACGCTCACTGTCTCTTCAATATTTAACACTTAAATAGATCCAGGCAAATAATATAAATACAGACCAATAAAAATTGTCAACTTAACACTGCATTTGAGATCGGCCAATTAAATAAAATATTCTTATATCACGATGCCCAATACTAATATATACATAATTATCATTGATCCTAAACTGAAACATCTCTGAATTAATGAGGCAGTAAGGTTTTTAATTGGCTTCAAATCTACTGTGATAGCATTAGGGAAAGTTTATTGAATCGCTAATGAGACATCACTAAGAGGGGAAATGATGTGATAAGAACGAGCGTAATGAGATGATAAAAATGAGAGGAAATGCAGTGATATAAGCCTCATTGTTATATTTTATGCTTCCATTTTATGTAAAGAGAGAAAGAGAGAGAGAGAGAGAGAGAGAGAGAGAGAGAGAGAGAGAGAGAGAGAGAGAGAGAGAGAGAGAGAGAGAGAGAGAGAGATAACAGCAGATGAGCCAGAAGTAACAAGATCATCAATCAAGGACAGTTGCCAGATAACATGGTGTTTTCAGAGAGGGTGTCTGAGCTGAGGAGCTCATTATTATGTAGGAGAAGGGGAGTGACCCGTGCTTTGTTCGTTGACCTCCACGTCTTTACCACACACACCCAGACTAATGGTCATATTACATTAGTGGGAGACACGCACGTGGGGAGGCGGGCTATGCTAGTTAAGACATAAATGTATAGAGAGAGAGATAGAGAAAGAGACAGACAGTCAGGCAGACAGGCAGGCAGGGAGACAGACAGACAGACAGACAGACAACCCGGTTAGAGTGTCAAAGAGACATTCACAATTAATGGTTTTGGTCAATAACCATTCGCTAACCAGAGGAAAGATTCACGAAGCAGTTCGCAAGTACTTACGAACGTGTACATCTTTCCTCAATCTCTGACGGCTTTGGTTACATTTATTAAACACTTTACAAGCATCAAAACTTCCCATTCCACTGTTGTTATTATTATAAACAGCCTCCTGGTGCTTCAGAGCTCCTTAACTGTTCAATAATTGTAAACAAAGCCGCAAAAGATTAAGGCAAAAATTACAGGTTCGTAAGTGCTTGCGTAATTGCTTCACTGTTCACTGTTCTTCTATCCGATGATCTATAATACATTATTGCCCAACTTTACAAGGAGACCGCATCTCATTCTAAGTACTATGCACCACATCTGGAAATGCAATAGACATTGCTCTATGCAATGGACAAATTTAACATTAATTTAGGCGGCAAAATGTTAGTGAATGATAACATATTCTGTAAGCATATTATATCAACGATTATTTCCCAGCAAATGTAAAACCTAACATCAATTTCTTCTTGTTACAAAACATTTATGTTGTAACACTGTAGAGAAAGTTGCAGCAAAATAAAGAAACGTGTTAGAAAAGTAACCAAAGATTGAATCAAATGTAAACAATGAGTTGAAATAACGAAAATAAACTTTGTAGCTGTGTAATAAAAAGTTGAAACTATGTAAACAAACGTAGAAATGTCGAAAAACGTTACGACTATGGAAATTTGTGGGGGTTGAGCTTTGGATCTTTGGTCCCCCCTCTCAACTATCAATCAACTGGTGTACAGATTATGACGCCTATTGGGCTCTATCAAATCTACATTTGAAACTGTGTATGGAGTCAGCCTCCACCACATCACTGCCTAATGCATTCCATTTTTAATTACTCTGACACTGCAAACAGTCTTTCTAATGTATCAGTGGCTCATTTGGGTACTAAATTTCCACCTGTGTCCCTTTGTTCGAGTTCGACCCATGCTTTATAGTTGGTCTTTGTCCACCCTGTCAATTGCTCTGAGAATTTTGTAGGTAGTGATTATGTCTTACCTTACTCTTTTATCTTCTAGGGACGTGAGGTTTAGCTCCTGTAGCCTTTCCGCGTAGCTCATACCTTTTAGTTCTGGGACTAGTCTGGTGTTATACCTTTGAATCTTTTTTAACTTTGTCTTGAGTTTATCTACATATGGATTCCAGGCTGGCGCTGCATACTCCAGGGCTGGTGTAACATAAGTGGTATAGTAAGTTCTGAATGATTCTTTACACAAGTTTGTAAAGGCAGTTCTTATGTTGGCCAATCTAGTACATGCCGCTGATGATATCCTTTAGATGTGGGCTTCTGGGGACAGGTTCAGTGTGATATCAACCCCCAGATCTTGCGACACGTTAATTAAAACAAACGTTCTAACAATGTAAACAAACGTTGTAGCAATGTAAACAATCACGATAACTACGTTAACGAACGTAGTTAAATTGTGAATCTCTACAGCTTTATCAGTTGAAACATTCATCTACTCGTACATCTCTGTACTTCATTTCGTTATTTGTTTCACAAGACTGTTTTTATTATTATTTCACATCTGCACCATTGCATGCAGCAATAAAGGGCATAAGCAATTTTAATCCTCTTCTGCGGCCCTCCCTCGTAACCTCTGGGTCGTGGAAGCACCAGCCACAATATTCGCAGAACAAAAATGGCCAAGTAAATCTTATCTTGTTACGTCGTTCCCATCCCCGGAAAATCGCCCAGCTCTCTCGCCGCAAGGCTTTCAGTTGCTGTTGCATTAAGAGTTCAGAGGGAGGGGGCGCGCCCCGGCCCTCCTGAAAGGTTCAATTATACATGGTTATTCCTCTCAACTTTAATGCGAGTTTAATGGAATGACCAGAGGGACGGCATGGGGCTTGTTATCATTTTATGTAACGGCTGCTTTTTTGATGAAACATTGTGGAGATAACATTATTTAAACCAATTCAAAAGGATTTTTTTTAACGAAATCGTTAACATTTAAAAATGATCAAAGGTAATATTTATAATATTTTTAAACATGGGAATCGATTAAAAATTAAATAGTCTTCAGAATTACACCAGCGTAAGTTAATGTGCTAAAATATCTTTTAAAAGAAATATATTAATGTGATTTAATCAAGATTTTGTTGGTGGTTAATAATCCATTTGATATTACCAGCTTAGTGAAGTGGAAACGAATCATAAATAGACCATAACCATATGATCAGTGAAATCATTACACTTTATTAAATAATCCCTTCCAAATTATCTGATTACTGAAGTCTAAAGTGAGTGGGGTAAGGATTTAATCCTTGGACCATCCACTGGGTGAGGATAGGTTATTCACTTAGTTAATCCTCTCGAATAATTCATCTAATTTTGACGTCAAAATCCCCAACAGACCAAAAATGATATTCTATAAATCACAGAGACTCATATGTGGATCATTTCACATGTGGTTTCAGTCTATGTATGGGTAGCTCGGTTAAATTAGAACAGGTTAGGTACAGGTGTTTCTGTAACGCCATTTCTGCACTCGAGAGGACGGGTTGATTCAGTACCATTTAAAGGCTTCATTCTCGAATCGCAATCCGGGATTCGAGGTTCGATTCCCGGGCTGAACAAGAAATGGTTACGCACGTTTTCTTTCGAATTATGCCTCTTTTTCATCTAGCATAATTATCTATATATAGTTATCCGGGAGTTAGGCAGCAGCTGTTGGGTTGTTTCCTGGGATAGTTAGTAATTGTACCTTAATAAAGCAGACCTCGTTAACAACCTAAAGTATATATATATATATATATATATATATATATATATATATATATATATATATATATATATATATATATATATATATATATATATATGAACGCGAGAGGCGGTGAGGTGGTTCAAATAGCTTCGGCTATCACCTCATTATGTCCGGTCGTGATGGTCAAGTGGTTTAAGGCGTCTTGTACATACCAGTTGCGTTGCTCCTGGGAGTATGGGTTCGAGTCACTTCTGGGGTGTGAGTTTTCATTCGCATATAGTCCTGGGGACCATTCAGGCTTGTTCGCATTTGTGTTCCTCACGTGTGCCCCAAAGAATGAGGTGATTTGGTAAAATGCTATGCCCAAGATAACCATCCGAGTGCCGGCGGTGAGGTGGTTCAAATAGCTTCGGCTATCACCTCATTATGTCCGGTCGTGATGGTCAAGTGGTTTAAGGCGTCTTGTACATACCAGTTGCGTTGCTCCTGGGAGTATGGGTTCGAGTCACTTCTGGGGTGTGAGTTTTCATTCGCATATAGTCCTGGGGACCATTCAGGCTTGTTCGCATTTGTGTTCCTCACGTGTGCCCCAAAGAATGAGGTGATTTGGTAAAATGCTATGCCCAAGATAACCATCCGAGTGCCGGCGGTGAGGTGGTTCAAATAGCTTCGGCTATCACCTCATTATGTCCGGTCGTGATGGTCAAGTGGTTTAAGGCGTCTTGTACATACCAGTTGCGTTGCTCCTGGGAGTATGGGTTCGAGTCACTTCTGGGGTGTGAGTTTTCATTCGCATATAGTCCTGGGGACCATTCAGGCTTGTTCGCATTTGTGTTCCTCACGTGTGCCCCAAAGAATGAGGTGATTTGGTAAAATGCTATGCCCAAGATAACCATCCGAGTGCCGGCGGTGAGGTGGTTCAAATAGCTTCGGCTATCACCTCATTATGTCCGGTCGTGATGGTCAAGTGGTTTAAGGCGTCTTGTACATACCAGTTGCGTTGCTCCTGGGAGTATGGGTTCGAGTCACTTCTGGGGTGTGAGTTTTCATTCGCATATAGTCCTGGGGACCATTCAGGCTTGTTCGCATATATATATATATATATATATATATATATATATATATATATATATATATATATATATACACAGGCTTTCTGTCCCCGAAAAAAACGAATTAAATATCTGATAAATTATGATTATTTTTATACTGCTATCAAAACATGGATAAAATCAATACTTCTAAAATATTATATTATTTTAGGAGATACTACTGCGAAATTATTGTCAACAAATATTAATGAACAATACCACGATATTATTATATAATCAATAAAATCTAATGTTCTGTAATTATTATGAAGATATTTTGTTTTGTTTTTATGAAAATATTTACAATAAAGTATTCAATAAAAATATATTCAATATTCAAATAAAATTGTGCAGATTGAGGGATAATTGAAAAAAATATAAATGATGTTATTTAGCGAAGAAATAATGAAAAAACTAGGAAATATGCTTTATTGTATCAATAAGTATTATCAATATATTGAGTTAAATCATTGAAATTAGCACTGGAATATTTAGATAAATATATATAAAAAGATGTTGAAGAATACAAATGTGATAACAAAATGAATCAATGTAAATGACACAAAAAAATCAAGGTTTTTAAATCAAAGCTGTATATAAGAAAAATATATTAAAAAATGCACAGAAACAAAATAATTTATTATTTATATAAACCCGAGTCCCCAAAACATCAATTTCCTTTTAAACCCGATAATAGGGTCCCGGTCTAATTTTTAATTCAGTTCCACAGTAAAACATAGAATTAATCCCGTTAAGAGGCTTTTAATCCAATTACCTCTGATGAATACACTGTGGCTCTGAATGTGTTGTCACGTTCTTTCCAACATAACAAACATACACAACATGCGCTGCTCAAGAGCTGAAGAGAGTTAAAAAGAGAATTTTTTCCTCAGAATATTTTTAATTCTCTTAGTTACTAATTACCTAACATCTCGACTTTTAAATTCTACTTCGGAGAGTCGATCCTCAAGCAGCCAGGTCTGAGTCAAGAACTTAGGCTTGAGCGCTTCGTTCATGCTTACTTAAAATTGAAGAGTTGCAGTCCTTATGCAACCCTGCAACTCTGCAGTTCTGCAGGGTTGCATGTACCTCCAGTATCTCCATCACGGATTATTCGAACGCATCTGGAGTGCCAAGGTCACCAAAAACCGCGTATTGCCTCACCCGATATTCCAAACTTTTCATTCACCTGGGTTCTTTGAGGCTCGAACTGCGGACCCTACACGTGTGTGGGGGATCCTCGGCTCGAGTCTAATAAATCCCAGGTGAATTAGATGTTTATTTCCAGGGAATTGTGGATGACAATTTATATTCCAAACTTGGCGCTGTTTACTGGTTACAGGTTTATACAAAATCGGGTCCAGGGTTCCCATGGCATTTCAGAAAGTACTCCCATTAAAATTGCAGAACGATGCAATGCTACTGGAACGGACCGAAACTTCGTCGTTTCTTCATTTTATGCTTTATGGTCTGGAAATCTTATCTTCAAGCATATTATTGTGACTCATCGCTTGCAGACCAAAGCGCGTCTTTCCAGAATGTATTCAAGCTCGAGACACGTGAAAATTTAAATCACAATATCACAGGAAATTTAGTATAAAATATTGATGCAATAAAATGGGATCTAACTATCGTCCTTGGAATCTCCCAGACACACGCACTGAAGCACGATGACCTAAACGTAAATTAAGCTAAAGCACTACCTGACACACTTGGAATTTGTAAGATAATATTCGGTCTTAAATCCAAGTTTTAAGAGGAATTCGCATACAAAAGTGTATCGAAAATGTCGCTTTAGATCGTTTCCCCTTTTTAACGTACAATGAAATGAAAACAAAGTGGTTTATCAATGATTAAATTTTGAGGTGCAATATAAAGATTCTATGACATAGCAATGAAAAGGTAACATTACCCAGTCAAGTGTAATAACAACTTCATTGATCTCCAATTTTGGCAATGCTCCACGAACCAACAGCTCTGTTGTTAGTTATCAAACGAACGTTTTTCATTGGATAAATTATGTCATCTGGGAAATTTCGTGTGAATTTTGTCATACCTCATTGCCAGATTGAAGAATCAGTTGCATGCCATCAAAAACAATACATCTCAATTTCTTGAAAAGCGAATCAGGAGCATTAATTAGAGTGATTTAGAAAAAAGTACTAATTTTGCTAGAGGAAGTTTCTCAATGTAAATTTTGTATAAATATATATAAATAATACATGTTATGCTATTATTATGACTTTATGATAACAAAACACAAACCTATTTACAGTTCAAGAAATTCCTTGTCGTTAATTACTTTATGAAATAAAATGAAGCAACACACAATTTTATAGGCCGGTCGTTAGTGAACAGGACCCCACAAACCTACAAATCCTTAGTTCAGCGAACGATAACTGGAATCAATAGTAACAGGATGAGTGTGATTAGTAAAGCAAAGTCAATATCAGGAGAAAGAGCAGTGCATGACAGTAGAGCAGAAAGATCGCTAGATATGGCACCCGTATTGACTTTAATGTGTCATTACCATGTAAATAAGGTGGTGGAACGATACATATATCGATGCTTATTGAACGATTTGTTACGACATTCGTGTAGGCATTTTGTTTTTTTGCTCCCTATTCAGGTGATAAGTGACAGCTCCATAAACCTCTATCACTGGTCTTATGGTGACACCCGATTATCGAAACATCTTCCTTGTTCCTTGTGAAGACGTTTCAGCCCGTTTCCTTTCTCCTGACGCCTATCTTCACATTGTAATAAACAAACACGCGGTATTTAAACAGATGTTGGGGACTGCATCCAGTCAAAGATCAATTATTGGTTTTGTGAGACCCACAAGCCTGAAAGACTTTCATTCCATCACCCAGTATAAAACGCAGCCTGATATTCATTACACAATTTCAAAAAACGTTATTTAATGTTCGTGTGTAGATAGTGAAGACTTTCAAGACCATTTATAAAAACACGGAAGCTCGGAGTTATAATTTTACCTGTCAATACGGCTCTTTGTATCTGTCTGCCAGACAGACAAAAGAATCACCATCTAGAGCTTGTTATGCGCTGTTCTACTCATTTCCTTATATACAGAAGATAAAAAAAAACATTAACTTAACATAGTCGCACATGAAATAAGTAAAAGCTAAGGAGAAATGAAAACGACATACAAATGAATAAGGCTGATAAACGAATAGGATAAAGTAATAATATTAAAAATGGAAAAGAGTGAAACGAGGAGTAGCCACCTTAAATTTAACATGCAAAAAAAGAGAAATTTGACGTAACTGGAAGTTCTTAGCTAAGGAGTTGTAAAGGGGTTGTTACTGAATCGTAAACAATGTGATACAATTAAGACCGTATAAGTCACAATTTCAAAGCTGACCATTAGAAAATTAACTCGCAAATCTGAAAATAAGCAAGTGGCGATTATTTGACTGTCCTGGACCACATTCGACTTGATAATGATCCAGAAAATACCGAAATGTCGTAAATTCCTTAAATATTTTCAGGTTTATGGGTTTAGTGTCTAAAAAGATACATGTAAAAATTTTATTGTATTCATTGTGATTGGATTCATCAACTGATAGCTGGAGATGCTATCCTTTAAAGAGCCTTTATGGATTCTTTATTTATCCTAAATGGAGAGAACTTTATGGATCCAATGTTCCACAGGATCTATATGGTTTTACTCTTTATAGGAAAATTGGGTGAGTGTCATCATTAGCATTTCGGAGTCCATTGGTAAAGCTCGCGTCTTGGGTTACCCAAAACACAGGTTCGATCCCTCCAAAGTTTTCTCTGAGTAAACTACTAACCTCTCACGCATGCTGAAAAGTGTGTAAAAAAATATAAAAAACACTCAGACAAGAATTCAGTGAAAATCTAAGCGGATCTCTTTGCACATGGAATTATTAGAAAACCGGAATATCAAGAATTCCTGAGAAACTTGGAGCAAAATCATTTTTTTTATACGATTCACTAGAGCAAGGACGCATGTAGAACTTTAGTAAAAACGTGTGTGTGTGCAGAATATATAAAGGTAAAATATAAAGACTGAAGCCCAGGCTGTGTTTAACTACTTTCCACACGCACAATATTGAGGATAAATTATTACTGAAGAAAAGGAATGTGTGTGTGTGTGTGTGTGTGTGAGAGAGAGAGAGAGAGAGAGAGAGAGAGAGAGAGAGAGAGAGAGAGAGAGAGAGAGAGAGAGAGAGAGAGAGAGAGAGAAGTATGTGTGTGTGTTAAAGGTCCAGACTGTAGAATAATGGGTGCGAGAGTCTAACATGTCAGTTAACAAAGCCTTTTCTCTAACCCAGTTTTACCTAATCAAACAGTTTGATTAGCTCCGTCAGAGATTATTAGCCCATGCAACATTCTTTAAATAATAGCTTTTCGTGGCTTAATTCACTCTTATTATTATTTATTTTACAGAGATTTTTATTTTTACATTATTATTCTTTTTATTGCAAATCCGTATTGTATTCTAGCTAACTGCGTGGCTAATGCATTGTTTTGCTTATTTTTACATACATGGTTTTATCTTTTACAAAATTATACATTTCTTGCTTTCATAAGGTAAAGGCATGTTTTATAACTAATTTCTTCATCTTTATTTACAGCTGACTCTGGGCTCTCTCCTTTATTACACGTGTGGAAATGTTAAGATATTACTTGTATTGTGCATTGTTTGTGTGGCGAGTCTCAGCTACCACTACCATTACCACTGTGTAGCTTGGTTTTATTGCACAAAGCTACTACAAGGCCTGGTATATGTTGCTGGTGTGGTAATGCTGAATCATCAACTAGGTCATAATGTGTCTCTGGAGTGGTAATACTGAGCCACCGCTAGGGGGTATTTTGTGGTCGTTGGTGTGGTACCGCTGAGCAATTACTAGAGTTATCCTGGGGGGGTGTTATTAAGTTATTATTAGGGATCTCCTGTGTGTGTTACTGGTGAGGAAATACTGAGTTATTAATAGAGTTATCCCGTGAGCCAAGTTGGTATATGTCTCTGAGAGATCTTTGTGTTGTGTGTATATTTAGGAATCTGTATATTGCATCACATCTCGACCTTCAGGTACACACAAATGAAAGTATTTGTGTGTACGTCTGATATCATACTACTTGTGAAGGAGGAAATGTATATGTTTATCTCTCAGAATGTTTGGTAATATGTTTATTGTTTGTGATGTGTGTGTATGTATGTATTAACACGATGTACTGAACGGGGTGAGAATATCTTGAGCTACCTCATCCCTTTGTGTGTATTTTACATCAATAAACTTATTTCAATTTCAATTTCAATTTCGACGTTCAGGTGTTGCAAATTCGCAATACATTTCTGTAAGTACCCTGGTTTTTGAATAATATTTCTGTTAGTACACAATTCAGCTAATTTATTTTAACCTTTATGAAAACAGTTTCAACCATAATTTAAAGACTTTTATTGATATCTAAACAATCGATTTTAAATCGTTTTGTTTTTCCTGAGCTTATCCCCAGAGAGATTAAGTTTCTGGTATTTACAACAGTTTCCCCGGCTTGCTGCTTTTTAATTCATCAATAAATTTATGATTATGAAACTCAAAAGTTTATACTGTCTTCTGTCGATGGCTCCTGTTGATTCTTTACCATGAGTTGCTATCAAGAGACAAGATATTACCTTTCGACGAAGCCGGGAACACGCAATATCTTTATACCGTTAGGCTCAAATTAAATAAAATTCTCAACTTTGCTCGTTCCGGGGGGGAGAAAATTGGCAAAAATGAGTGTGTGGGAAGTCTCTGAATATCTCCTTAAAAAGTCAACGTCAGTCTCTACAGTCTGTAACTTCCGAGAAAGTCATGAAATTGCCAGCATAAACCTGAGCGGCCGAACGTGTCTTGGGGGCAGTCTAGGGTGCTGTGCCGGTGTCACCCTTCTGGGGAGGGAGATGTGAGGGAGGCCTTCTGGGGTGGGAGATGTGAGGGAGGAGAGAAGGGGGAAACCGTGAGGGGGGGGGGAATAGAGAGGGGTGTGGGAAGGGAAGGGAACTATCAGTGCCAAAGCGTCAAGCCATTACGACATTTAGGGATGAGGGAGAAGTTGAACAAAGTGATAGTTATGAACGTATTAGGAGAAGGAGAAAGGTGAAAGAATTGAAAGTGTGGGAGGATAGATAAAGTAGAGATGAGAAGAGTTGGAGAACGAACATGGGGAAAGAGGATGGAAACGAGAGGAGGGGGGGGGGGAGGAATTTTGGGTGAGGGAGAGTTGAAATGTGCAGGAAGAAAAGAATGAGATTGAATGGTAAAGAAGTGAAAGAGGGGGGAAGGAGAGAAGAAAGAGGATAAAAGAGAGAGAAGTGAGAATGGCAGGATAGAGTGATAGAGTAAATGGAATGAAATAAGCATAAGAGAGAAAGAAGGAGAAACGTGTGGATAGCACATACGAAAATTGAAGAGCGAGGAGAAGATCCCGTACCAATCTCCCTACACCACCTAACACAGAGTGCACCTCTTATGGACATGAGATTGGTAAACACCAGTAGTAGTAACCCCGGAGCTCTGAGGGGAAACGTCTTGGTTCTTGATATTTGCTTTTACAATTTGAACTGAGGAATATACGAGTATATGCATCCGTAAATTTTTAGGTATACAGACAGTGTGTGTGTATGTGTGTGTGTGTTTGTTTTCTACAGGGCGGGGCTAGAAAGATTTTTTCCAGCTGTCTAATAATTTCTTTTGCTCTTCACTGTTGACTTAAGAAGATCTTGTGGATGGTTGACCAAATCATACGTCAGAAAATGAAGAATAGACGTTGCTTCGATCCTTCCTGGATCATTATGACTCGCGTGATGACGTAGGAGTGATGGTCCCGGAGTGACCAAAATGTCATCATTTCTGAATTTTGCTGACGTGTTAGTTGCTCATCATATACCATTATACATATTCAACTACGTTATTATGACTCGTCTTCTGCAAGAAAGTTAATCATTTGCAAGTGAATAAAATTCAGTGTAATTCAGCCATACTCGTGCTGCTGAATAATGAGAATATCATTCAGGAATCTAAATTAGACAAGTTTCTGCAGGAACTGCTGGACCAACTCAGTTCTAATGTAAAGCGACAATCTTTTAGATCAAGTTATCCTAAAAAACACTCGTCATAAATCGTTTTGTACAATCGTTTCGTGAGTAGAAGAACTCACGAAACTGAGTTCAGGCAAACTGCAAGAAAATCCTCATAAGGAGGCATTCAGATAGCACAACCTTCGTGAGACGTAGTACAGGCTGGGAGATCCCACCTCAGGAGCCAGAGCTCGACCCTACAGGCACACTCACAAACAATACAAAATATTCCTCAGGAAAACCCGAAGGTAAATAATGATCCCACACCCGGGAGTTGTCGGGTCGTAAATGTTTTACGTCCCGACCAAACACCACCAAGATGAAAAACAGAGAACGACATCTTTGAGTATATTTGTTTCTGTCAGTTTTCTAGTAAACAAAATGCGGCTGTTTTGACTAATCAGAAACATACAACTTCCCCCCCCCCCAAGCAACGCTTTTAACTCATATGGTAGCTGATGTTATAGAAAACATGAATATAACAACAATACACAAGAAAATCACATTAATGTCAAATATCAGTGAGAAAATATATTGCAGAATGATAGGATTCGAACCACGACTTAGCCCCCCAGCCGTGCACCTTACCTCTGCTCCACGTCCGAGTACGCAGGATAGGGTTTTATCCTTAATATAGCAGACATATGAGTTATACTAATAGGTCAATTTGTTTTAATGGATTTGTCGACTACGTAATATTTACGGCGGGTTAGGTGTGAAAACAGGTATATATGTTGACTCGATATTTTTAGCTTATTTAAAAATTAAGTTAAAAGGGAAATGAGGAAATGAGGACTTGAAAATAGATGCAAAATTTAATTATTATTATTACTGTGTACATTAACAACATATTAACTGAAGTGTTGACCAAAATAGATTATAATTGGAAAGCGAACATTAATTTCTTAATTGCCTTGAATTTTATAAGAAATTTCGTACTTATAGGACATATAAAATGATCCATTTACTGACTAGAGTGCATAGATATTTACACAAAGGAACATGTACATTAATGTACACACACAGTCACACATTTACAGACTCACAGGGGTGTAAAGTGGGAAACAGAATGCAATTAAGGAGCAGATTGTGGAAACAACCTCAATTCATAATTTCAAAACAAGATATGATAAGGAAATATAAAGGGAATCATTATCGTTAACAACTAGAAATGTGGGATCCAAGAGCCAATGCTCGATCCTGCTGGCAAAAAATAAGTGAGTATAAATAGGTGGGTATGCATACATACGTAGATATGTATATATATATCTACTCAGCTGAGCCACTCTGGGATAGTGGTCCTACGGGCACGGATTCGACTTCCCGACGAGGCAGAAATCTATTGACAAAGACGCACCTGGAAGGTAGACAGGGGCTACGGCTGCGTCATGGAAAGTTGCTTGCTTGCTTTCGCGCGCGCGCGCGCGTGTGTGTGTGTGTATGTGTGTGTGTGTGTACTCACCTATTTGTACTCACCTATTTGTGCTTGCGGGGGTTGAGCTTTGTGTGTGTGTGTGTGTGTGTGTGTGTGTGTGTGTGTGTGTGTGTGTGTGTGTGTGTGTGTGTGTGTGTGTGTGTGTGTATTCACCTAATTTTGCTTGCGGGGGGGTTGAGCTCTGGCCCTTTGGTCCCGCCTCTCAACTGTCAATCAACTGGTGTACAGGTTCCTGAGCCTACTGGGCTCTATCATATCTACACTTGAAGCTGTGTATGGAGTCAGCCTCCACCACATCTTAGTGCATTCCATTTGTTAACTACTTTGACACTGCAAAAAATTTGTTCTAACGTCTCTGTGGCTCATCTGGGTACTGAGCGTCTACCTGTGTCCCCATGTTCGTGTCCCATCCGTGCTAAAGAGTTTGTCTTTGTCCACCTTGTCAATTCTCCTGAGAATTTTGTAGGTGGTTGTCATGTCTCCCCTTACTCTTCTGTTTTCCATGGATGTGAGGTTCAACTCCCTCAGCCTTTCCTCGTAGCTCATACCTCTCAGTTCCGGGACTAGTCTGGTGGCATACCTCTGAATCTTCTCTAAATTTGTCTTGTGTTTAACTAGGTATTGACTCCAGTGTGTGCCTGTGGGTGTGTGTGCGAGCGCGTGCGTGTGGGTGTGTGTGCGAGCGCGTGCGTGTGGGTGTGTGTGCGAGCGCGTGCGTGTGGGTGTGTGTGCGAGCGCGTGTGTGCGTTTTATCATGCATAATATGTGGGTGTGGAAGCTTTAAGCTGTATTTATAGACGGTGAACAGAACTATCAGCTTGAATTGTTCCGGAGGCTGGTACCACTATCACCACAACTACTGTCACCACATCCACTGTCACCACAACCACTGTCACCACAATCACTGTCACCACAATCACTGTCATCACAATCACTGTCATCACGACTGTAATGAGTGCTGGTGCGACTCTCCCAAAATTAGTGAGAGTATAGTGTACGGAACATGACTAAAAAAAGAAATCTGTATGGATTTTACCCATAAAGGCCAATTAAAAATCAAATATACTGCCCTTAATTTGTCATACGGAGCTTCAAAGACTCCCATTAATGTAAATAAAATCATACACAATATAAAAAATACACAAATAATTACACAAATCTGATTAATTAATTATTAAAAAAATACAAAACATTATTATTAATTATTAAAACTATTATTAAAATTATTAAAACAAAAATTACAAGAAATATTTGGTTCCAGACTGCCTCTGAGATCCAGGTGACTTACGTACTGAGCCTTCACCCTGCCTAAATGGCCTGGTTCCATGGTCTGGTTCCATGGCCTGGTTCCTGGAAATACGATACGATGAATCTCCGGTTGTGGGAGGGATGCTGGATGCTGCTATGAGATGAGCTCAACTTCCCAGGAAACAGTTATGGTCTCTGACCTCCGATGAGCCTCAGTACCTCCATATTTGTGTTATGTGTTCGTATTTTTTTAAAATGTGTATCTACGTGTGTACTTTTTTGTGACACACACAGCCCAACCACTAAGAGTGGACGGTACAGCGATGGCCTTGTTTCTTTCAGGTCGGGGTTCAATCCACGACCGTCTAGAGTGGTTGGGTACGGTTCCATCTCTCCAACCTATCACAAATTCTTGGTCTTCTTTTGCTTCCTGTTGCCATACAGTCGTAAAGGCTTGATTAGCTCTTTTTCCTGATAATAACCTTATCTTATGTGGCTTGCAACCAGCCATTTTATGTCTTGTGGTCAGTCATCCCATACGATTTATAATAAGTCATTTCATAAGCTTTACAATCCATCCATCTAATGAATCATATTTTCAGCCAACAAATTATCCTTACAGGTAGCCATCAAATATATATGAAGTAGGTTAATATATATGAAGCAACTGAAAGGCCAAAACCTTTTGGGCTTTTAAGTTGCTCTATATGGCTATCTTTGCATCATCGGCGTTTTAAAACTGACCTCCTGATCTTCCAAACTCTCTATAACTGATCTTTTCGTGTCGTTGGCTTTCTGCATCAGCTCTATTGGCCACGTTGACTCTACATAACAGACTGGGCGAATCTCTCTAATAGCTCTGTTGGCCTCGTTGACTCATCATTGCAGCGCTTCACTTCTTTGAGTATTTTACAAATGTATTTTTGTCTTAGCTACAAAAAAATATTCATACAGCTTGACTGACCCAGGAGGATCCTGGTGTCTGCATGTCGACGATTCGCAAGTATTAAACGTCCTCTATGGTGACACAGCGGGATCAGAGCCACAGATGGAAATGCTATTGTGAGCTCGACAACTGGAGCAGACTAAACGCAGCCATTAGTTTTGATGCATGACAATTTGGGAAATTATCCTGGCGGCCGCTGCATGCGCAGAAATGTTATGCTTCCTTAATTGTGACTATAAACTCCGAACCAGGCGGCCATCAACATCATTGTTCCAAACAACCAACCCCCCTTCTCTGAGATTTGCAAGAATGCAACGACGGCCAACATACACAACGGGGTCATTAGCATAATAAGACTGGGTTTAATTTTGACTCTTATCGCCTTCTCTCCCGGGTTTTGTTCCTGGCGCCTCTGAGGCACGCACATTGATGTTAAACTCTTGATTTTCCTTGTGATTACTATTCACAAAAATTTAAGTCCAAGTGTTAATGGAGCTTTGGTTTCTCTATATCTACTTACAGTGGTGTTTGGTTTTCCTGAATCTCCTTACAATGGTGTTTTGTCTCTTTGTATCTACTTACAATGGTGTTTGGTCTTTCTGTATCTACTTACAATGGTGTTGAATAACACTTCATCTCTTTAAGATGGTGTCAGATCATTCTAATTTCCGTACAAGGATCTCTGATCTTCTTCGTTCTCCTAACAAATATTTTTAGTCACCCAGCGTTTTGTTCTGCGTCTTCATTCGGCTGCGTTATCTTCTCTTTCCCTCTCTATCAGCACATTTTCAATTATTATTTATTTCCTATTTTGTTCCATCCAGTTTTTTTTTACCTTCTCGTTATCTTATTCTTCAGTCAAGATATCGTTGTAAGTTCCAAAAGATGAATTTTTTCTCTTCTCTTCTTTATCTTTAAATTCGCTATCTGCTCACCGTTCCATTCATCCTCCTTTCTTACCCCACTATTTTCTCTCCAGTCTTTTCCACTTTCCCTACCTTCAATCCGCCATCCTCACCAATTACGTATCTTCCTCAATAAATCCTGCTAGTTGTCTCATTCGCCCATCCCGGTCTTTTTGGATTTCGATTCCCTTACCTTCTTTCTCATTTTGGTTTTTCTCTCCTTCTGCTTCATTTAATATTCCATCTATCTCCATCATTATTCTCACGCTCCATCTATCTGTCTCGTACCTTATCGTCTTTCACACTAATCTGAGCATGATAACCACGCCCACACACTGTGTTAGGTGAAGCGAGGAACTGGATTCGGTAGTATGTTGGTGCACTTTCATGGCTATGTTGACGCGAAATTTCAGACCTGTGTTGACGCAAATTCAGAGCTATGTTGGCGTACTATACGAGCTATGTTGGCGTACTATACGAGCTATGTTGGCGTACTATACGAGCTATGTTGGCGTACTATACGAGCTATGTTGGCGTACTATACGAGCTATGTTGGCGTACTATACGAGCTATGTTGGCGTACTATACGAGCTATGTTGGCGTACGTTCTGAGCTGTGCTGGATCTCTCTATGAGTTCTCTTAATGCACGTTTAGTGGTACAATTAGTGCACTTTCAGAACTATGTTGGACCACATTCACAGGTACGGTTGTAAACATATTGGTATATTGGTATACATATCTAGGTATGCGGGCGTACATTCGGTTCGACGCAGGTGTTTATTGTCAGTGTACTTACCATACAACACAGCTGTTCATTCGATGTATGATAGTGTACATTCAGTTCAGGGTTGAAATATAAGTACCAATTACAGCATTAGAGATCATATCGCCATTAAAAGTTAAAGAGTCAGTAAAAGACTCAGAACTGGTCAGAGCATTAATAGGGGGCAGGAATAGCAACTTGGCTTCTGGAGTATCTGCAATAGCTGCAGCAACTGCAGTAATTACAGTAGCTGCAGTAACTGCAATAGTTGAGTAGCTGGAATAGCTGAATTGTCTGCAGTACATTAAATTAACCAATCTGGCAGACAGTAGTGAAACCATAGGCTCAAACACCGTAGACTTGCATCAGTTACCGACACAAAATTGCTCATTCGTGGTGAAACTCCTCACAGCTGGACAAGCTGGCGGTGTAATCCATCCAGCGAACCAACCAGCCAGTGATAGACAGGAAATTCCAGCATAGTAAGTCACATTGTTATGCTAACTTCGTGTCAACATCTGTAGAGCATATTCTCGCCTCTTTCATGTGTTTGATATTCAATGTTTCTACTCTGTGTGACTTTTAAGCTGTCACGCAACACATAAATTAATATAGTTACTTTTATAACAATCATATCTTTTATAAGCATTATATTAACAGTAAAAATTGTTTGGCAGTTATATATATAGTTTATACATATAGTATATATTTAATATAATATATTGCAGGCGATGAGTCACAAGAACGTGGCTAAAGTATGTTGACTACACCACACACTAGAAGGTGAAGAGACGACGACGTTTCGGTCCGTCCTGAACCATTCTCAAGTCGATTGTGAGACTTGAGAATGGTCCAGGACGAACCGAAACGTCATCGTCCCTTCACCTTCTAGTGTGTGGTCTGGTCAACAACAGACCAATATTTTTTAATATTATTGAAATTTATCAGTAAAAAATATAATTATAACTAGTTAAACAATAATATAGGTATTATTAACATTCTATAATACTATCAGAAATAGTCATATCAGCAAAATAATTAAAACTGTAAAATATTAACATAACATTATTAACAAAATAATAATAATAATGAGAAAATCAGTAGCAGCCGTGGTGAATAGATGAACGAATGCTTATAAAAACATACGAACGCCTGCTAATACAAACATACGAACACCTCCTAATACAAACATACGAACACCTGCTAATACAAACATACGAACACCTGCTAATACAAACATACGAACACCTGCTTATATTAAATAGATGAACGCTTGATTATACAGACATATGAACGCTTGCTTATGCATATATATGAATGCTTGCTTATACAAAATCGTAAAGCTTATAAACTTATACGCTTGTTTATACACTTGTTTGCAAAATTATAAAACTAGTCGCAAACAAACAAGGCTTGCGAAGTAAATAATAATAATAATAATAATAATAATAATAATATAATAATATAATAATAATAATAGAAAAATATTAATAAATTTCAAGTATTATTAACAATGAAAAAATACTTTGAAAGCATTAGCAGCAGTATAACATACCGTGATTAACGAAGTAATAATGCATAAATACAATTACACAACCCCTAAGCCCAATAAATAACCTTTACAAATGAGTTTCCTTGTTATTGACGCCTGCCGTAAAGCTACGACAGCAGCGCTTAAACTCAACGAAATAAAATGGAAATCTCATTTGCATATTCAGAGGAGCATTACCTTGGCATTTGAGACATAACTAGGTGATAACATTACAATATTTTAACATACTAACGACGCTGTCTAAAATATAACCGCTGAATGTGTTAGCGATAGGGTGAGAAGAGGAAATTGCAGCGAGCTGGAGGACATTGACAAATTCATATATGTATTATATGAAGTAACAGAGAGGCTAATTTGTGTTTAAGATTACAGACAATTTCCCAACCTACACGTATAGAGTGAGAGATAGAGAGACGACAATGTTTCGGGCCGTGGTGATTTGATCGTGCTCCAGAAAGGACCGAAACGTTGCCTCTTTCAATTCCATTTTAGCTATTGGTTGGGCTGATGGTTTAAGTCTTCTTATGACACTCTCTGAATCAGAGTAATTGTGATGTTTAGAGTTGTTTCACTTTAATGATAGATGGATAACCCGCATTCATTTAAAGGTATTCACAGGAACAATTGTTTTCTTAAACAAATAAATGAACGTAAATTAACGCAAAGAGATGAACGATTGCGTATACAAAACATGTGAACGTATGATTGCAAAACACATAAAAGTATTTGTACACAAACTAGGCTTGCAACGTAAATGCAGTCATATACAAACCTGTATGAAAACACACTGTAACAAACCTAATGTATGACATCACTGCGAATATGTGAAGTGACGTACTATAATGTATTGTTGAGTATACATACAGTACACAGGATGTATGATGCATATCATACATCCTGTGTCAATATCCATCTGAATATCTGAACACATACCCAAAATCCGCGATACAATCCAATCATACTGTTCCAGATATCATACACCAACCTAGACCCAAGGATACAAGCGAATCAGAAATATCCTTCATGATACCTGTTCACCCACCAATCTTCAAAGAGCCTCCAAACTATTCCAATTAGAGATGTGATTCTAATTTCAAAAAGTTTGGATTAAACTACTAAACAGTTTAGAGAGATTGATGAAACTTCAATGTTTTTCAATCTCAACTTCGTAATCGATGCACTAATGCTATCATCACCTGTTGGGATGATATTTCGTCTCAACAGGTTGCAGCCTTCCTGATAAATGCATTGAATAAATTCTGGAGCCTCGTTGCCAAATTCTCGAACGTTCATAATATAATCGTTGCAATAAATGTATTGAGTTAAAATAATGGTCGTTCGCTCTGATTACCTTAACATTAACCTCCACTTTGGAAGGTATAAAAGAGATCGCATAAAACGTTTAACGCAAATCAAAACAGATGCATAAATTGACACAGACACGCACACACAGGTGCCAAGATTAACCAATATTAACTAAGGACGTTTATTTAATATAAACGTTAAATTTATACATGTTGTTGACTGTTATACTTTGTGTGTGTGTTGATATATTTAACATTTAATAATTTTCTATTTGTTATGTCAATCAAATCGCATACTTTATTCATATCACATATTATTCTTTGCCTTTCTATGGAAAAAAATTAAAATTTTATGGACAAAGCTTAAAATATTTCTTAAGCTTTGTCCATATATGAGGTGCCAAATTCCAAGGATTAACTTTATCAATATCCTCTTTACGCATTCAAGTCATTTTACAAATATTTTCCAATGCTAAATGGGACTCAAAAAAGTGCCAATAAATGCAGAAAATAACTTTACATGATATTTTGCTAACTCTTTAAAATACGAATCCCAATAAATTATATGATTTTTGTCTGCAAATACATTAACTTGTTTCTCGGGCATAAAAATTCTTTTAATTATAATTCAAGTGGTTACTTCCGCATTCAGATTATTAATTTTAAAATTGTTGCAACGTTCAGAGTTTTTAATTAATTCCAGCCCCATTTGTCATCGTCTGCATATTTACAAATGTTTCTTCGCATTATTATACCTAAAAGATTTACATATATGGTATATAATGAATGTCCCAGAGTAAAGCTATAAGTAGTCCACTTGAAACGCTCTTACACTAACCTGTTCACGCGAATAATATATAGTATTTTGACGTCAACATTTCTTATGGACAAAATATGATGTATTATAAATTATAGCGGCTCACAAACAACCCTATGTTTTTTTCGTACATTGATCCATCGGTTGCGATAGGTTCAGAGAATTTTGTTCGGTGTATCTGTGATGTTGTGACAGCTCTAGAGAACGAGCAGCTCGCAGTGGAATTTCAGTCTATTAGAGTAAATCTTCTGTTTCCTAATGAATGATCATGCCATAATTAAGATAACCCGTTAAATACATTGCGCCATTGTCTTCCTAATGAGTCATTCGTGAGGCATAGTATCAAACGTATATTATGATGTGTAAATGCATTTTCATATTTGAGCACACACAGAAATAAACATTAAGTGGTGAATAGCAAATATTCAAAATAACAAAAATTCTTTTACAAATGCATTTCACTGTACAATATTTTTTGCAAACATAAAAATTAATATGAACAAAATCCACTCATTTCAACACCTTCTATCAAGTTCTCCATAATTTTTTCCACTATTGGCAGTGAAGCACTATTTTTCTTTCTTGTTTAAAAGTTTATACACATATTTTATATTGAGATTTTGTTTTCATGTAAAGTTTCTGCAAGAACTCAATATCCGGCTGAAGTCGGATTCAGCGCTCCACACACTCTTTCTCTCGCTCTTCATGTTTCTTTTTCCTCACTATCCCTTCGTTCATGGACACAGACGAATGCAAGAGGGTGTTGAGAGGCTCTTGCAACCTCTGGAAACCCACTCCACGTGCACTTCCGGATGCTCTGTTGTTGATGTAAACAAACTGGGAGTCACTTGTGCCCTCTCGCGGTGCTGCAACACTGAGCAAGTCAGCGAAATGGCTCATGTGAATACCAGATGAAGGAACGTTGTGTGAGATGAGATCTTTGGCTTATGCTCGTGAGGAGAGATGTGGAAAACAGAAGAAGGTTTTCTTCTGAAGTAGTCAGCCAGAAGAAGTAGAAGGAAGGAAGGAAGAAAAAGAGAACAAGAATAAAGGAAAAAAGGACAAGTAGTGGATATAATAGGAACAAAGAAAAGCCTTTTAAGAATTGGAAGAACTGGAAGAAAAAGAGTAGAAGGAAGATCACAATTAACAATAAAACACCTGCAATAACGATAATTATTATTAAGTTCAATATTATAAAACACTGACGAAAAATAAAATAAAAATTAAAACCAATTCTGTATGCTGAATGTCTGCGGGATAAGCGAAGAGAGTGCAAACTGTCTCACTAAACTAGCCACCTCCTAAGCACCAAAACTTACACCAAGAGCAAGGCAGCACCCTCACACCAAGCCCGAGGCAGCACCCAAGTGCGCAGTAATGCACATACCAGCAAGAAAAGAACGTTCCAGCTAAAAAAAAAAGACATTCAACAAAACAAAAACTGACATTACACAAGTCAGTATACCAGCTTTTCTAAAAAAAAAAGTTAAAAAAAAACAATTGGCACTGTTCAAGAAAAAATAACATTGCACAAATTGATGTTTTTCTACATGAAAACGTCGTTCTGTAATAAGGAAGGAGCCAAGATGGTGGTGTTGAAAACGGCAATGGCACAATCTGAAGTGATCATGAAAGGGTGAGGGAGGTATGTTGGAGGGAAAATGTATGTATATTCAACCCTGAATAGGAGTTGTGCATTTTTTTCCTCCCCCTTCTTACTCTCTGTCTCTCTCTCTGTCTCTCTCTCTCTCTCTCTCTCTCTCTCTCTCTCTCTCTCTCTCTCTCTCTCTCTCTCTCTCTCTCTCTCTCTCTCTCTCTCTCTCTCTCTCTCTCTTTCTCTCTTATATAATGCCATCATAATATTTTTTATTTTACCTTTTATGTTTTATCAATTTTATGTTTTATAAATAATAAAATATAAATAACATTATAGGAAATTCTTATATTCTGAATATTTTATTATATTTGTGTGTTTTATGTAACAGTGCATTTTCTTAAACTGTTATATTTAATGGCATCAAATAGTTTGACTTTAATGACTATCATTTCTTGTTTGGTTTCAGATTCGAAGGCAATTATTTGGCATTTAACAAAAGGAATATTTGCCTTTCTTTAGTACTACAAAAGATAATGTAACTAATGATAATAGTAACAGTAGTAATATGTGTACGTGACATAACGGTGAGCTGATCAATGATCAGAGCCTCCTCAGTCCTCGTTACCCGCCATTAGCAAAAACATTCCGATTGGTGGTGGAGAGAAGAACAAAATTCAAAATATGAGAAAAAATATGATTCGAACAACTTGAAATTTAGATTTATTCAACATTTTGGAAGTGAGTTGCAGTATCCACGGCCGCTTTGTGTTGTGTGTTCTGAGTTTATCCAATGATACCGCGAAACCTTCCAAACTCGAAAGATACTTGCAATCCAAACACCCGGATTTAGCTAGTAAACCACATGAAGATTTACAAAGAATGTGTGAAAATATGCATAAAGCAAGTAATTGCTTTAACAATAATGACCGTGGGAGAGAAAATTCCTTTTTTAGTGGTCCGAGGGATTTATAACTATAAATTTAGCAAGCAAGTAATGATAAAGCAGTTTGTTAAAGCAAGTAATTCCTTTAACAACAATGACTGTTGGAGATAACTCCTTTTTACTGGTCCGATGAATTTATAACTATGAATTTAGTGGTCCGTGAGGTGCGAAAGGATGATGATTGCTACTCTATAATACTCATTCACCTTAGTATTTTCCCGTTGATTAAATTTGGAGCCTTTAGAATTAAGAGAAATCTTGTTGTAGCTTGATTTTGCTGTGTAATTATGATAGTTGGAAAGATGATGCTTACAGTGAAGATGGTTAGAGAGCTGGGGAGGGTCAAAGCATCTGCAGTAGATACTACAACAGTATCTACCACAATCTACAACAATTCTGATGTTAGGTGGTCTCGGCCCCGTAGAAAATGCTCCATAGCTGCTGGTCGTGTGTAGAAAAACACACACACACTAAACACACATACACGCACACACATACACTAAACACTCACATACACACACACTAAACACACACACACACACACACACACGCATAACGCACACACACACTAAACACACACAAACATATTCCAAATATCCTTTCGTACTTTAAATGGTCATATCATGTTTCGCAAAATCCAACTTATCATCCTCAGTGTTACTGAGGGAAGATACAGCAATAGACTTTCCATGTGAGTGTGCTGTAATTGAGGTATTTACCCTAAAAATGTTATTCTGTATTGACAATAGTTGGCAGGCCCTTTGGATGTAGCTTGAACTGACATTTATCTCTATGCGCGTTAATGGAAGAACAAATTGAGAAATGACCCGATTGTTCATAATTGAATGAGAGAATTTGATGTGAAGTGCTTGTGCTATATCGAATTTCTTAGTATTTCTATGGTAATTATTTTAGTGTTTTTTTGGATAGAATCTCTGTGGGGACTGTCTAGGTGTGTAACAATTTAGTCAATAATGAATCCTTTTATTTGTTTGTTAAGAATCTACTGTTAGAGAGATGTTCCCCTCCCTTCAGTATACTGAGGGGATTGGAGTGCATATTTTAAGATATCGACAACCGCTTTACAATACTCGTTCTGAGAATTGAACTAAGTTATTCGCGCTGCGAGGCTTTATAAACCTGTTCGGGACGGTGTAAAACCAGGGATACTTAGAGAACAGTGTTGTGTAGAATTTCGTAAATGTGCGGAAATTAAAGGTAATTATCAAGAGAGAGCACTAAGCCATTACGACTATACAGCACTTGGAAGGGATATGAGAACAAGCATTTCGGATAGCCGGAGGGAAGGAATAGTGCCTAACCACTTGGACAGTCGGGGTTTAAACGCGGTTATCTTTATAAATTTGTTTAACTATCGCAGACCCAACCCCTTAGACTGGTCGGCACAAAGACGGCCTCGCTTCTTGCATGTTGGCGTTCGATCCCCGAATCTCAGAGTGGTTGGGCATCATTCCTTCCCTCCGTCCTCAAATTCTAGCTTATAAGGATATAGATTGTACCCTAGCTTGAAAGGTTCTCATATCCTTTCCTACAGCTATATAGTCATGGTGGCTTCGCTCTTTTTTCATAAAAATTACCTTATCCTCACTTTTGTTCCCCCTACACTGCTGTCCAGTTGATTGACAGTTGAGAGGCGGGACCAAAGAGCCAAGGCTCAACCCCCCCGCAAGCACAATTAGGTGAGTATTGTTGTCCTAACACTGTTATCTTATCCTGCTCTTCCTTTCCTGCTCTTCTATACTGCTTCACCTCTTTCCTCAGACAAACTGCCTCCTGACCCCACAAAAGTTGAATCCAGGTATTGGTGATAATTATATTATTATCCTAAATATATCGACTTAGTCGCGCTTGCATATTAGCATGAATCGTATATCCATGTAAACATCAAAATGTTAAAGTGTCATTAAACTAACATCATTTACAACCTAATCACAGTTCATTCAAAATATAAGTACGTGATTTGTCGTTCAAATAATTAAACAAACTTAAAATAATTGTAAAGTTTGTCAAATTTTGAGGTTAGAGAAACTGCATACTGACTCAAGATTCGACAATATCACGGACAAAATATTTAGAAATTAGCAGTTTTAATCTCCGAAGCTTTCTTGAATGTATAAATGATTTTTGAGCTTATGTGTTGCTGTGTAATAATATGAAACACGATATTATGAAGCAAAACGATAGGATGCAAATCATAGGACTTAATGAAAACTTTATACCATGGAATAAGAATGAAATCGGATTATAATGCAGTGAACAGGAGACATAAAATTGTTCATACCAGTATGATGTAATAAATACATCCAAAGAAATATAACATAATATGCCAAAATATTAAGTAGAAAGTTATGATGTGTTATAGATGACGGAATGTGAAATATTGGATCCTCTCCTCAAAGATAAGTGTAAGGCGTGTTTGCATGATATCATACCTGTTAATAAATTATATCAATAGTAAAAATGTTATTTTCGTGAATTAGTTATATATTGTTGAATTGGCAGACTTTAGTTACAAAATAATTTCAGTTGATTATTTCAGACAAAATAATCACATTTTAATACGATATTATGATTTTCAACGGGTTATTTACAATAAAGAATCTTAAGGCATAAATATCAGGGGATCTAGATCACCTAAAGTATTTGCGTCAAATTACCTATGGGCAGTATCACTTTATTGGCCTGGACGAGGACCGAAAGCCGGCAGCTTGTCAGAGGACCCCATAATTTTTTTCCTTATGACTTTATGGAGTTGAATTTTGAAATTGAGCCGTGCTCTGGCATTTACGGCCTCTGCGGGTAGGAGATTACAAGGGTTTATAATCCTTTGTATGAAAAAGTATTTCATGTTTTTTTGTTCAACATTGCTTTTTTCTGTTCAACAACGCTTGTTAAGCTTGAAAACCGTTGCTCCTTGTTCATGCTACATTTAAGCTTTTGAAGCAGTTGTTTGGATCAAAAATCCTCCAAATTGTTCAGCATTTTCAATGTTTCAATGAGATCAGCCCTGGCTGCCTGTCTCTAGACGGGCAACGGAGAATAATATTCCTACAAAATTAGATAATCGTTAGAAGATAATTAATCGTTAGTCCATACATCTTACCCACATTGAGGAATTAATTACTTTGCTTGATTGTGTTTCACTGGGACAAGGCTCATCTCTAAAACATTTTTTTATTTCTTTGACTTATCAAATGTTCTTAATCCTATACTCTTAAAGGACAAAAGTACTTAAAAAACTATATTTATTTTTATTTCTTACAATATTCTTTTCACTTGAAGGTGTAATAACAAAATTAACCTTTAATTGTTTATATTGCATCTTATCCCATTCTGGTTTATTATCGCGAGCTTTAACATTTCCTGGACAATGAGACGTGACCCTCCCCATTCCCAGAAAGGCTATCCCACAATTCCTCCTGCCCCCTCTTCCCTTTCACCCCTTTCCCTTCCATCCTACAGCCGCGAGGACCAGCCGTGCCAAGATGTATTTGTTGTGTTTGTCCTTATGTAAATCTCAGCGAGTTTAAACGTGTGTTGAATAATGCATAGTGTGAATAAAATGCATTCCACACTGCATGGGCTCATACATTTCAAAGGCTCATGAGAGATGATGAATTGGGGTTCCAAATGTGTTGTTGTTTAATTGCTTACGTGCTTGCTTATGTATGTGTTAATATATATGAATATATGTTGTAATATATGCAATTTATCAACATCTATAGTTATACATAGACGAATTATGTGATCTCTTCTTCTTCATGATTCATAACACGTTATACATTAATGAATGGAGCGATTTTTCGTTTTAACCCAATTTCGGAGCTACGCTCGCAAGAAACAGATGTACTGGTGTCAGTGATAGATTGAATAATAATGAAGAAATAGGTGTACTCATATCGTTTTGGGGAGATTATCTTACTTCTTAGAGATGCTGATTAAACTTGTGCACCTCTGTCGGCTGTGAGAGATTAATTCAATATCTGACTTCACTCTGAAGGAACTTGTGCACTGTTCTCTCAGTTCTGTGAAAGCAGTGCACATTCCTTCACTATTTCTCAGACTCTCTTTGCCAAGATCTATTCTTCAGAATCCTGTTGTTGGTCATGTTCTATTTTATAGGCCTCATGAAAATTTTTATTGTGGACTTTTCTTATAATTTTCTTAGAATTTTAAGTCAATCTTATATATCACCTACTAAATCTTATCTCTTGTTCAGGCAGTTATGCACATTGTCTTGTTGTGCAATAACTATGGTTGTTCCTTTGCATTGTCAGTTATGTAATTATATTTTGCTATCCTGTTCTGTCTTCCTCTTCAATATTTACGTCTCGCTTATCTGCTGCGAGTATCATTCTCTGTCTCTTTCAAACCCTGTTGCCATTCTTTTTTCTAATTACACTGTTCGTTAAAGCAAGGATTTTTTTCTCTCTCCAATATCCATATGTTTTGGGATCCTGGACATTGCAAAGTTACAAGTTCCTTTTTATAATCTGCCCTTTTAGTTCTCCTTAGTTAATTCCCTATTCAATATGCCAAAGTAAACCTTCAGTTTGTTCATAGTCCACTTCCGTGACGAATTAGTGTTCGTGTTCATGTGTGTTTTGTTATATTATTTAATTATTAATATAGCGTTATTTTAAATTGAAATAATAATGACTTTTTAAATAAAACTAGTAAATACTTTAAATAAAAATAATAATAACTTTTAATAAAATAGTATTACTTTTAAACAATAAAGCATATGGCCTTCACTAGATATATCATGTTTCTAGGGTATTTGAATGCCTAAAGCTGAGCCTGCATAATCTAGATGTTTGACGGTATTAATTTAACCC
>WNGS01113158.1:46644814-46658591 GCA_020271785.1 Procambarus virginalis
GTAAAGAGTGTAGGTGAGAAACATTAGGAGAGCAGTGGAAGAGAGAGAGAGAGTCGTGTGTGGGAAACATTAAGAGAAACGAGAGTGTAGGTAGAGGGAGAGAGAGGGAGGAGAGAGAGAGAGAGAGAGAGAGAGAGAGAGAGAGAGAGAGAGAGAGAGAGAGAGAGAGAGAGAGGAGTGGATGTGAGTCACTCTGAGGGGTTAAAGACAGTTAGGGATGGACAAATGATAAGGGGATACATAATTACACGAGTGAGCCACTATGACAAGGAAGTAACGGCATATCCACACAAGGGGTCACAATTTTCTAATGAAATGATAAAGTTTTCCAGTACATTATATTGAGATCACATTTGTTTTATTTTGAGATAAAACTAAGGATAAAATCTTAACCTAACATAAACTAACATAAAGTCAGTAATTCATGTTCTTAATATAATATAAGTTCAAATAAAACAATTAGAAACTTTTTATGAAAATAAAAAAAATTACTCTTTCCTATTAGACAAATCGGCCATTTCATACTAGACGAGCAGTGCTTTTTGGCTATTAGGTACTATTTATATATCTTATATTATATATAATTAAATAATGTTATACACTTTTATTTTTAGCGTGAACTTTAAATTAGACTGGCATGAAATATACTTATGTTTGACGTATTAAAGTTTGTGGCATCCATTTCTACATCCGCTATGAGAGGTATGGGAACGCCCACCTCGTATATAATGGAAACATCGCTTAGCAATATATTTTGATTACTTCTGTCTGAACGTGATTGAGACTTGCCTGCCTCTGACAATAAATGTTCAGCTCATTGCTACTTTATAGATATGTTAAATTTTCCCACCTGCTCGTTCATATATATATATATATTATATTATACATTATATATATATATATATATATATATATATATATTTATTTATTTATTATTATTTATTTATTATATGTTGTACCTAGTAGCCAGAACGCAGTATTGGCTACTATGCCAAGACGATTTGCCTAATAAGCCAAGTTTTCCTGAGTTTATACATTTTTCAATTTTTTCTTATGAAATGATAAAGCTACCCATTTCATAATGTAAGAGTTCATTTTGTTAAATTTGAGTTAAGACTAACGTAGATATATGACCAAACCTAACGTACCCTACCTAACCTAACCTAACCTAACCTATCATAACCTATAACCTAACCTAAACTAACATAACTAAGTCAATAATTTATGTTCTTAATATAATATAATAGTAACAATTCAAATAAACTAATTGGAAATAATTTATTGAAAATAAAGAAAAACTCTCGGCCTATTAGGCAAATCGGGCCTTGCATAGTTGGCTGAGAAGTGCATTCTGGCTACGAGGTACGACATATATATATGTATGTATATATATATATATATATATATATATATATATATATATATATATATATATATATATATAATATTGTGAATGTGTGTGTTTTCTGATATCGTATGTGCTGATATTGATTACTCCTATGAAATGCGAATCTGTTTATTTGAACATGCAAAATCCTATATATAATCAATATATAATTCCATGTGTGAGAATTTAAATGACAATGTGAATCACAGAATAACAATTAATAAATTATTTTGTATTTTGCTGCCATTTCTCTGCTTCTTATTATCTTATCTTTTTTCACAGGTAATAATATGTGTTTATGTTCTCCTCTTTCCCTTTCATATCAATATGCATTATCTGCAGAACTGTTTCAATAGTTTAATTTCACTTTTGGATTGAAGGTCTTTCAACCTCCTGGAGGGTTATTAAGGCCACCTCAATTGCTTACTGACCATCTAGCAAGTTCACTATGTTCAGGGCTGAATTAACTAAGAGTATATATATATATATATATATATATATATATATATATATATATATATATATATATATATATATATATATATATATATATATTGCTTTATCTTTTTATCTTGTTTTATCTTTCCTGCGCCAAAACCACAATCAAAATGCAGGAGAAACAAAATAGTCTTTAATAAACATCCGAAATTTACGTGCCGCTACTTGTCAATAGCATCATTGAGAGTTTATATTCCACATTTATCTGAACGTCAAAATACTTTTGACGTACACAGTGAAGATTCTGGGGCCTTGTAAGATGGCCAGCACCAAGTAACGTTTCACACGTCGTCACATTAGAACGTCGAGACGCTGTCTCATTTATAACACAGTTATTCACGTCAGTTTAAAAATCGCACATAAATGGAAGATTTGTTATTCCCAAGAAATATAAATTTCTGGCGTGATTTGTTTTCTCAGTTATATCATCACGACAAACTTGTGACTTTTTTTGATTGAGATTCATTATATGTTTTTTTAGTACTATTTACGTTTTGAAAAAGACATCATTGATTTTATGTACAAAAACTACTCCAGCTAAAAGCATTGGTACAATGCAAACCCCTCACTCCCTTCAGCGTGACCTCTGACCTTGTATCCTGAACCTGGCTTGGCTTTGGTCACTGGACCACAATGAGGAAGCTGCACTCCTTAAATGACAGTGTACAGCGTGTAGAAACGAATAAACTGTTAACCACTTTTCTTGGACTCACAGTCACTGACTGGACATTCACTTAATTATCACTTAATCAGCAAGATTTCCAAGTGACGACACAAACCATTACACTTCACCTTTCACACCAATAAACTCTGTAATTGTAATTAGGAATTGTTCCTCCACTTCTCGTAATACTCTAATGTTGTTAAAAAAAATTGATTTGTAATATTCCTTAATATTTCACAGATTCGTAAGAGACTAGTTCTGGATCATAATGAATTACTTGCTAGATTAGCCTGCTTCGAGCCTGGAAGTAAGGCTGACACAGTAACCTCGTCTAGTATACCTACAGAACACGCATAGATACAGTTAACAATGTTCTGTTTAACTTGTGAGAATACATGTGTAGTTCCATGATCCGTAGATTTGTTCAATATATTACGAGGGAGTGTTGCTGTTGCACAGGTCTCAGTGTGATCAATTAGAAAGTTTTTGATAATATTCAATTTATTAAACAACTTTGTCTTTATCTGTTATTTAATGATGGACAAAACTGGGTCGATTCCTGCTGCATATTTTAGAGTGAATTCACTCAGATTTCTTGTCGCACATTCAGTGTATGTAAAGAAATTTGATTTCATTCAATTTCCAAAAATATTTAACCAACAATTTCAAATTGGTCCATTCACCACTCCACTTATAGATCGTTCTTGTATTTACATCGTTCACTCGTTGGCTCGGTTAATCAGCACAGAATTCGTTCTGTTAGGAGGATGAACTAACCGCTTGACTAACTCCGAAAAGTCAAGTGCTTAGGAAGCCAACAGACGGAAGTCTTCACGACTGGTGCAAGTTCAAGGGGTCGAGGCTTCAAGTTTGATTTGGGCAAAATGAGTCAGCTGTCACTCTGATTATTTACGAAATGCATTTATAATGAAACATGTCAATCACCGGTTCATTTTGAATGTCATCACTTCGTCAACCGCGACATACTGAGTGCACCAGCGCTGATCTGAGTCGTTAATGATATCGTGAGCTAACACACTGGATCTGACGTCGCATTGACTTCAATTTAGACAATAAATTAGTCTTCTGGTGACTGTTGATGAAGTCTAGCATCGATCAACAGGATTCAGCATGACGTCCTGTTGCGAGGGACCACACCTCATATGTGGACTAAGACAATTCATCCCGTGGAGGGATTGGCCGTGGGGCCAGGTCAGTGGCATGGGGTCACACGTCACTTTCTTTGTGACTGTTCATGAGAGGAGTCTCCACTGTGACCTGATCTTCCTCTTCTGGTAGAACAGGCGGGGTCATGGGATGGCCGCCGAACCCATGGGGCGGCGGGGTGGGCGTGGTGTAGGCAATCCTATCCAGATCCCCAATCAAGGGCGCTGGAGGGCACATCGAACTGATTACCATGCTGGCACTACTGCTAGGACAAACACCTCCACCTATTACCCCAGCACCCATTCCTGGAGCCATGGTGCCGCCCATTACTCCAGCCACGCTGCCACCCAGATTACCAGCCATCAGGCCGCCAGAGGAACTGCAAACCATCCCGCCGCCGCTCACAGGAACGACGCCCATGGAAACAGGAGCACCTGGCATCACGTGATCTATCTGAGCGTAAATGGTCGGCTCAGGTTTGCGTCGGGAGAGCGTTGTGGTCGGGTACTGGCCGCCACGAGGAAACGTCAGTTCTGCATACATCAGTTCCCCGTTCTGTACCAGAGACAAAAATGTACTTGGTTAATAATTGGGAGTAATAACTAATATATGAGAAATATTTTTTGGCGTAACTAGTGACTATAATTCTGTATACATGAACATAACGGCGCCAATATGATACTTATATAATATAAGCCCTTGGCAGAACAGAGGTTTATAATACAATTACCATACTAATCAGGAAAATTACGTCTACAGTCGATACAGTAGAAAAAAATAAAACACAACTTTATGGGGATAACATTTGTAATATAATCAAATTTGTCTACTGCTATTAGAATTTGCAATTAATTAAACATATGTATAATTTTAGGTCACCCCAAGTTCAGGGTACTTCCCTATTAATCAATAACTTCGTTTCAACCTTCAGATGAATATAATCCTGACCACCAATCTTCAAAGCCTTCCATTGAAGATCTTATTCTCAACTCGAGGAGGAGGCTCACTGAGCTCTTTTCAAAGTTCCTTTCTACTAATAAACTTCCTTTTGAATATATCCCTAGCTGCCCCTGCTCCATCTCCCGCCGCTAATCCATACTATTCCGGCCAGCTCCGTGTCCATAAGCCACTCTGCATCTCTCTCCTGATCACTCCTTCCGCATTCCGTTCTCATCAGGCGTTCTGTTCGCCAGATTCTAATCCTGCAAACACCTCTGTCCTTCCAGTAGCCAATTCCCTCTCCTTCCATGCCAGGCTGAGCGCAGCGTCAGCCTCAGGGGCCAATCTCGCACCTCCATTCTAGCCAAAATACGATCACTACACTACCTTCATGTTGATCCTGGCTGGCTTGCAGCCTCCCTATTGTTGCTGATCTTACAGGTAGTGAGCTAGAATCATTCACTGCACCGTTGACACACAATGTTCCGTCGACATTCACTGTAACGTCTACAACGTTGTAAACAACGTCTGTAACGTTGTTTACCTTTTGACATTCACTCTACTGTTCACATTCAGTACAGTGATCTGTACCTCCAACATCAGCTGCATATTCAACACTCATTGTATCTCAGAATGCAGGTTCTGCCTTCAATTAAAGTTATGTTGTACTCTTCACTTCTAAGGATACAAGGTCTGTACTTTCTGTAGTGGTACCTCTTGTGATTACATTCACTATTCATACTCCGATGTACTCCTATTTACACTCCAATATGGTCCTATTTACACTCCGATCTGATCCTATTCACGACCTAATATGGTTCTATTCACCCTCCGATCTAGTACTATTCACACCCCAATCTGGTCCTATTCACATTTCGACCTATTCTAATACTCCTTCAATCCTCCAACTCTCGAGTTCTCACCTTTATATAAAGGTAAGTTAGTCTCTTGAGACTTTTGTTCAGACTTTATACCATCCAGCTTACACCTTAAAGCTAACTTTATCCCATTGATCAAAGTTTCATTCTACAGAAGCTTGCATGTTGTCTTCAATATGCGTCGCTCCATCTTAAGCTGTGCTCCAGAATATCTCTAAACTCCCCTGGAAACTCTAACAGAGTTTTTCAAAGCTTTTGTCTTAGTGGCTCCAACGACTAGTTCCGCCTTTTGTTATATCCTCCTTGCCCCAATTTTCCCCAGGGTCTCCTTGCCCCTATCTCCTCCCCAGACTCTCCATGCCCCCAAAGTCTCCTAGGTCGTCCATACCCCCCAGCTTTTCCCCTGAGTCCTTTTCAATGCCAATGACCACCTACCTGGGGGTTGGTGACTGCCATGGTCCGGGGCGTCCTGGGATACGTGCCATACACGTTGCTGGGGTAGGGGACGGAGGCGCAGATATGGACACTGCCGAAGCCGCCTTCCTCTGGGGTAGTGGGGCTCTTGCCCTCCGCCTCACCGTTGCCTGCAAGCGAGAGGAGACGCGGCTGTCACTTCTGTTCGACCTTGCAATTGCAGGTTATCATTAGAGAATATGTTTTAAAAGGTTCTTCGGAGGGGGTCACCGCAATGTGTGGATCAGCGTGTGTGTGTGTGTGTGTGTACTTACCTATCTGTACTTACCTATCTGTGCTTGCAGGATCGAGCATTGACTCTTGGATCCCGCCTTTCCAGCTATCGGTTGTTTACAGCAATGACTCCTGTCCCATTTCCCTATCATACCTAGTCTTAAAAGTATGAATAGTATTTGCTTCCACAACCTGTTCCCCAAGTGCATTCCATTTTTCCACTACTCTCACGCTAAAAGAAAACTTCCTAACATCTCTGTGACTCATCTGAGTTTCCAGTTTCCACCCATGTCCCCGCGTTCTGTTATTATTACGTGTGAACATTTCATCTATTTCCACTTTGTCAATTCCCCTGAGTATTTTATATGTCCCTATCATATCTCCTCTCTCCCTTCTTTTCTCTAGTGTCGTAAGGTTCAGTTCCTTCAGTCGCTCTTCATATCCCTTCCCTCGTAACTCTGGGACAAGCCTCGTCGCAAACCTCTGAACCTTCTCCAGTTTCCTTATGTGTTTCTTCAGGTGGGGGCTCCATGATGGCGCGGCATACTCTAAGACGGGTCTCACGTATGCAGTGTAAAGCGCCCTAAAAGCCTCCTCATTTAGGTTTCTGAATGAAGTTCTAATTTTCGCCAGTGTAGAGTACGCTGCTGTCGTTATCCTATTTATATGTGCCTCAGGAGTTAGATTAGGTGTCACATCCACTCCCAGATCTCTTTCTCGAATCGTTACAGGTAGGCTGTTCCCCTTCATTGTGTACTGTCCCTTTGGTCTCCTATCACCTGATCCCATTTCCATAACTTTACATTTACTGGTGTTAACTCCAGTAGCCATTTCCCTGACCATCTCTGCAACCTGTTTAAGTCCTCTTGGAGGATCCTACAATCCTCGTCTGTCACAACTCTTCTCATTAATTTTGCGTCATCCGCAAACATTGACATGTATGACTCCACTCCTGTAAACATGTCATTTACGTAAATTAGAAAGAGGATTGGTCCCAGCACCGATCCTTGAGGTACTCCACTTGTTACTGTTCTCCAGTCCGACTTCTCGCCCCTTACCATTACCCTCTGGCTCCTTCCTGTTAGGTAGTTCTTCACCCATTCTAGGGCCTTTCCGCTTACTCCTGCCTGCCTCTCAAGTTTGTATAGCAGTCTCCTGTGCGGTACTGTATCAAAGGCCTTTTGGCAGTCAAGAAATATGCAGTCTGCCCAGCCTTCTCTGTCCTGCCTTATCCTTGTTACTTTATCATAGAATTCTAAAAGGTTTGTTAGGCATGATTTCCCTGTCCAGAAACCATGTTGGTGCTTGTTTACAAACCCAATGCTCTCCAGGTGCTCAACAAGTCTTAGCCTAATTATTCTTTCAAGTATTTTGCAGGGGATGCTTGTCAATGATACGGGTCTGTAGTTAAGTGCCTCCTCCCTGTCACCTTTCTTGAAAATCGGTACGACATTTGCTCCTTCCAGCAACTGGGCAATTCTCCCGACATAAGTGACTCATTAAAGATCATTGCCAGAGGCACACTGAGAGCCTGCGCTGCCTCTTTAAGTATCCACGGTGATACTTTGTCTGGTCCAACAGCTTTGTTTGCATCCAGTGTTGTCAACTTGTTTCATTACCTCCTCTGCTGTCACCTCTATGTCTGATAGTCTGTCATTTAGGGTAATCGCTTCTAACAATGGGAGCTGCTCAGGCTCGGTTGTGAACACTCCATGGAAATTTGCATTCAGTACCCCTCGCAGATTTCCTTGTCGCTTTCGTATATGCCCCTTATAACTTGTACGAATCGTTGGATATAAAAGCCTGGTTCAGTGACAGTCAAAGGAGAAGAGTGAAGTCTAAAATGTAAAGCTTGTAAACGCAGCGAATAAGGAACTAGAGAATGGACCAAGAAAAAATAAACAAATTTGAAATCCGAAACGAGAAACGGTTAGAACAGTGAAAAACAACGAGAATATCCCTATTGTTGTTGCGTAAAAGTAAATAAATACAATTTACAAAATGGGTAAACAATCTGGAAAGTAGAATAAGAAGCCAAATGCAAATTACGTTATAATATCCGGTTTATGCGTGTGGTAAGTGTGAACGCAAAGTTAACGAATACTTTGCATTCCTTAACGGAATACGGAACGAAAAATAATTCATTACCATACTTTCCTGTCACTTTAGTGAATTACCTATAAGTTTTTGCCCAATATATATTTACCTGTCTCGAGAAGATCAACTGGGTTTATGTTCCTTCTGAAGATTTAACAACAAAAAAATGTTTAAGGTAAATGTAAAATTGAAAATATTAAGTAAACGTTTCTTCTCTTGTTGGATATGTTTTAGTCTTCCCCGGAACATAAACAGCAACCTGACTTGATTCAAACATGTGGCGTCTCCGTAGCGTAACCTCATACGACTGTTACTACAGAACCGAATCCTCAAACGCTTCTCTGGAGCGCTCGGCCGTGGCTACTGGCGTGTAAGGATGTCATCTGAAGCATCCTCTTTGTGCAGCGTGAAGCTCGCTTTGGGAGGCTGTTGTGATGTCATCTCTATGTAAGCCACAGGCACCACCATCTTGGATTACTCACACCTCCTTGCTCGCTTTTGTCACGTCATCGGTGTGTTGCCAAAGCGCGGCCATCTTGATTACTCACAGCATCCCTGGGATCTCGCAATGATTTCGCTCCTCCGCACCGACCTTGCTACATAAAGGGCGTGTTACTTGATGCTGAATATTCTTGTCAGAAGCTCTGAATAAGATGTCTCTCTCTTCCGTTCCCCAACAAGGAATGAAACTGCGCTGTTGTAGATGCGAAGGAAAGAGGTGGGGTATTTTCCTCGGTAAATAGAAAACTATGAATATGGATATAAGAGTGGAAGTAAGACGGAGAGGATAGGAGGGAGGAGGAGGAGGAGGGACGAGAGAGAACGAGGAGAGAGAGAGGGAGAGGAGGCACTGAGGAGAGGAGGAGCGGACGAGGAGAGAGAGACAGAAGAGAAGGGAGAGGAGAGAGAGATGATGGAGGGAGGAGGAGAGATGAGAGAGAGAGAGATGGAGAGAGGAGAGAGAGAGAGGATGAGAGAAAGAGAGATAAGCCGTCAGGGTGAGGCTAGTGAAACTGAAACACCGGTTCAGAATTGACTTGAATAAGTTTGTAATACAATTGGAACAGGACAAAAATAGAGCCCGTTATATTATATATTCATATAATTTAATTTAAATTCAATTCAATTAAAATAAATTCAATTAGATTTCACAGTGGATTTTTTGTTTTAATGTATAGTCCATGCTGACTTTTTTATTATTTGCTTTAGTCTCCCCATGATTTGAGTCTTTGATACTCAATTCATGTGCTGATTTTTTTTTACTGTTGTATTAAGTTTAATTAGGATATTAAAATACATCTTTTGGTAATCACTTCTGTGCGATATTTTTGTTTCTTACAAGGAGTTTAAGTGGTAATCAATAAGTGCTTTAATCGTTTTTTTTTTTGTAAGTTTTCTATGAGTACGTCTTCTATGAGTACTATGAGTATGGTACGGTAGAGCGACGGTCTTGCTTCATGCACGGTTGGGGTTCAATCCCCGACCGTCCAAGTGGTTAGACACCAATCCTTATCCTGACCCTTCCAAGTGCTATATAGGCTTGGGTGCTTTCCCCTGATAATTCCCTCCCCTCCCTCCCTCCTTCCCCAAAATTCCTATTCTTAACCCTACTAAAATGCAAATTTCCCTTTTTTTTTCCTATCGTCCTCATTCTCAGGCTACCCTAGTCACATGAACTGCTTAATACCAACGCTTCTGTTAAGCTACAACTCCACACAATCCTTTTCAACCTATCCACTTTCTTGCTGGTGTCCTCTCTACCAGTCCAGATACAACAATGATCTTCGATACTGTATTGCCTAGTAGATGATGTAGTCTACTTGATGTAGTCTACTGTATTGCTTCATCTATGCTCTTACCAGTGGTAGATGAGGCTATGTTTGTTCTTCGAATTAACTGCAAAACGATAAATGAGATCAAATTTATATATACTCAATTCATATAATTTGGGGATATAGTTTCCCCAAATTTCCCCCAAATTAAAAAATATCCCCCAATTTGGAATATTGGGGATATTTTGTAACCTTGTTACAAAAAGAGGAGTTATATATTAAGTAGAAAGATGTTATCATAAGTTGTCGAGTTCCTCCCGCTCCTCAGGATGGCGGGCAGGAACCCCGAATGCAGTGGGCATTCATATGCACACATTCATATGCAGTGTATATAATATTATATATATACTATATATATATATATATATAATATATATAAGTATATAATATAATATTAATATATATATATATTAATCTTATATATTATATACATATGTATTTAATATATATATTACATATAATGAATAACATTTCTAAAGTGAGAAAACCGCCTCAGAAATCTTCTAATAGTTTGCTAAAGTAACTTAGAAGGAGATTTCTATCTCTTATGATAATGCACTTCACTCATGCTCACAAGTTCGTAAATAAGTTGTGCGATCGAGTGCAACAAATCCTATTAGCAAATGCGTGTATCATGTAGGCTTCTATTCAGGCTTCAGTGTGGGAATTAAATGAACAATAAAATATTCGAAATATACACTAGGCAGTACTCTATTTAAGCAGATCAATGCACACCACACACACACACCACCACAACACACACACACACACACACCACGCCAAACACGAACACACGCCCTCAAGGCCAAGCGAATAGGGCTCGGGAATTGAAGTCCAAAGGCCCGAGTTATACTCCTTGACGAGGAAGAAACAATTGGGCAGAGTTTCTATCACCGAATGTCCCTGTTTACCTAGCAGTAAGTGTTCTGTCTGGGAGTTAAACAGTTGCTAAAGACGGCATCCTGGGTGTACTCACCAAATTGTGTGTGTGAATGTGTGAGTGTGGTGTGTGTGTGTGTGTGTGTGTGTGGTGTCGTGTGTGTGTGTGTGTGTGTGGTGTATATGTATGTGTGTGTGTGTGTGTGTGTGTGTGTGTCTGTTGGGGGTCATAATGGTAATGTTAATATATTGATGTTCCTGCTTTATGGTGCATTTAATATGGCAGTGAAAATTTGCATACATTGTAACGAAACAATAATTAATTTAAAAATTTTTGTCTTTCTTTCTGGGAGATGTTCTATATTGTTTTGTTTTTTTTTATTTTTGTCTGTTCATTCTCATATATGTGTTTGCTATAGTGTGTATGTGTGTGGTAGGGTTGTTCATTTCTGTTTGGGAGTTTGGAAAAGAATGCGTGTGTCCGTTTCAGTTCAATTTACAGTAATATTTCACTCCACCCGTTCGCGTGCTGCCCAGAGAATGACAAGTTGGGCAGGTATATTATTTTTCAAAGAATGTTAAGATCTTCTGGTATTATTATATAGAGAAGGTCAAGGTATTCTGGCACTATTACAGATTATTATTATACCACTATTATACCACTCAGAGACATGTCTGAATATTCTGGTATTGCTGTTCAGTGATTGATTGGGTGTCCAGGATTAGATAAACTGAAAAAAAATTTCGTGTACATGGACCTTGAAATAACCCATGGGATATATTTTGGTATATCAATGAGGAGGATTTTCCAATCTCCAAAGTAAATAGAGCCGATAGAGCATCGATCTCATACACGTGGTGTTCGCAGTTCGAGTCTGCTAGAACACAGATGAATGGAATTCCTCATTCTATTATACGTAAACTGTTGGCAATCACAACACAATTTAATTGATCATTAAACATGCCATGAAAACAGAGTGAGAGAGTGCTTTGATTTGTGTGTTTTAAAAGCAATGAAAAACGTATGTGAGCGATTTTATGTAAAATATATAATCACTGATAAACAGACAGACACACACACACACCACACACATACCACACACACACACACACACACACGCGCGCACCACACCACACACCACCACACATCACAAACACACACGCACACACACACACACACACACACACACACACAACACACACAACACTGTGGTGGAGGCTGACTCCATACACAGTTTCAAATGTAGATATGATAGAGCCAAGTAGGCTCAGGAAACTGTACACCTGTTGATTGACGGTGAGAGTCGGGACCAAAGAGTCCAGAGCTCAACCCCGCAAGCACAACTAGGTGAGTACACAAGGTCCTCGCAGCCGAGCGGACAGCGCTCTGAATGTCGAAAGTCTAATGGCCTGGGTTCGATTTGCTGCCGAGGCAGAAACAATTGGCAGTTTCTTTCACCTGATGCATCTGTTCACTTAGCAATAAATAGGTACCTGGTAGTTAAACTGCTTCTACGGGATGCATCCAGATGATGTGTAATGAATGTGTGTGTGTGTGTGTGTGTGTGTTGTATGTGTGTGGTGTGTGTGTGTGTGGTGTGTGTTGTGTGTGTGTGTGTGTGTGTGTGTGTGTGTGTGTGTGTGTGTGAGTGTGTTTGTGTGTGTCCTATGAGAAAGAAATATGTAGTAAATATGATCGAGGAAAAATTGGTCGGAAATCCGTACATTGAACAACAGACTATTAGAAAAACGATTTTTAGTTTTGTCTGGGCATATCCTGTTTAATTATATTAGAACTCCTAAGAATTCGAGAGAGGAGGCATTATCTATTTGTTAACTGATCACTTTGACTTTCAGGTGGTGTTTGTGGTGTTTTGATAATGTAATATATCTGCGTCTGAGTGAACATTTAATTCTCAAATGCCCGACGCCAGATACCGCGTGGATCGAATGTATTCTGTGACGTAAATATGTTACTGAACTTCACCAGTGTTAGTAACTTATATACATAAAGAATTCCAGATCTTCCAGAAGTTCATATCATCTGTTATTTTCGATTTTCCAGACTTTGAAGTCATCGGTGATTTCCATGTCATTTATGACTTCCAGACTATTAAGACTTCCACATCTTCCAAAAGTACCAGACCTTTACAAATAAAAATGTAAAAATCCTTTAATTATGTAATATCTAGTCTTTTATTTTTTCACACTATGGCGAAGCAAAGTTTGAATTGGGGATTAGCTCGAAGCCCTGCACCCGATAGCGTTCTAAAAACTCTCTTGTATGAGTTGCATGATTATGGTTGAAGTTTGGCTGAAATGTTGCAAACTTTGAGATAAACAAGATGCTCAAGCGCGCGCCTGTGATTTATGAGGCTGATAACAGTCATGCAAACACAGGAGAAAAACATTTCAAATGCACACAATCGCGACCATCAGTTGCAGGAGAGAGATGGACACTTAAGGGTGAACACAAACTGAAGTCATCACCTTAAGGAGGGACGCGTTAAGAGTACTCCAACAGCACCTATTAAGTAGAGAGAGAGACTTTTAAATGTACACAAACAGCAACCATCAACTACAGATAGAAGAAGAAAGAAAAGAAAGTATCAGAGAGAAACGCCAAGCAATAACTACTATAGCACTTGGAAAGGGTCAAGATTAGTATTTGGGAAAGTACCGGGGAAGGGGGTGAAAGGAATGGTGACCAACCAATTGGACGGTCGGGGGATTGAACACCAACTTGCAT
>WNGS01113158.1:46686429-46702075 GCA_020271785.1 Procambarus virginalis
CTGTTTCTCTCCCTCACTTCCTTTCTTTCTCAATGCCTCTCTCCCTCCGTTTCGTTTTCTCTGCCTCTCGCATTTTCTGCCAGTTCCTTTCCATCCTCTTCTCTCTCCTTTTCTTCCTCCTTCCCGTTCTCATTCTCATCCTCGTTACATCCCGATTTCTATACCTTCTTTCCATTCTCTCTTCCAATAGACAAAACAAGCTCAAGTTACACTGAATCAAAATTATCGACGTTGATTTAATGTAATTAACAACCGCAAAGTTGTTATGAAAAAATAACAATTTCCACATTTCTGACTTCATAGAAGACGTCGATTGTCATAACAGGCATCAATCCTACTTCAAGGGGTGCATGGGGGGTTTCGCTCCCATCCTTACGATACTCCCAATGGAACTAAAATTCACCATGGAAAGTTTTGAGATGCTTGCAGTGCCCATCTGGCTTCCACCTTTTTGATTGAAAGACAGATAATCCTGTTTAAAGATGCAGATGATTTGTTGGCTATTAAGTCTCAAAAAAGCTTCGCAGAATGACTTTGTATGCCAATTTAATTAAGACTTAAAAACGTTAATATTGCGCTAAAGTTTAGTAAATATTCCTTTTAATTAAAGATATTTATAACAAATAAAATAAATTTAATGAAAAATAATGAATTACCTTGATAATTAGATCATTAGACAGTGTGAATTCATTTGCATTATAAAAATATTATCCATTTCACATGAGAACATAATTAAAGGCTAAGTGAATGGGCTTCCACGTGGATTGCATGTTGCATTATAGAGGAAGCGGCCACACTTGACTCCTATATGATCACACAGACCGGTTTTAGAAGCTGATTAAAACTGCTCTTTCATCAGGTTGCACCCTTCAAAAGGCACAATGAAGCTTAATCATAAAGCATACGTGATTTAGAACGTAAGTAGCATTAGATTTATTGAGTCTTCCCTGAAACGTTACACTTCGTAGTATAAAATGTTGATTTGGGTTTAATAATACTGGTGTTTAATTCACTTCGATCTTCGGTTTATGGAGAAGCAGTGTTTACTGGACAATATTGACTGGTCTGACTCTTTAGAAATGGTCCATACAGTGATGGCCTTGCTTATTTCAGGATCGACGTTCGATTCCTGATGGTGGAGGTGGTTGGGCATCGCTCTTTTACTCCGTCCTTACATCACACCTTTAATCTAACTTCTGCCTTTCGTCTATCCTTCTATCCCTTCCCAGGGCACTGCATTCATATGGGTGCTTCCGTCTAATGAATTATTTATCTTATTTCACAACTCATTGGGGTCAACGGTCTATCAAGTCAGAGCATAATATTATTTTAGCATTTTTTTTAGCCAAATTTTTAATTTCTTTGCTATATTTTAAGAGTCTAAGAGGAAATTATGATAAAACGCAGACATTTTCTTTTATACATCAACTTTGCTTGTGAGTTTACTTAGTTGTTATGGGAGGATATTGACCTCCTCTATACCACTATAGATTCTCGCCCAAGGCCATAAGACTCAAACAGAACCACTAGGTTGTTTTCCAAGCACATTGACTTCCTCATAACTACTACGCTGGTGTACCCTATATACGTAAGTTTAATCCACATGGAGTGTCAGGACTAACGGGGCCTTATACTTCCCCTGTGCCCCGCAAGTTCAGCAGACAAAAACTCCAACTTCTGCAACAAACAATTCAGCACGCCAGAACAAACAGAGATTTACCCTTTACGCAGCTGCTTGGCACAAAACAAACGCTCGGTATTAAATTGCGAGCAACACACACACACACACACACGCACACACACACACACACACACACACACACACACACACACACACACACACACACACACACACACACACACACACACATGCTTTATCGCAAGTTATGCTCAGAATATTGCATTGTTTATGGCCTGACAGATATCAACATTGTTTTATCTAAGCGTTGCAAGAGAATTCTCTGCTGGAAAGCAGGGTAGTGGAAATGGGGGGCGGTAGAATGGGTGGAGGGGGGACTAGATGGAACGGATTGTAGAAGTTTCAGAATTAATAGATGGTTGAACTATCTTGTTCTGGCAAGTCGTTGTAAAAGTCTAATCGATAACGGTTTTTTTTTTATTTACAATCGTAATTCGGATCGTTTTCAATGACGGGTTTTAGTTATAGAGGTTACTATATTCGCCAACGTCTAATTCACATCAATAATTTATTTCAACATTGATTCTATAAATATTGTTATGATACGTTTGTGATTTGGGTAGAAATTTTAGAGGAGATAGAGGAGTAATACGTTTTCCCTCAGTAATGGTTAATATATTTCTACTTGTATTCTCCATCTCTCCACAAAAAGACACTGTATCTTAAACAAATCCACAAGGGCCGTGACGAGGATTCGAACCTGCGTCCGAAAGCATCCCAGAAGCTGCCTTAATCGACTGAGCTACGACGTGGTAAAACATGGAATTAGACGTTGGCGATCATAGTAACCTCTAGAATCTGTCTATATCTAGAACCCGTCATTGAAAACAGTTGGAATTACGATTGTAAATAAAAAAAAAGTTATCGATCAGACTTTTACGACTCACCAGAACAAGATAGTTCAACCACCTATTAAGGCAGCTTCTGGGATGCTCTCGGACGCAGGTTCGAATCCTCGTCACGGCCCTTGTGGATTTGTTCAAGATACAGTATTTTGGCTGATTGTCAGTTGTGGATTTGTTCAGTTGATGCATCACGCTATTGTGATTTGTTTGTGTAAATACTGTATCTTTTCCATTTTCCTATCATTGATTTTCTAGTTCTAATTATCAAGTCAATACTTTCTCACACTATCTTCATCATTATTCTTTTAAGCTAGGTATACAATTGTATTCATTATATCAGAAAATATAAAAACATTGGACAAAATTACATCTTTCTTGATTAATTAGAATCTGAATGGATGCTTGGTCAGGTAATGTAATTACCACAAGAGATAGCTAAGTCTTTTGGCTATATAGGAATTTGAACCCTTAGGTGCCGTATAAATAAGCTTATTGTATTCTTGAAACATACTGAGAATGGCTATATTACACATTTCTTTGTTTTGTTACACGAGTTTTCACGTGATTTAAACAGCTATTTGGGTAGATGTGAATGAATTAGCATAAAACCAAGCTCAATAAAATTCATAATGCTTATAGCTGCACAATATCCTTCCTGTCAAGAAATAGGAAGTTTGAGGGACCTCGTCAAGAGCATCTTACCAGCTTGACAAGGTTTAATTTCGCCAATCTATCAATCAATCAGTCAATCAGTCAAGATACTGTCACCGCGGTCCACCGCCTTACCACGAGGGAAAATAATAAATCGAACAGTTTTTCTGACTTTTCAAATATTTATTCGACTTTGGCTTTGTCCTGCAGTTTCATATGAAAAGTGTTATTTCGTTATTTGTTTTGCTATATAATGGAAAGATACCAAGTGGCAAATATAAGTTTTACTCACAATATAATTTTTTTATTGCTGGGCGATTAGGCAATACATATTTTTGTCTGGTTTATGCTTTGGTCAAGGAAATTCGTTAACAAGGTCACTCCTCGCTTGCTTTCGGTTTCATACGAGTTACATACAATTGCTGGATAATTAATGACAGTAATATGTAAATACCCACAATCAGATCATGAATGCTAGGCTCACAAGCGCGCGCACACACACTCACAAACACATAAAACACCACATCACAGTAAAACAAACACACGCTAATTAGCACGGGTGACACCTGCACACAGGTCACAGGTGGCACCTGAGCAACCAAGAGACATTGGAAAGAATTTGTTTAGCATCAAACTAATGAACAAATGGAATGTATTAGCCATTGATGTGATGGTGGTTGACTCCAGTACATAATTTCTGATGTAGATATAATAGAGCACAATAGGTTCAAGAACTTGTACACCAATTGACTGGCAGTTGAGAAGTGGAAGCAAAGAAACAAAGCTCAAACCCCGTTAGAGTAAAGAAGCGAATACAACTTGGTGCGCGCACACACACACACACACACACACACACACACACACACACACACACACACACACACACACACACACACACACACACACACACACACACAAAGTTCAATGTAGTCGTAGTCTGAAGGGCCTAGCTTCGATTCCCTGCCGAGGCAGAAACAAATGAGCAGAGTTTCTTTCAACTGAGGCCTATGTTTACCTAGTAGGAAATAGGTACCTGGGAATTAGACAGCTGAAATATGCAGATTATTGGATATATATAATATATAATATAATAATAAAGGTTAGACATATTTCTCACTCTTTCTCTAGAGTCAGTTTATTAGGCAACTGACGGTTAGACTGGCTGAGACAAAAAGCTGACAGCTTAAACCTGCAAGCACAAATATCAAATAGTACACACACAACAACAAACACATATTTTCTCTCACTCGGTCGTAAATTACTCTGAAAATGCAAGAAGAAGTTCTTCACAGTGGGTAATTGCCAGGTCAGCCTGTGAGGCTGCTTAAACCTGAGACACTCAAAGACTCGCCAGAGATCCCGGAGGGGGAAATTATTCTTGTTGTCTCCATTGTAAATAAAATACAAAAGAACATCACTCGGAAAGTAATTTAAGATAATGCAAAATCAATGATCCCGGGGAATTGTAACTTTAAGACCCACCTAACTGGGGATTTTCATAGCTTAAATATATATTATATATCACCCTGCCCGAAACGCTACGCGTACTAGTGGCTTTACAAGATTGTAAATACCATCCTGTTTTCTCACAAACCCAATGTACCTTCTTGTATATAAATAAATAAATAAATGTGTTGCATTGGTGAAACCGTAGCGAAAATGCCCTTTCTATAATATGTTTCCTCGGCTTCAAGACGGCTCCGTCTGTCTGTCCCGCTTCTTTCCCATCTAGATTTCCAGCTGGTGACAATCCCCCCACCTTCCTACCATCTGGCCACTTGTGCTTCACTTCACTCATTGGTAACCTATTCAGACTTATTGGCCATATACTCATCCGCAACTAACATATCGTAATTACCAAGTTACATCTTACATCATCAAGTTACATCAAGTTACATCATCACATGAATCTTTGATGCCAAAAATGGATCTAGTGAGGCTGAGGTTATGTTTTATCTATGGATTTTACAAAGTATTTCTGGGCATAAGTGGTGGTGATAGACAAAGTTATCACGTCATATCTTTTGCAACACATGCAACGCCTGTTATAATGCGATTGCTGTTGTGGAATGTCTTTGGGGACCGTCCTTTAGTTTACATGGGGACCATCTGAACAAACTATGTATGGATCGGTCTACACTGATCAATTTTGTTCAGGGTCAACCAAATGAGTAGCAATTGTCTACTATAAGGTCACTCGCCTACCATTTATGCTGCCACCCACCTAGCATCATGCAGCTCACCTGTCAGCTTGGACACCAGCCTACCATTTCGTTATTACCCATCTACCATCCTATCACCCTATCTATCATAACATCTGACTATCTACGCACCATCCGGCCACTCACCTAGTATCCGGCCACCACGTATCATCTGGCCACCTACCTACCACCGGCTAATTAAAATGCTCTTCATTAGAAAATTGATATTAATGTCAGTGTTCTATTTTCATTTGTTATTTTTCTTATATTTAGGGTCTTGGCTATTTTTGTCAATAATTTATATAATGCATATATTACATAATTATTTTTCAACTTATTTATATACAAATTATTAATATTTATTTTTTTATTAACTTAGTATAACATTAACAGTTCATGCAATAGTAATTATCCGCTGTTCTCACTCGGAAGAACAATTAGATATTTTTCCTATGAAACTATGCTGGAAAATTGTCAAGTCTTTGTCTATCAAAATTAATTCAGCATCAACCTGCTAATGGCTCAATCAGATATGCTGTTTGATCCATGAGGCATGATAATCAAACAGTGTTACCATATCACAATTAAGTTTCATAACGTTAATTATTATTTTAACGTTACACAAAATCATCATTAATTAGGGACAAAAAGTACGAAATCTCGGTGATTGACGACAAAGAAAGTGATTGATGAATACAAATTGAATTAGCAGATTCTAAATTGTTTAATGTTTCTCTCGTTGATATATGTGTACACATCTAATTATACTCGCCTACTTGTCATTGCACATCCAAGCTTCAACTCCTGGGCCCCCGAATATTTTGTATTGCAAGCAATGGGTGTTCCCGACCATAGTGATTATTTTAATTTATTTTTTATCCTACACAATTATCGATATTACTCTTTCTATAACTTACCTTATTTTGTCACACATTCTTACACTGAGCATTGTTTACGTATATCCACATGGATCTTTTTTAATTAATTTGAACAGAGGAAGGAATTCCTTTCATTTGAGGTATTTTGCCAAAAATAAAAAATTATAATGATTCCATCACTCTCGGGAAACCGGTATGAACTATCGGATGAATGTGGAATGTTATGAAATTTTATGAAAATGGGTCAAATTCTCTGATATATTTGATTGAGGTGGAAACAGAGGAGAGCAGAATGTGTTATCTTGAGATGATTTCGGGGCTTAGCGTTCCCGCGGCCCGGTCCTCGACCAGGCCTCCTTTTTATTACACCCATCCAGGAAGCAGCCCGTAGCAGCTGTCTAACTTCCAGGACCCTATTTACTGCTATGTACCAGGGGTATTTTGGTGAAAGAAACTCGCTCATTTGTTTCCACCTCCAGCAGAGATCGAACCTGGAACCTCAGAACTACGAATCCGAAGCGCTGTCCACTCAGCTTTCAGGTCCCTATGGCCTGTTGGGTTACCAACCTCTCCTCTCAGGAATCAGTATTTGGACCAATTTATATATTATGTGTTTTTGAGCGATTAGAGAGAACAGCATCGTTCAATCTTGAGGTTATCTTGAGATGATTTCGGGGCTTTTTAGTGTCCCCGCGGCCCGGTCCTCGACCAGGCCTCCACCCCCAGGAAGCAGCCCGTGACAGCTGACTGACACCCAGGTACCTATTTTACTGCTAGGTAACAGTTCTACCCGATGATCGCAGAGGACTCCAACACACTGCCAGTGTTGTGGACTGTGGCCATGAATTCCTGGATGACTCGGACAAAATATAATAATGATCGGACATATGGCTCTTGCAGCTCATATCCAACCGGACTTTTAGCGTCGTTTTTCCCAACGGACACACGTTCCCATCTAGAAGTGAAGAAAGTATCCCGTTACACATGAACAATGTCCCATCAGCGGCATATGCAGGATGGAAAATAACATATAAATTTCATTATGAATCTGCACTCGGTGTAACTATAAGCTTTTGATATGACATAAATACATCACATAACCTAGATTATTTGGCTGATTCTTGAATTGTATTGAACTTAGGGTTAAAATGTTTTACAACGTACACAAACAAAGATGAAGGAAAATTTGTTTTTGGCCAAGAAGACAGCAAGAGATGGAAATTAAATACCAAGATCAACTTTACACACACACACATTATAGAAAAGTAGTGATAATATGTTCAGACAGAATGACACCAAATTCACTGGGAATTTCAATATTAGATTTGGTATTCAGGAAACTCTTAAGATTATTTAGGTGTATATATATTATATATATATATATATATATATATATATATATATATATATATATATATATATATATATATACATATGTGTGATTTCCTCCGAGGCTATGGGTCCCCCTTCTTCCAGCCAGAGGTGGTACTCCCTTCCTATATATATATATATATATATATATATATATATATATATATATATATATATATTATATATNACACCAGCATTTGAAGCAGGAGGAGCAGTGTGAACTAGATTGCTACGAAGTGTGTTAGTTTGTCGAAAGGCGAGTTTAATGTCAAGAGGACGAAAGGTATTGGTAAAAGTTTTGAGTTCAGATATGAAGGGAAGGCATAGTACAGTGCTACTACTGTTGGAAGCAGGTTTAGGATGAAAGAAATTTCGTTTAGCTTGAGAGTAGGCAGAGTTGATGAAATGCAAAGGATACCAAGGCGAGAGAATGATTTGTAGATAAAGGAAATTTCAGAATCAAGAAACTGAGGGTCGCTGATGCGTAGAGCGCGGAGGAAGAGAGAGACGAGGACATTTTCTTAACAGAAGGAGGATGGTAGGAAAAGAAGTGAATGTACATGCCACTGTGCATGGGTTTACGGTAGACAGAGAAAGAGAACCCAGACACAGAGCTGTGAACATGAACATCCAGAAAAGGAAGGAGGGAATTAGATTCCCACTCAACTTTGAAATGGATAGAAGGAGCCAGATTGTTAAGAGAGGCGAGGAAAGGCTGGAAAAGATTAAGGTCATGAGGCCATAAAGCAAAAATGTCATCAACATAGCGAAGCCAGAGAGAGGGACGAGTATCAATAGAAGGAAGAAGAACAGTTTCGAAGTATTCCATGTAGAAATTAGCAAGAACAGGGGAGAGAGGGGAACCCATAGCGACACCGAAAGTTTGAGTGTAATATTTACCGTTAAAAGAGAAAGAATTAGATTCAACACAGAGTCTAATGAGATAAAGGAAAACGTCAGTGGGAAGAGGGAGAGGAAGAAGGCCCTCTGACGCCTTCCGTCTAAGGAAAGAGAGAACGTTATCTAGCGGAACATTTGTAAACAGAGAGTCAACATCAAGACTAAGCATCTTACAAGAGGGTTGCAGGCGCAGTCTTTCTATGAAGTCCTGAGAGTGACGAAGGTGGGCAGGGGAAAAAGTGCCAAGGTAAGGCGTCAGGGTTTTAGCGAGCCAGGAGGCAAGAGAATAGCTGACAGAGCCCCGTGAAGATATGATAGGACGAAGAGGAACACCAGGTTTATGAGTCTTAGGAAGACCATAGAAATAAGGAAGAGAAGGGCAGATGACACGGAAACGTTTAATGAGATCAAAGTCAGGAGGGCAAAGACTAGAGAGCTGTCTTAGTTTGCGGTTAAAACTTCCTTTAACCGCAAACTAAGACAGCTCTCTAGTCTTTGCCCTCCTGACTTTGATCTCATTAAACGTTTCCGTGTCATCTGCCCTTCTCTTCCTTATTTCTATGGTCTTCCTAAGACTCATAAACCTGGTGTTCCTCTTCGTCCTATCATTTCTTCACGGGGCTCTGTCAGCTATTCTCTTGCCTCCTGGCTCGCTAAAACCCTGACGCCTTACCTTGGCACTTTTTCCCCTGCCCACCTTCGTCACTCTCAGGACTTCATAGAAAGACTGCGCCTGCAACCCTCTTGTAAGATGCTTAGTCTTGATGTTGACTCTCTGTTTACAAATGTTCCGCTAGATAACGTTCTCTCTTTCCTTAGACGGAAGGCGTCAGAGGGCCTTCTTCCTCTCCCTCTTCCCACTGACGTTTTCCTCGATCTCATTAGACTCTGTGTTGAATCTAATTCTTTCTCTTTTAACGGTAAATATTACACTCAAACTTTCGGTGTCGCTATGGGTTCCCCTCTCTCCCCTGTTCTTGCTAATTTCTACATGGAATACTTCGAAACTGTTCTTCTTCCTTCTATTGATACTCGTCCCTCTCTCTGGCTTCGCTATGTTGATGACATTTTTGCTTTATGGCCTCATGACCTTAATCTTTTCCAGCCTTTCCTCGCCTCTCTTAACAATCTGGCTCCTTCTATCCATTTCAAAGTTGAGTGGGAATCTAATTCCCTCCTTCCTTTTCTGGATGTTCATGTTCACAGCTCTGTGTCTGGGTTCTCTTTCTCTGTCTACCGTAAACCCATGCACAGTGGCATGTACATTCACTTCTTTTCCTACCATCCTCCTTCTGTTAAGAAAAATGTCCTCGTCTCTCTCTTCCTCCGCGCTCTACGCATCAGCGACCCTCAGTTTCTTGATTCTGAAATTTCCTTTATCTACAAATCATTCTCTCGCCTTGGATATCCTTTGCATTTCATCAACTCTGCCTACTCTCAAGCTAAACGAAATTTCTTTCATCCTAAACCTGCTTCCAACAGTAGTAGCACTGTACTATGCCTTCCCTTCATATCTGAACTCAAAACTTTTACCAATACCTTTCGTCCTCTTGACATTAAACTCGCCTTTCGACAAACTAACACACTTCGTAGCAATCTAGTTCACACTGCTCCTCCTGCTTCAAATGCTGCTGGTGTCTACTCTATTTCCTGTTCATCTTGTCCTCTCCAATACTTTGGCGAAACTGGCCGTACACTGAATGACAGACTTAAAGAACACAAGAGAAGTGTTAAGTCTGCAGACACTAACAATGCTCTCTTCTGCCATGTGAGGGATTCTAATCATCCCATTGATTGGTCTTCCTCCAAAATAATCTTTCCTGCCTCTACTCTTCACAGACGCCGTCTTGTAGAATCGGCTCTTATACACCAAGTACCCAACATGAACATGAGTCCTGGCTTTGTTGCTGTGGACTCTTCCCTTTCACAGTACATACTCAAATGCTCTAATCTTTCTAACAAACGTGACTTAACATAAGCTTACCCCTTCCATTTATCTTTCTTTCTCTTTCCTTTTCTTTCTCTCTTCTCCTACGCTCCCTTGCTATCCTCTTCTTATTCCTATTACTTTTCCTTCGGTGGTTATAATGGGAGCTGCCTCGTATGGGCCAATAGGCCTTCTGCAGTTCTCATTATTACTACTATTCTCTACACCTTACTTTCCTCCTCACCTCTCTCTTGCCTATTTATTACCCGTTCTCTACCTCCTCATCACAAGCGACTTGAGAATGGTCCAGGACGGACCGAAACGTCGTCGTCCCTTCAACTTCTAGTGTGTGGTCTGGTCGACAGAGTATTTTTTCACCCTGATGCCCCTGTTACCTAGCGTTAAATAGATACCTGGTTGTTAGACAGCTGTTACAGGCTGCTACTTATGGGGTTCGGGGGGGGGGGAATAAATACAAAATTAGAAGTTATTATAATTTGATTGATTGACAGTTGAGAGGCGGGCAGAAAGAGCAGAGCTCAAACCCCGCAAGCAAAACTAGATGAATACACACACACACACACACACACCAATATATAATATATATAATATATATAAATATTTATATTATAATATATTTAATGTCTATCCATCATCACTACAATCATCATATATATTTCCATCATCATTACTCCGTACATTGAGGCATATAAATTATTGGTAACAATTACCTGTCGAAGATGCTCTCCATCTCAGGCTCAGAGATAAACACCAATATCTTGTACAACTTAATTTAACTGTAACTCTGTTGAAGCTATATACCTTCCCTGAGTCACTAACAACTGAAATTTTCGTTCCCCTGATGGTACTAAATTTCGTTGGAAATGGGTTTCAACTCTCAGCGTCACGCCAAATGACCTATTTAGCTTTGTTATTGCATGTTATTAAGTCTATGTTTCTCTGACAGTATATTGAGGATTAGAAAAATGTTGTTGAAAATGTATCATAAACATGTCCTTACAAAAAGTCTGCTTCCGATGATTTTATATATATATTGTTTTTTTGGGGGTGGAGGTGGTATTATATATAATTTGTCACAGGAACTCGGCAAAATGTATATTTAACGCGACTGTGAGAACACGTTTGCCTCTTTTATCAACAATTTTTTTCCTTTTCTAAGGTGTCGAACTTCATCGACTCAAGCCCGGCGACAGATGTCGATTTTGTGAAAGGACGATTTATACTTTTTTCAATCTGGCTCGAGATCGAGCATCCGCCGGGCTCAATATCTCTAAACGAAGCCATTCAGCCGACCTCATTAGAGTCGTAATTTGACCCAGAGCCCGCCCAGACTCCTCCCCCACCTGGAGAAGACTTGAAGCAAATTCCACACAGTTAATCACCAGCAAGACACCCGAACTTCGTCGCTACTGCCCGAGGAAAGGCAGAAGTTGAAATCGCGTATTTCATTAGATTTACAGCCAATGTGAGATACCTTTTTGATGGTTTTGTAATAGACACATTTCTATAGTTTAATCTTGCATGGGGACGACTATGTGAATATTTCCCTTAGGGGGGATTAGGGTACCGTGTTAAGGGAAGCGAGGGGTGAATGGGAGGTGTGTTACGAAAGGGTTAGGGGAAGAGGAATGGAGGGTTAAGAGAGATGAGGACTGAGTAACTGGAAGCAAGAGGTGGTAGAGAGAGAACAGTAAATAAGTGAGAGAATAATATTGAAATTTTAGAACTGTGAAAGAGAATACTTTTGAGAAAAATATATAAAACTAAATGCATTAGAAAATTCAACGACAAGGAAGAAGGAACACAAAGAAAACAAAAAAAGAGAGAGATATGGAGTTGTAAATCTTAAAAAATGAATTGACAAATTGAAAAAAGGAAAACAAAGAGACAAAGGGAATAACAAGAGACCAAAGAAATGAACCACTGACGAATACTTGCGAACTGACAGACAGATATATACAGTCCAACAAAGGAATCAACATAGCCATTACACAGTCAGACTGGGCCATCCCGTCTCCCTCGTAACAAGTAAAACCAATTTAACCTAAGTTTAAAGCCACTAAGACGAAGGCAGGTGTCGAATCTCTCTGTCTCTCTCTTTAAGGAAGAGAAAAGAAAGGCACATAAGGCTTCAAGTGACCTTCCTAAATTGGATCAGATCTGATTTTGGGTTCTGAAGAGGCACCTGGTGGAAAGGGACGTGGGGCGGTTATAGCCAAGATTGAGGAGTTACTGACCATAGAACTGAGAAAAACTCTTAGAGACCCGCACCACATATAGGCTTTAAAAGCAATCTAGTCTCGGAGGCAAGATGCTCTCAAAATCTTTTCTGTCGTGATTTGAAGCGATAACTGTTTTCATGGATATGTCAAAAAAAATATATATAGTGTATATATATATATATATATATGTATAATATATTAATATGTGTATACATATGTATATGTATAAATGTGTGTTTGTGTAAATCACGAAGAAGTTAACACATGATGAATATTATGACAATCTGTAATCATGAAATTAAAATGAAACAAAAAAATAACTTATGCGTTTTCGTATTAATCGACGCCTCTTCAAAAGTATAATAAATGAAAATTATACTTGAATATAAAGATAAATATATATACGCACTAGATTGGTTCCCGGCGGTGCCCGGGTCTCTGTCCCTCACCCTTCTACTCTCCCATTCTCCCTCTCTCACAATGGGCAAAACAGACGCGAGTCATATTAAATCAATAGAAAATAACTTGGGGCAGTATGGGGACTTGAACCAATGTATTCAGTTGAGTCCCAGGTTGAGTAGCTTTTGTTCTTCTGTCTTGGCGTAGTGGATTAAGGCGTGTGTCTGGTGTTCATCAGAACACTGGTTCAGGTCCCCCACACTGCTCCAGCTGTTTTTCGCATTGAAATTTCATGCCATTCTGATTTGTGTAGTAAATCAATGTTGAATCAACATTATGTTGCTTCAAATACATAATATTTATTATTAAATCAATTTTTATCGATATGGAAGCAACTTAATCGTGTTGGGTCAACATCAATAACGCTGAGAAATCTGTTGGTAAACACACTATTGACAATGAATCCCACTTTTTAAAATTCATACGAGTCTGTAGTTGTCGCAATATGAATCAAACGTAATTATGGGGGTTGGGGTTGACCCATACTTACTACATTTGCCATACAATCACAATTCACCTTGGTAAGTTGTGTGAGGCCAACCACAACCATCTGGCCTCCAAACTCTATTAAGAGTTTGGCGGCCAGATGGTGCTAAGGGTTGATTTGGCATCATGTCAAGAGGCATTTGTTTCATTGATGCCAACTTCGTCCAAGCCATCTTGTTTACATATCCAATAATAATGAATGTTAAATATTGGGAGAGACGAGCCTATACATTTATATTGATAATGAAGAAGAATATTCATCAAAAGATGAACAATTTTATTTATTTTTCTTCCACTTGATGATTTCCTCATGTCTTGCAATCGTTTGCTGTGATTTACACCATATCGGGCCGTTTTGACAGCATTGGTCTTAACCGATGTAAAACCGAACATTCACCTGTGTTTAAAGCGAATAAAGGTGGAAATATGAAGAGTTAGATTACAAATTGGTAATAAAAAATCCCCAGAATGATGTGCTTCTACAACTTAAAGGCAAGCTTCGTGTATCTCAGATGCATGTTAAGCAACGTTCGTTCAATCTTTTCTATTATGGGACAGCAACAGGGATTCTGCCTCAAAAGAAAATATCTAGAGGCACCCAAATTCTAAGAGACAGTGTGAATAATGTCATCAATTCAGAGGCAGCTTTGGTCATACCGTGAACTTTTATTGTGCATTTTAAAATTTAATTATATAAAATATATACGATTCCCAAACCACACATCAGATGAAGGGACGACGACGTTTCGTCTATATTAGCAGCAGCAGAGTGCGCCATATTTTTGCAACAATAACTCGAATATAATAAAGAGTTCTAAACCTGATTTAATCTGATGGATAAATTTAATTAAAAACAAAACAAGAATAATTCGATATTGTTGGATTTTAATGACTCCATTAGAGTGGTAACTGACATTGAGATAATATTGTTTGCTACAATTAAGCCATGGACATGGCTTCGACAAGGGGGGGGGGGGGATTTCCATATTTCCCACAAGCTCAATATTCTTGGTATCTCATGCCTCCCAAATTCTCTGAACGGCATTTTGGAGCATTGAATGTGATTGGTGAACCACGCACCTCTACTGCACCTCCGCGTCCAGAGACAGATGAAGCGTTTAATGTCCTCGTTCCAGACGTGACTCCACGAACACCAGCTGAGAACCGAGGGTGGGTGGAGACTTGATCTTGCACCAGATGCTAGAGAGAGGGTACAAACCCACACCAGCTGTTGGGGGTTAGTGAACCTTATACCAGCTGTTAGAGACACAGCTGTCCCCTTTTCTCCCCTGTCTCTCTCATACACACACACTGACACTCTCTCATACACATTCACTATATTCTCTCTTCTCTCTCCTCTCTTTCTTTTCTCTGCCAAGGCGCTGCTCAGTCTCTGCCCTGGGCGTTAACGAATGTATAATACAACAATATGAGATGAGATGTGACAGAACGGTTCGTCATCACGTACGATGGTCTCCATTCTGGGTTCGAATGAGGTAGGCTTAATTGGTTTATCTGGTTTAATTCTCCTAATTGGCTTGTATTGTGTGTTATCCAAATTGGTTTTGGCTGATTGTCCTATATTGTGTGTTATTCTGATTGGCTTTGCCTAATTGGTCATTATTATGTGTTATCTAGATTTGCTTTGTCTGGCTGGTTCGTACGGTGTTATCATCAATGTTGTTACTCGACTGATAAGTACGGTTTAATTTTCTGATTGGTTTTTGCCTGATTGCTCCACATACTTTTTGTTAATTTTGAAAGGTTTATCTGGTTGAGTCGTATATTTTTTTAATTTTGATTGTATTATAACTTAATTTCTTTCATATCCAAAATGGTTTATAAAGAATTCAAAATTTTCATGAAACGTATTTAACTTTAACTAGACTTGGAGGTTTGAGAGTTGTGGAATGCCTCAAGAATCTTTTCATCATGAACTACGATTGAATGGAGAGTTTCAAAAGATAGTGATGTTAAGCCCTATGG
>WNGS01113158.1:46703771-46735655 GCA_020271785.1 Procambarus virginalis
CCTCGACAAGCTTAGGTATAGCCGCCCTGATCCCAACAGCGGAAATTCTCTACATCAAAATAATCGATGCCTACAATACTTAGGTTTCTCGAATGCAGTAAACTGCTATTTAATCTGAGATGGAAAAACACCCTTTAGAAAAAAAAACGCTGTCAGGTGACTGTCAGCTCTACACTCTTTTTTATTGTAACTGCCAATCACAACATCGAGGCAAATAGCAAGCACTTGAGAAATATCTTCTCACCACTGACCAACTCATTAAGAAGTTTTTCCCATCAGGTTTACCTGCTTTCACAGAACTCAAGAATCAAGTTGGTCTGTTTTTCCAGCGCTCCAGTTATAAATTGATCTGCCTCAGCAACCCTCCAGTAATCAAGTTAATCCCCCTCCACAGCATCCCAGTAACTAATTTACTTCTCTTCCCCCCCCCCCACCCTTCTTCCCCCAGTTACCCAAAGCGCTCCAGTGATCAAGGGAAAAGCCAGTTAATGCCACATTTACATTCCTTTTTTTTCTCGGACTAAACAAGAAGGTCAAATGAAACTAAATACTGGAAAAAGAGAGATAGAAAAGTTACCTTGTATCCACATTTACATATTGAGAATTGCTTGCCCCGACCAGTATGTGTTTTGGGAGGAAATTTTCCTTTTGTAATTGGACGGAGCGCTGGATTCAGGACCTGCCACGCCCTCCAGTGAAGGAAGAGCAGCTGTAGCCATGAAAGTTTTCTTCCTCCGGGTTAGCGAAGAGGAAGAATAGGGAGCACGAACAGAGAATAGGAATGAGGCAGTGGGAGACACAAGGGGAAGAGAGTTATGTAGTAAAGCAAACTCGAGTGAAATGGATTCATAGAGAGATAAATGCATGAAAACTTACACATAAAGTTTTACCATGACGTCGAATAATAAAAAAATTTTGTGTAGTTGACAAGATTCACGAAAGTTCATTGTTAAACAGTATATTTCTTCAAATTAAATGATTGTGCTTATTTCGTTGACAACTAATTGTTCGGTCATTACGAGCGTATCCTGTGTATTTACAGACGAGAAAATAAATTTCGATTCTATAACTCAGTAGATACTGAAGTTATCATTACTTCAGCTGTTCCTTCATCCAAGCTGGACATTCACAACCAAGCGCGGTGCTTCTCGTTCCTCTACTTCCAAATCTTTAGGTCACGTAAATAGTCAAATTAAAGCACTGGTAAGTCCACGTTCTAACACAAGAGAAAACATGTAGTCGATGCTAAAATTAAGGGAATATGGATTGCAAATATACTGTTACTGTCAGATTGAAAATCTTCCGATTAGGTTACTGAACGAAAGTCAAACAGATGTCAAAAGTTGAGTATTAAGGAATTAATGATTGCTGCATGAAGAGAAATACGTTTATATCACAACACACACACAAACACACATTCCCCCCCCCCCACACACACACACACATTCTCAAACACACACACACAAACCCCATTTGATAGTTACTGTAACAGCATTGTGCTACAAAACGCGGTTACACGTATACACCAAACGCACAATATTTTTCTCCTAATATTCAGAAATATATCGAAAACGACGACCCAAAATTTTCTGCTCAAATATTGGACACAACACGTTAATTCTGGACAGGCCGTATATACATTTCATAGCAGTGAATGCCCCCATGCAGGGACAGCTTCAATGACTAGGCTAAATCACCCCTGGTGCCCACGCAAGCGAACCAGAGCACAAACACATCCCAACACACACAACCGTAAATGCAACGTAGTAACAAGGTCGACACACCGTTGTGTGCTGGAGTTCAGATAAATAAAGGAATTTTCATGACACACACAAACATTCATAGACACACACATACTAACAAATACACACACACTTACAGGGCAGTCGTAGTACTAATTGACTAGGTTTAATTCCCGGCCGAGGCAGAAACAAATGGGCAGAGTTTCTTTCACCACTGATGACCCCTGTTCACCTAGCAGTAAATAGGTACCCTGGAGTTAGATAGCTGTTACGGGCTGCTTCCTGGAGTGTTATTATTTGCTAGAAAGTGCAAATGTATAATTTGATATGGAAAAATAGGTCAGGGAAATTAATTTACAAAACCTTCGGTTAGAAAGTCCAAGAACTACACAGTTCGATCTCTGCAAGCACAAATGTAAATACAAATAGCAATTACATTCGCAAAAGAGAAAATTATAGGAAATTATGAAAGCAAATGATGCAATGCAATATCAGCTAGACAGCCGATTTCATGAGCTTTATTCAGCTCATAAGCTTCATGCACAGCTAGGTGAATACATTTTAAACACAAACATATCTATACGCAATTTAAGAAATCTTTGTTTCATTTTTCACGTGCAAATTTGAATATAGACATATAATAGGATGGACATCGGATCGTATCATTTATCATCATATAATGACCATTTGTATTCTAATTTGAAGAAATAATTCAATGCTCGTTCTATAAATAGCTAAGAGAATTCTATGTTGTAACGAAGCGTAGGAATTTTAATTCGTATATCAGCTGCATTATCGTGAAAAAAATCATATGTGTAATAAAACTTTTTATGTTTAATAAAACATATTATTCGTTTTCCCTAATTTTCAAAAATGGAATATATTTTTATCATTCAAGTATGTAAAGATTTTTTGTGCTAAAAAAAATTTGAGCAGTGCTTAAAACAATGTAAGAATATTAATTCTTGGTTAAGTGACTAATCTATATTTCAGTACTGCCTAAATATGTGTTTTTTAATGCAAGTAATGAGTGCCTGTTAAGTTAATGAGTGTATGTTAAGTTAATAAGTGTATTTTTAGATAATGAGAGTATTTTAAAATGTGTGCTCTCGTATATATGTTAATATGTGATAAGACTATAATCAGCTAGTAATATGTATATTCAACTATTTAGAAACTCTCCAATGATATACTTAACTCAAATCAAAAATTTTAGTCATAAATGAATGTCCATTTATAATTGAGTATTTAATCAAAATTTCAGTACATTATGCCCATAAGAAAAACTAATAATAATAATAACTTAACTCGTAAACATTATAATTATTGTCTGTATAATCTGAGTTCTCACTAAATTCTATCGAAGAGGATGAAAAGTAAGAATGAGAAAGATTGATGATACGCCTTCTCATTCAACAATTATTTAATGCATGATTATAAGAGGAGTATTTAAAGAATCAAGATATTTTCAAAACTTGCTTGTAAATGGCCAAACAAACGTCACTATATCACCTTCACGACACAGCAGGAAAGATCGACCGTCACTTAGCCCCTACAGAAGGACCTGTGAGCCACTCTTCCACCTTAAGGACACAACCTAATGGACTAAGTTTCCTCACTATACATCATCAGGATGCAGTATCCTCCCCCTTCTTGCCTGGGGTCAACATTCAACCTTTCCAAGCTGCAACCCTCAATTTTTCTTTAATTCCTAGTCCCAAGTATCAATTTACTGCTATGTTGATAGAGGTATGAGATAGCTGACAGACCCATTATGCTCTACTATTCCAGTACTGATACAATTTGATAAGACTCCTGAACCACAGCAATGTTCTTTGACATTGCCCCCCAACTCTTTGCCATTCTTATATAAGGTAAATACTGAAGTGTCCTATTATTAAATAACATGTGAGAGGTGTATTCCAGTTTATGACTGAATAGAATTATTTTGCTCGACTTCATATTGATCTCTTATTTATTAGTAACGTCATATTTAAAGAGTATTTATTTAACAATTGTTAGTGGATCTTGCCAAGGAACTAAAGAAGAGAATGTTCTTTTATGGGTAGACAGTTTATTATTTTCCTCTTTGTCAAAAAAATTTCGACTTCATGTTCTTAATAAACATTACAATACTTAGGCAGTATTCTTAACTTCATATCAACAACTCTAATATTGTATGCTAAGATATGCCCTTTATTTAACAAACAACATCGGCGGGCTGCAGTTGCCTGCGAACGTTTTAATTAATGTGCATCCATGTATACTAATCCCGCCTCCCAGATACCACTTCTAAGCGTCCATGTAAAATATTCAATGCCCTTCATGGAAGGAGAAGGTGTTTGAATCTCCTAAGGCATGAATTAATTACCGACGATTCTGACGTCAAGAGTTATTACTATAAATATTTAAGTTGCAACTACAGTGCGAGCTGCTGACTTGAGCTTAACCTTCAGCAGCTGACATACACACCTGCTGATTCCTAACTAAACTGAAACCACGATAACAATAAGAAAGAGATAAGTGGTGTCCTATCGAGGCCTCGTTGGAACATACAACGCTCTTTTTGCACTGATAAGGCACGGTATAAACTAACTTTAGTGGTAACTTTACAACTGGCGAAGTTAGACAAGATTATAATCAACATATAGTTTAAACTCTCGTGGACAGGCGGGCGTGGTCAGCGTACCTAAATGGTAAATGAATATATATATTGCGGTGGGATGTAAGCAGCGTTCTAAATTCACAGTTTAAGACAGTTGAAAACAATTTCACACACACACACACACACACACACACACACACACACACACACACACACACACACACACACACACACACACACACACACACATGAGCCACAGAGACGTTAGAAGGAACTTTTTCAGTGTCAGAGTAGTTAACGAATGGAATGCATTAGGCAGTGATGTGGTGGAGGCTGACTCCATACACAGTTTTAAATGTAGATATGATAGAGCCCAGTAGGCTCAAGAATCTATACACCAGTTGATTGACGGTTGAGAGGCGGGACCAAAGAGCCAAAGCTCAACCCCCGCAAGCACAATTAGGTGAATTAGGTGAGTACACACACACACACACACACACACACACACACACACACACACACACACACACACACACACACACACACACACACACACACATACCCACACACACACACATACACGGGACCAAAGAGCCAGAGCTCAACCCCCGCAAGCACAACTAGGTGAGTACACACTCAATTTGTGTGGTGGAAAATTCTACCACGTGGACACTGGTGGCTGAGTGGACAGCACGCTGGATACGTAGTCCCGTAGACCGGGGTTCGATTCCCGGCGCCGGCGGCGGAAACAGATGGACAGAGTATTTGCAGGCGATGAGTCACAATAACGTGGCTGAAGTATGTTGACCAGACCACACACTAGAAGTTGAAGGGACGACGACGTTTCGGTCCGTCCTGGACCATTCTCAAGTCGCTTGTGATGAGGAGGTAGAGAACGGGTAATAAATAGGCAAGAGAGAGGTGAGGAGGAAAGTAAGGTGTAGAGAATAGTAGTAATAATGAGAACTGCAGAAGGCCTATTGGCCCATACGAGGCAGCTCCCATTATAACCACCGAAGGAAAAGTAATAGGAATAAGAAGAGGATAGCAAGGGAGCGTAGGAGAAGAGAGAAAGAAAAGGAAAGAGAAAGAAAGATAAATGGAAGGGGTAAGCTTATGTTAAGTCACGTTTGTTAGAAAGATTAGAGCATTTGAGTATGTACTGTGAAAGGGAAGAGTCCACAGCAACAAAGCCAGGACTCATGTTCATGTTGGGTACTTGGTGTATAAGAGCCGATTCTACAAGACGGCGTCTGTGAAGAGTAGAGGCAGGAAAGATTATTTTGGAGGAAGACCAATCAATGGGATGATTAGAATCCCTCACATGGCAGAAGAGAGCATTGTTAGTGTCTGCAGACTTAACACTTCACTTGTGTTCTTTAAGTCTGTCATTCAGTGTACGGCCAGTTTCGCCAAAGTATTGGAGAGGACAAGATGAACAGGAAATAGAGTAGACACCAGCAGCATTTGAAGCAGGAGGAGCAGTGTGAACTAGATTGCTACGAAGTGTGTTAGTTTGTCGAAAGGCGAGTTTAATGTCAAGAGGACGAAAGGTATTGGTAAAAGTTTTGAGTTCAGATATGAAGGGAAGGCATAGTACAGTGCTACTACTGTTGGAAGCAGGTTTAGGATGAAAGAAATTTCGTTTAGCTTGAGAGTAGGCAGAGTTGATGAAATGCAAAGGATATCCAAGGCGAGAGAATGATTTGTAGATAAAGGAAATTTCAGAATCAAGAAACTGAGGGTCGCTGATGCGTAGAGCGCGGAGGAAGAGAGAGACGAGGACATTTTTCTTAACAGAAGGAGGATGGTAGGAAAAGAAGTGAATGTACATGCCACTGTGCATGGGTTTACGGTAGACAGAGAAAGAGAACCCAGACACAGAGCTGTGAACATGAACATCCAGAAAAGGAAGGAGGGAATTAGATTCCCACTCAACTTTGAAATGGATAGAAGGAGCCAGATTGTTAAGAGAGGCGAGGAAAGGCTGGAAAAGATTAAGGTCATGAGGCCATAAAGCAAAAATGTCATCAACATAGCGAAGCAGAGAGAGGGACGAGTATCAATAGAAGGAAGAAGAACAGTTTCGAAGTATTCCATGTAGAAATTAGCAAGAACAGGGGAGAGAGGGGAACCCATAGCGACACCGAAAGTTGAGTGTAATATTTACCGTTAAAGAGAAAGAATTAGATTCAACACAGAGTCTAATGAGATCGAGGAAAACGTCAGTGGGAAGAGGGAGAGGAAGAAGGCCCTCTGACGCCTTCCGTCTAAGGAAAGAGAGAACGTCATCTAGCGGAACATTGTAAACAGAGAGTCAACATCAAGACTAAGCATCTTACAAGAGGGTTGCAGGCGCAGTCTTTCTATGAAGTCCTGAGAGTGACGAAGGTGGGCAGGGAAAAAGTGCCAAGGTAAGGCGTCAGGGTTTTAGCGAGCCAGGAGGCAAGAGAATAGCTGACAGAGCCCCGTGAAGAAATGATAGGACGAAGAGGAACACCAGGTTTATGAGTCTTAGGAAGACCATAGAAATAAGGAAGAGAAGGGCAGATGACACGGAAACGTTTAATGAGATCAAAGTCAGGAGGGCAAAGACTAGAGAGCTGTCTTAGTTTGCGGTTAAAGGAAGTTTTAACCGCAAACTAAGACAGCTCTAGTCTTTGCCCTCCTGACTTTGATCTCATTAAACGTTTCCGTGTCATCTGCCTTCTCTTCCTTATTTCTATGGTCTTCCTAAGACTCATAACCTGGTGTTCCTCTTCGTCCTATCATTCTTCACGGGGCTATGTCAGCTATTCTCTTGCCTCCTGGCTCGCTAAAACCCTGACGCCTTACCTTGGCACTTTTTCCCTGCCCACCTTCGTCACTCAGGACTTCATAGAAAGACTGCGCCTGCAACCCTCTTGTAAGATGCTTAGTCTTGATGTTGACTCTCTGTTTACAAATGTTCCGCTAGATAACGTTCTCTCTTTCCTTAGACGGAGGCGTCAGAGGGCCTTCTTCCTCCCTCTTCCCACTGACGTTTTCTCGATCTCATTAGACTCTGTGTTGAATCTAATTCTTCTCTTTTAACGGTAAATATTACACTCAAACTTTCGGTGTCGCTATATGGGTTCCCTCTCTCCCCTGTTCTTGCTAATTTCTACATGGAATACTTCGAAACTGTTCTTCTTCCTTCTATTGATACTCGTCCCTCTCTCTGGCTTCGCTATGTTGATGACATTTTTGCTTTATGGCCTCATGACCTTAATCTTTTCCAGCCTTTCCTCGCCTCTCTTAACAATCTGGCTCCTTCTATCATTTCAAAGTTGAGTGGGAATCTAATTCCTCCTTCCTTTTCTGATGTTCATGTTCACAGCTCTGTGTCTGGGTTCTCTTTCTCTGTCTACCGTAAACCCATGCACAGTGGCATGTACATTCACTTCTTTTCCTACCATCCTCCTTCTGTTAAAAAATGTCCTCGTCTCTCTCTTCCTCCGCGCTACGCATCAGCGACCCTCAGTTTCTTGATTCTGAAATTTCCTTTATCTACAAATCATTCTCTCGCCTTGGATATCCTTTGCATTTCATCAACTCTGCCTACTCTCAAGCTAAACGAAATTTCTTTCATCCTAAACCTGCTTCCAACAGTAGTAGCACTGTACTATGCCTTCCTTCATATCTGAACTCAAAACTTTTACCAATACCTTTCGTCCTCTTGACATTAACTCGCCTTTCGACAAACTAACACACTTCGTAGCAATCTAGTTCACACTGCTCCTCCTGCTTCAAATGCTGCTGGTGTCTACTCTATTTCCTGTTCATCTTGTCCTCTCCAATACTTTGGCGAAACTGGCCGTACACTGAATGACAGACTTAAAGAACACAAGAGAAGTGTTAAGTCTGCAGACACTAACAATGCTCTCTTCTGCCATGTGAGGGATTCTAATCATCCCATTGATTGGTCTTCCTCAAAAAAATCTTTCCTGCCTCTACTCTTCACAGACGCCGTCTTGTAGAATCGGCTTATACACCAAGTACCCAACATGAACATGAGTCCTGGCTTTGTTGCTGTGACTCTTCCCTTTCACAGTACATACTCAAATGCTCTAATCTTTCTAACAAACGTGACTAACATAAGCTTACCCCTTCCATTTATCTTTCTTTCTCTTTCCTTTTCTTTCTCTTTCTCCTACGCTCCCTTGCTATCCTTTCTTATTCCTATTACTTTCCTTCGGTGGTTATAAGGGAGCTGCCTCGTATGGGCCAATAGGCCTTCTGCAGTTCCATTATTACTACTATTCTCTACACCTTACTTTCCTCCTCACCTCTCTTGCCTATTATTACCGTTCTCTACCTCCTCATCACAAGCGACTTGAGAATGGTCCAGGACGGACCGAAACGTCGTCGTCCCTTCAACTTCTAGTGTGGGTCTGGTCGACAGAGTATTGTGTCACCCTGATGCCCCTGTTACCTAGCGTTAATAGATACCTGGTTGTTAGAACAGCTGTTACAGGCTGACTAATTATCGGGGGGGTGGGGGGGGGGGGAATAAATACAAATTAGAAGTTATTATAATTTGATTGATTGACAGTTGAGAGGCGGGCAGAAAGAGCAGAGCTCAACCCCGCAAGCAAAACTAGATGAACTACACACACACACCCAACACACCAATATATAATATATATAAGATATATATAAATATTTATATTATAATATATTTAATGTCTATCCATCATCACTACAATCATCATAATATTTCCATCATCATTACTCCGTACATTGAGGCATATAAATTATTGGTAACAATTACCTGTCGAAGATGCTCTCCATCTCAGGCTCAGAGATAAACACAAATATCTGTACAACTTAATTTAACTGTAATCTCTGTTGAAGCTATATACCTCCCTGAGTCACTAACAACTGAAATTTTCGTTCCCTGATGGTACTAAATTTCGTTGGAAATGGGTTTCAACTCTCAGCGTCACGCCAAATGACCTATTTAGTTTGTTATTGCATGTTATTAAGTCTATGTTCTCTGACAGTATATTGAGGATTAGAAAAATGTTGTTGAAAATGTATNTCCTTGTCTCTGTCTCTATCTCTGTCTCTCTCTCTCTCTCTCCCTCATTCTCTACACCCCCCTCACCGTCTGTGTCCACCAGAATGTTCCTTGAAAGCTTTTTTGTTTTGAGCTGTTGCCTTTTCTTCCTCATTGCACCATGCTATTCAATTCATTTCTATACCTCTTGAACTCCCTGAGCCAACTGCATCTGCACTTCCAACGAGTTTTGCAAGCTGCCTCCAGCTCTCATCCTTACGTGTACCATTTATGTACGAAATGCTTTCAGTTACTATCTTCACCTCTTGAGTGTCCTTCACCCTTGTGTTCCAATTCCCCACTTCTGATTGCTTTTGTTATCGCTCAAGTGATGTTATCTTCAAGGGGGGCAATGGTGACAGGTGAACCAGACGTCAGTTAGTTTTTGGATATATCTTCAGGGTCTGATCTATCAGGAGCATGTGCAGTCTGTGGATACTCATTCGATGTTCTCATTTGTAACTTTGTTTACACAATTTACAAACACTGAAGACTACTGGCCTTGAGCGATGCTCTGGGCGCTTGATCTCCGAGCTAGCTCCTCTCTTCCTCCTTGAGAGGGCGATCTATCAGCAAAATTGATTGATTATTTTTATTGTCTAGACAGATTATTGAGATAAAGTGTGATTATGATATAAATAGATATAGGATTTAAAGATTATAAGTTGTGCTTGATAGTACCACTGATTCTTGTTAGGGATTTGATTTAATCCTCTCCAAAAATCGATTGATGTTCCAACTGTTTTTTAATTAATTAAGTTCTTCTAGATCCTTCTAGATCCTTGAGAAATCGTGCACATAGTCACGTAGACACAAGTGGGCCCTTGTGGCGTACGTAATCAAATTGTCATGAAGGATCTAGTTGATGTATAATACAATATAATGAATCTGATGTGATTCTGATGAGCAATATAGATATTATATGGAAATAATAATGTCTTAGATGATAATGCTGATATAATAGGTCAAATTTCCCACACAGAAGGCGGTAGCACAGTTCAGATGGCAAGGGCACAGGGGCCCACAAGGACCAGGTCACGGGCCACACCAATGCCCCTATCAGGGAGCACAACTTTGGTATGTGGGGGCCCCCTTACTATACATGCTGGGTCTCCTGTCTTAGACCTGCTCGAACCAGGTGGTCCTTGAGAGACTTATTTCTCTTCCATGCAATCATAGGAGGATCTCTAAGGAAGTTTAGCCAGGATGGATATTCCTCGTATGTCTCCTTCATTCAGGACTATACTCTGGTCATTTTCTGATTCAGATGTGTTGCTAAACATGGACAAAATAAAATCGGGAGAATCCATTGCTTATCGTTGCAGTACACAGCCCGTCCTCAGACCAAGTCCATTCCACCCAGCGGTCAACCCCAAAGACGCATTAATAAATTTTAAAATGCTGTTTATTTAAAACAGGAATTTTCTCAAATACAAATTAAAATTATTTTATATTACCATATTGTACATATTTAAGCACTGGTAGGTTAGGTTAGGTTTTCAGGTTCTGTTGGCGATTATTTGTATTTGTAGTAAGTGGGTGAAGCATTTACAGCGTTGTGGCTCAAACAAAAGTCGTCAGTGAAGCACTTGTTCCGGAAGCGTTCGAACGTCATCAGTTGTGAGTCGCGTGTAAACCGCTTTTCATTCATAAACAGGGGGTTTGGCGGGTGGATGGAATCACTTTTGGGTCTTTGTTTGGAGGACGAGCTGCTTGATTCACGAGCATTATGAGGACGGGCTCTGAGCATAACCTGAAGAGAGGTTGTGATGAAACATCACTTGGATTCCAAAAGGTTTTTGAGCGCGTCCACTTGAAGCTCGATAGGCAGACCTTCTGAACCCTTAACTTCCCGTTCAGCCCGTCTTCGTAATCAAAGGCTAAATGCTCGTTAATCTTGCAGGCAAACCAGCTGTCTATGAACGAACGACGGTTTATACTCAACTCACAATTGATAACGTTTAATAATTTATCGAACAGCGCTCTTGCTGACGATCTCTGTTCGAACCACAACGCGGTAAATGCTTCACCCACGTACTTCAAATACAAATATTCGCTAACAGAACCTAAACACCTAACTTGACTTAGAGAAATGCAATATATATATATATATATATATATATATATATATATATATATATATATATATATATATATATTAACTTATATATATATGAGAACAAACATATTTTTAATACACGGTATATTATAACTGACGAAGAAGCGTGGACGGCTTTTCACAGTATTTGGCGGCTTTGTTTACAGTTATTGAACAGTTAATGGGCTCCCAACCACTTCGAGGCTGATTATGACAATAATAACATTTGATGCTCGTAACATTTTAAGGCTCGTAAACTGTTGAACGAATGTAAACAAAGCCGCCAATGATTAAGAAAAGAATGTAGAGATCGTAAATAGAAGCGTAATGCTTGGGGTTGAATCCTGGTTCCGATCATTAAGGAGTTTGCCATAGTTAGTGACAGTCGAATTGTGACGAGTGTGGCGAAAACGCTTAAAGTTTTTTAATTAGAACATTTTTACAAGCCTCAACTGATGTATAAGAGCAGAAAGTGATCAATGACAGTGAGTTATATAGGGACCGGATGCTGTAATGTGTTACAGAGGGATACACGTACTTGAATTAATCGTTAATTGTTTAGTGTGATTCTAAAAGTGCATTGTTATCAGTGGAGAATAAGTGAGAAACAGGACAGGAAACGACGCTACTTCCGTACGTGGCTAAATGTTGACTTGGGAACAGTTTAGTGTTTTGCAAGAAATATCTGTTGAAGGCGTCTTACTGCTGTGGCAAAGTTTGTACTTGTCAACGCCTCTAATACCATCATCTAGTGTTTGTCGTCATCATCCTAAAAGGTAAGTCACTCCTCGATCCCCCAAGCGTCACCTTCGCTTGCCATTAAAATGCGATAACAACAATTAATTAAAATGTGATAATTACCTTGAAAATATGTAATTATTAACACTTATCTTCGTCCTTTCAGGTAACGTACTGAAGATCGTCGACAGGAATCATAATTTTTTAAGGTAAGTTCCTATTTTCTCCTGTTTCAATAATTTTTTTTAATATAGAACACACAGGATGTGGGTGGTAGAAATTTTCGGGAGTGCAATGATTTGTATTGTGGAGACGTATGCCCAAGCAGCTTGGGCATACGTGATAATGTGATAATGTGATAATGACCTCCTGTGATAATGACCTCCTGTGATAATGACCTCCTGTGATAATGACCTCTGAAACTCCGTTATATAGTAGACTCGTCGGGGTGATTCTGGGTCAAAATTACCCATATTAACCCTAATTGTTGTTGTTTTATGATGTTCAGAAATTAACCACAGTCCTTGTGTACAATGGACCTCTTACGAATCGGGAACAGAATACACAGGACGTCTCGGGGAGGGGGGGGGGTCCATTGCAGAGGCAGGTCTGGTATAGGGAGTGCCAACACAAACAACCAGGTAAATCCTTATCTATCAATAACGTGATAAGTGGGTGACCGGACTGGGAGCTGAATTAGACATGCAGGAGGGGAAAATAAGTGATTTTGTTACCAGCTGTTATAGTGTAGAGTAAATAAGAAATTCGTATTTGTCTCCAGACACACACTTAAGGTGACGCAACGGATGAAGTCAGAGAATTCTCTAACACAAACAAATAAAAGTTTCGTACATGTTGATTGAGGTGCTGCAAGTTGCAGAGCACCTTAATTGGGGGCTCAAAGATCTGAAGAGGTAGAAAGTGTGGAAAGGTCTACCTATTAATACCACTTCGCAGAAGTTTGCTGTTGTTTAAGATTCAGATACAGTACTTGGAACAAAAAGTTCCAAGTAGTACGGGCAATGGAGAGCCCGTAGTGGACTAACCTGGCACAGGAGCGGGGCTGGAACTCATTACGCAGCGGGGAAACTACGTCTTAGAAAGGAATAATGGTGTTGAAGGAGAGAGAGATGAGATGATAGGAGATCTTACAATTTTCCAGATTCAATGAATGAGATACACGGTTGATTGTACAGTTGACCAGGAGGTCTCAAATATTTTACAGTTTCCCAATTAATAGTGTAGTGATCAAGTGAATTATTTAATGGCTTGTTACAGAGTTTACAAGCTGAATATTCTGGCATTGGCTCAGCTTCACAAACTCGTCAGGTGTGCCTATAGCGAAGACAAATGTCCACAACGACTAAGGCGGCATTGTCTGGTTCGATCACTGTGCTAATCATACAAATACCTTTTATTACAAAAGATGTTAGAGCAATTAATATTTGCAGCTTCAGCTCTTTTGCGTATATCTTAATTCTGCTATATCTGAAGTAGTCATTTTCAGTGTGTATGCTTTTTAATAATTGTATTAATCTGAATTTCCTTTCTAGTAAGGCTTATTGGTCAATTGATCTACAAAGTCCTGCTCTAGCAATATACACTATGCAGCTACACTATTCACTATTCGTTTACAATATTCACCTCTCCCATTCTCTTGGCTCTGACAATACAGACCTGGAAAACGTCATCCACAATTAATATTTATATGATAAAATCGAGCTAACATGATATATAAATTAAATAAAATGCGATAGCAAAACAATGAGAAATTAATTGTAAGAAAATTTTCAAATACGGTATTAGGACGAACTAAAAAAACACGGCATAATAATCAAAATATATATTTCAATTTAGTTCAGGAAATAAAACGCACGAAATGAACGCCATAAAATAGAACCATGAAAATATATCGCCAAGATATTTTACAGCTTGCATAACAATACAATGGCCATATACTGATGATAATGGCTGACTAACTGTGTGTTAACGAGACGAAACATTCCTGATAATTCCATTCACACGTTTTCACATCAGACTTCCATTCACATCAGGATTTAAATTCCTGATATATTTATTAGGAATATTTATATTCCTTATATTAATGGCTCGGTTACTTGTAATTTAACTTTACCAAACGATCACTATTGACGGTATATTTCATATATATTTTATTCCCCTAAGAACTCTATTGACCCGGCCAGGATTCGAACCCGTGACGAACAGGATCATCCCCTAACGAACACAGTACTGTGGCCACTTCACTAATGTAGACGATCATTGGTTAGATGGTCACGGTAAAGTGAACTTTTGGAAAGGGTTCAGGATAAGGATTTGGGGTGGGACGAGGAGGGAAGGAATGGTGCCCAATCGTCTGGGACGGTCCAGGGGATTGAACGCAAACCTGCATGAAGTGAGACCGTCGCTCTACCGTTCAGCCCAAGTGGTTGATATGGATCAGAGTTTAGTTTAGTTCATTTATTATGCACCTCATACCCATCCCGTGGGCGGTAGTGGAAAGGGTTACAGAGGCATATAATGGGCTCAGGGACGGAACCCCACAATCACTATGGATCAGAAGGATAATGTTTGTGTATTTAAATGTTTACCCAAAACTTACATTGTTTTATTTTTTTCAAAACGTATCGTTCGTCAATTTCTTCTTCTTTTCACACAAGTGGTTACTGAAACAGACGACTGTTGACTCCTGTCAGCTGGTTGAGAACTATCCCATCCCATACCTACAGCTGGTTGAGAACTATCCCCCATACCTACAGCTGGTTGAGAACTATCCCATCCCATGCCTACTTGTTTCCCTGGATACAACCCGCCAATAGTTTAACAACCAGGTACCCAATTATTGCTGGGTGAACACAGGCGAGCAGCTAAGGATTGGCCCCTAGCCAATCCTCCCCGGTCAGGATACGAACCCAAATCGCTTGCGAAGTGCGAGGCGATTGTGCTACCACTAAGCAACCCGGGATATCAATTTATTTTTTTTCTATCTTTCTCTGACTCGAATCGCTGAGTATTCGGTCCCTTCAAACACACACACATTAAACTCCCTCTGAACCCACCGCCTACCACCCTCAGCCCACTCAGAACCCACTTTCAGCGCATCCTCAATCAACTCCAGTCGATCACAAATCCACCCCAACCCACCCACGATCAACTCGGAAAATCCCACCATCTCTCATACATTTATATCCCCCAAATCCTCTTTTATCAATGACCTCCTTTCTAATTAAATATAATTGCCTCTGCAAAATATACTACAGCTAAAGATAATCCTGATTGGTTGTTCACACATAATACATTTTATGTAATTTATAAAAAAGCAACAACAAAACTCATTCGTATTACATTCCAGTTGGATGTATTTGGTTATGTTTCAGATTTATGAAATTCTCGTTTAGTAAGTTTCCACGTGGAGTGCTTGTCTACTTAAGTTAGGGTTTATTATTGTTGACGAGACCACACACTAGAAGGTGAAGGGACGACGACGTTTCGGTCCATCCTGGACCATTTTCAAGTCGATTGTGAAAATGGTCGAATTGAGAATGGTCCAGGACGGACCGAAACGTCGTCGTCCCTTCATTTTCTAGTGTGTGGTCTGGTCAACATACTTTAGCCACGTTATTGTGACTCATCGCCTGCATAGGGTTTATTTCTGTGAACGTTGTGTGTGTACTAATAGTTTGCTATTTGTGCGTGCAGGATCGAGTTATTAGCTCTTGCCTTTCTAACCGTCGGCTGTCTAATGTCTTGACTCCCGATTTATTTTCCTCTCATGTCTACTGTATTTGTTCTGTCTAACGCACTCACGAAGATTTCCTGGATGGAGCTCTAAGCGGCTCTTTCTGCCTTGGTCGGGAACTAAATTCTGAGCCAATTGGGCGACGTTCGACCCAAAGCTCTGTCCACATCAAGCCCCTGTGAGTGTGCGTTTGCGTGTGTGTGTGTGTGTGTGATTCGTGAGCATTAATTGGTTCTATTCTGTTTATGCATAAAAGATCGCGGTTAAGCTCTTGTTCCCACCTTTTAACCAGTCGAATGTCTGATGCAATCACTCCTAACATCAATGTAGACTGTAAATGCGCGTACAGTACTTGCAAAAACTGCTTCATTCATCTTCCGCTTAGCTAAACCAATTAGAAATACCGAAGTGCGAATTCCGGTTTATTATCAGAATCATGACTCCTAGAACACCTGTGAATCAAATTACGAAAGCTGGATCTCTTACCTCCATGATCTCTGCTGATCGGTTTTTCTTGCCCGATTTACGATCTTCAAAGCTCTACCAGGTCGTTCTTAATCCAAGGATATTATTGCTGTGGACGACTTGGTGGCCCAGAGGTTGAAGGCGTCTTAGATGAACAGGTAAGTGCTTTGATACCTTGGCTTGGTTCGTAAGAGTCCTGTTCCTTCAGGGTGCGATTATTCATCAAGAAGCTGGAGTACACTTGCGCACTGGCTATATAAATTGATTTGTGTTGGTTGGTAGAGCGATGGCCTGGCCTCTTACAAGGGAATAGGAATTGTTTCATCACCTATTCCTCTATTCCAAGTACTATCCTGTTCTGAAGTCCCTTCCATGTGCTACATAGTCATATTGGCTTAGTTCTTTCTCCATATATTCTCCCTTACATGCGCTTAATCTATGGAAAAATGGAATGTTTCTCCACATGTACTCCGGGAACATTCCACTTGTTTGTGACTCACAGTTTGTATGAATATATAAATAATTTCATACAAACAACTCATTTATATTTTAAATCTTTTGTATTTTCAAACCTCCCTCTTTGCCCGTCGATCTGTTAATTACCCCTTATCTTTCTAAATAAATTATGTTAAGGAATATATATATATATATATATATATATATATATATATATATATATATATATATATATATATATATATATATATATATATATATATATATATATATATATATATATAAGGTTAGGTTTTACCTTACCTGTAAAAGAAAAGATATTGCCAGCCTCGTCTATTCCGTTCTTGATCTATAACACCGTGATCATGTCTCCTCAGGTCCGTCCCATACTGTTGTATATGTTCCAGTTCCCTCGTCCAGTCTTAAATGCCTTGTTTCACTGTCCCTGACCCCTATCTGTACCGACAAATTTTGGCATTTTACAAATATTTTTGTGCTTATCTTTATCTATTTTAATTTCGATTGTGTATATTTCAGAGCTGATGTGACGTAGCCAGCGTATATTGTGTTGGAAATATAAAGAATCTTTTTCCAGGTTTATAAAGTTCTTCTCGTCTGTTTGTCAGTTCCGTATACACTGTAGACGGTGTTCCATTTATACCCGTCTCTGGCGTTAAAATTGGGGCTTGCGTCAACGGGCATATATATATTTTTCGAATCGTATAACTAGTATAACTACATTGCTCTTGTGCTGTAGTGGTCTTCAGGACTCCCTTTTCACGTTCAATATTTGCTTTACATTTGCTGGGATTAAACCTCAGAAGATATTTGTTTGCCAATTCCTGAAGTTTAAGATTCTCCTCCGTGAATTTGCTGTTTGTGCATTCATGGTCGAGCTGTTAGCTCTTGGAACCCCGGCTTTTCTTATCATTGAGTGACAAATTTATTGACTTGCTACCTATTGTTTCCTGTCACATCTCTAACATTTCTCTCTCACACACGGCTTCGTGGCTGAGTGGACAGCACTTCGGGGCCGTAGTCCTAATGGCCCGGGTTTTATTCGCAACGGACGCGGAAACAAATGGCTAGAGTTTCTTCCATCCTGATGCGCCTATTCACCTAGCAGTAAATACGTACAAGAGAGTTAGACAGCTGCTACGGGCTGCTTCTTAGGGATGTGTGTGAGTGTTAGAGAGAAATATGTGTAGTAGATATAAAAAAGGAAAAATAACTAGATTAGAAATGTGGAGTCCATGAGCTAATAGCTTGATTCTGCAGACACAAATAGTAAATACACACACACACAAACGCACACGGAAATTTGCAACGAGGAAATTGCAAGGTAACTCCTCCCAGAATTTCGAGGGACAGGTTATGACAGTAAGAAACCCGACTATGCTAGAGAAGAGAGAGAGAGAGAGAGAGAGAGAGAGAGAGAGAGAGAGAGAGAGAGAGAGAAAGGAGACACGATCAAATAATTAAGGGGTGATTGACAGAGGACAAAGATGAAATGTTTACAATGAATACCGATAGAATAAAAAGAGCATGGGTGTTGGGAGTTTTCTTTTATTGTGAGAGTAGTGGGGAAATGGAATAAACTACAGGAGCAGGTTATAAACAATATGCTCAATTCACAATTTTAACAGTAAATAAGATAAGGAAATCGGTCATGAGTTATTGCATTAAGACAACAGGAGACTAGAAAAACGTGGTCTAAGAGGTAATGCTCGATTCTTTAGGCTCGAATAGGTGAGTAAACATATCTACAATGCACTCTGCAACCGATAACTAACTTCTTGGTATCTATATTAACTGTTAGGTTAACAGAGGCATCAGATGAAAGAATCTCTTCCCAATTTTGTTTTTGTCTTAGTCGCAGAGGAACCTGGGTCAATGAGCTGCGAGTCTCGAGCACTGTCAGATAAACCGCGAGGATCCGGTATGGTTTTACTATTTGTGCCTTAAGCTTCCTGCAGAAAGAAACTCAGGTAAGAGTGTGAGAGGAAGGGGAGGGAAATGGAGGTAAGAAAATGAATAAAGAGAAGAAAATAAACAGAGAAGAGGGTAAAAAAAGAGGGAAAGAGAGAAAGAGCAAGAGGGTGGAGGGTCCGTGGTACAGGGAGAGAGAGAAAGACACAGACAGACAGTGGATGAGAGAAGTGATAAAGACTATACACAAGGAAGGGTGAGCCAACACGAACCTGACTTAGGGAGGATTTAGAGACGGATCTCCGAATGCTTCAGCGAAGATCAATTTTCTTTCAAGAGATTAATATTTTTATTTTATTTAAATGAACGTATATTCATGCTGACAAAGGCCGCTTGATCTCCCGCCTCTCATCAACATAGACGGAACGTGATGAAGAACATCATGGGGGGGGGGGAACGTGTTGAAGAACATCATGGGGGAACGTAATAGGGAACAATATGGGGAATTTAATAGTAAGAAGATTATAAATGATTAATTTATTGTATTATACATTATCACTTTACACACAAATATATTTATCTAAATAAATATCTAAATATATAAATATACTTTTTATTTTTATTTATTATATATTATATAATGTGTCATAAAAATATATATATATATATATATATATATATATATATATATATATATATATATATATATATATATATATATATATATATATATATAATATATATATAATTATATATATATTTCTACAATTATTTCTCAAAGACACTTTCAAGCCATAAATATAACTGGATTAAGATATAACACCCCTTAAATACAACACATGTTGGGTATAACAAGCCTTAGATATAATAGATAGAATCCTTAATTGCCTCGATAATCCTGGAGGTATTTGTGGCATCAGAGGAGACGACCTCGGACGAATCACCTTTGTGTGTTCCAGTAGATTGTTGTTGTTGGCAGTGGCATCCCAATAATGCTGTCAAAAGCCAAAGTGAGGCCAGCTTAATCTCCGGGCCGAAATCACCAGACGAGACAATGGGTTAGAAGCCTTACAAGTTAGCTTTAAAGCAATCATTCCTACCTTATAAATAGGTATATAAATAGTTATATAAAAATTCCTACCTACCTTATTCCTTATTGCTTGGTACATTGTCGTGTGTATGTTTGCTGCAGACATTGAAGTTTGCTGAACGTCTGCAGAAACTTGTACGAAGGCCGCGTTTCGTGACTTTAAAAGGAAAATAAAATAAAATCGCTTTAAATTTAGAAAGTAAGGGAAGGTTTCCAGTTAAAATGATTCCAGTGCTCACACTCCTAGAATCTTTAAATAATGTCATATATATATATATATATATATATATATATATATATATATATAAGAACTATTTGTTGCAATGGTTTCAGAGCGAGCAAGACATTAGAGTTAGACATTATAAATATATACCACGTCAGGAAGAGTTACACTTAGCAGAAAATGTCTGTTTGTCTTCTTTCATCAAATGTCACCGTCAGATAAGAACCATCATTGCAGAGCTTTTAAGTATTGATGAATGTTAACAAATAATTGATGAACAGCTTCGTCAGGAGTGTTGACCTCTGTATTCAAACTGTCCAAATACTTAATGGACATCAAGTGTTTGTTTATTTTTTACTCTATTGACCACAGTCTCAAGATTGCGCTGCTTGATTTACGTTAAAAGTCCTTTAGTAGTGACGTTGCTTAGAGCCCTAATCGGGCTCTGTGTATTAGAGCCCTAATCGGGCTCTAGGCAACCAACCTAACTAATCGAGGCCTAATCGGGCTCGATTAGCTAGGTTGGTTGCCAACCTACTTACGCCTCTGATTGGTTCCATTCACTTCAAATTTGACACTTGTCCATCTTGTGAATGACCTTGCAGTATTAGCAGTTATTCGATAGTTAACAGACTTAAATATACCTATTCGTAATTTTTAATAATTTTTTTTAGTAATTCTAGGCCAGGATTTATTTAGCATTTACGCAACAGCCATTTACGAAACCTCTGCATCTTTTCTTAACCAAGTGACAGTATGACAGGCGAATATCATGAACAGTAAGAATGGACAGTAACCTCTATCTGAGACACATATATTTTCACGCATTTGTGATGAAGAAAAATAATCCGACTGATGGCATATTTATATTTTAAGGAACGTCAAGATGAAAATTAGAATAACCCATTATTATAGGTTTAAAAATTGGCTGTTTCCAATATACCACAACCAATTCCAAATTACTGATTTTTTAAAATCAAATCTAGTATACCTTGGCCACTTTTTCAGGTTTCACTTGTGCTATAAGACTCAAAAAAAAATAGGTTATATCTAATAATTTAGATACCTTTATTTAGATCTGATTAGGCGCCTTTTAGTCTAATCAAACACGTACTAACCTAAGCAACCCACCTAACATATCGAGGCCGTAGTTCAAGAAAACGTTAATATTACGGTGGATTGGTCGAATCCTAGTCCGTCCTCTCTCCAACGTGCTATAGGTGAGTGGACGGGATGTCCTTACCTAGTTGTGCTAGCAGGGGGGGAGGGTTAAGCTCCGGCTCTTTGGTCCCCAACCGCAGGAGCACTAACATTGTAGTACTATTGACGGTTGTGACGGGAAAGTGATTATTTGAAGCAAATTTGGGACTTGAAGAGAATCGTTTGCTTCAGCCGGTCGTCGTCCGGGCTGGCTAAAATATCCCATCATAATTCACTATTTGGAACTTGTTCCCTTGTTGCTGTAACTGCTACTGGCGGAACGAACTGGTTTTATTCTCGTTCAGGTCATATGAATCACCGCTTGAGACACAGGTTACTATTCCCCCGCTTGAGTTACAGGTTACGCCTTCATACCTAAATTACTTCGGTCGCCCCTTTTCCCCCCCAGACCTACTGAAAGGGCAGGAGGTGGGAAGGTTAACAGCAACAACAACAGCCTGACAAATCAACTTCCTCTTAAAAGTTTGGTAGTCACAAGATTTACTTCAGGCGCCTGAAATGTCTTGATTTGTTTAGAGTGAGAGAAAACAACACTGATCAAAGGCTGCATTTGAGCAGCTGTTGTTTATGTCCTCATAATGCACAGGACATTCACACCGCCTGCACATGCTCAAGATATTCATCGCCTGAGCACTCTTTCACCAACTTACAATTAATTGTTTCTTCTCCTCGAGCCCGACCTTTCTTCATCCGCATTTATTCCTTGTTTACCTATTGGTAATTAGAAGGGTTTTAAGAATTTTATGCCACACACCAAAAAATCACGTTGATGTGAACAATGGTGAACTTTGATTCAATAATCGTGCTTTTACACGCACAACACGCACGCACGATCGTGACTGTGTATGCAAAAGCCTCACTAACCACACGCATTCATCCATTATAACAATTCTGTGATAATCAATAATAACAGACAACTTGATATCCTTTGAGTAGTCCTTTAGTCAAAGGATATCAAACTGTTCTGTTGATATCTCTGATATCTCTGATATCAACATTCATCCAAGGGCTCAATTGAAGCCCTTCGAGTGAAAGTATAAACATACTTCCTCCCATGGTTCAAATGGAATCCTCTAGTGGATGGCTGTTGGATTATATTCCACTCCGCTAATTGATGGCTTCTAGGAGCAAGGAATTACTTTAACCAATCTTGCAACATATACTCTACCAACAGTAATTATTTAGACTTCAAAGAGATGCCTGGGACTTTATTAACTGCATAATAGATGTTAGAGTATACCTCCTCAGACTTTAATAAGTAAACGCCCATGTTAACTGCATCCTCTTACGAAAATTGCTGTTTGCATAACAGTACTTAAGGAAGAGTTACACAAAAAAATTTCGTTACGTTTTTCCGTAACTGAAAGTAACAGGACTAAGAGAAATTTAATCATGCGTCTCGTTTATCTGTCTATCATGAAAACTTGGCTGACTACCCTGCCCGTCTCTCAGTAGTCTGTCTATCGGGCCAGCTCAGCTGTAGATTCTTCACTCTCGCCTCTATATCTACCAGTCTCGCCAATCTGTCTACCGTTCTACCTAACTGTCAGCCCTAATGTTTCATTCAATTCTCTACCCGTGCCGTCTCGACTGTCAATTCTGCCGTCTCGCCTCTTTATCCAACAGTCTCATAAATTTCTGTAATTTAATTCACAGCAATAAATTCTTCGGATCATTTTGAAATTTCTGCAATATTGTCCCCATCGGCGACAATAACAGTGTGAATATCAATGTACAGATAAATCGAAGATTTAAATAATTATTATCATAGACTTTTAACCGTAGAAAAAATTGCATTTGTTAACGTCTTTGAAAGCAGAATACCTTCTCAACTATTCTACTGTCGGTGGCAGTGTTTATCAACGATTGATCCTATGTATTAAGGGGCGTTAGAGCCTCAAGTTGAGTACCTGAAGACTGTCAATTTGTCTCTCATTTTGGGACTTCTCCAATTAAGTGACCCAGGGCACTCCTTGGTCCCCAAGATCTCTCAACAGGAGTCGTACAAGGACCTGTCATGAAGCGTTTGATTTAGATAAAGAAGTAACTTATTTTCATGAATAAATCAGCAGATTAAAGAACTTAGCAGGTAAATAGCAAATAAAAATCAGAGCAATTAACCAACGAAACAAGAGACGATAGAACAGGAAGATCGACAATAACGTAGGGATATTATTGAACAAATAATAATATACTCATGAACTACGACGAGACACTCAAACACTCACGCTATGTAGCGCACGCACGTGGGCTAGAGTGAGCACGCTTGGGTTAGCGTGCGTGAGAGTACACTCGAAGAGATTAGAGTAAAATGGACACACACACACACACACACACACACACACACAAGATGCTTCAATGCACAGACTCGGGGTATTAGAACGCACGCAAACACATATGAACAAAGAAGCACACTCACGTTATGCCTGAGTGCACTCACACGCACACACTCTCACGCAATCCGTTTCATCCATTAAACTTGGAACTAATTTTACATGTTGACACAGCAATTACAGATGCGCAGCTGATGCCATCCCGCACTGCGACAAATGAACCTGAAATACCGTGAAGGCTTTTCCCGCTACTAATTAGACGACCCGTGATGACATGTTCTTGGAAGGAGGAAGAAGAGAGAGAGAGCGAGTCTGCAGAAACACCAGAGCTCAAACAGATGTTACTTTCCTGTTATATTCGATGTTTGTTTGCACACACACACACACACACCCTCACTCTCTCACACACACACACACACACAAACACACACATACACACACATAGTACACACACAGGAGGGGGAGCCTCCACACATATCACAGGTGATGTGGTGGAGGCAGACTCCATACACAGCTTCAAATGTAGATATGATGGAGCCCAGTTGGCTCAGGAAGCTGTACACCAGTTGATTGACATTTGAGAGGCGGGGCCAATGAGCCAAAGCATAACTATGTGAGTACAACTAGGTGAGTACACATACACACACAGTCACACGTTCTCCTTCATATTAGTTATTACTGTTACGACTGAAGTCATATATTGTTGTTGAATATGACCGAAAGGGTAAGACTAATGATTCTAACACGAATCTTCTCAATATTTCTTATATTTTTCTTCACTGCTGATGGAAGTTGAAAAATTAACTCTCCAAAGTTTATTTTCACATTTTATTATGGGCTGACGCCTAGGGATGTGTTTCGCAAGGTACTCCTTACATGTTTACATTTTAAGAATGTGCATTTAAGAATGTAAATGTTGAGAAGATTAGTGTTAGAAACATTAGTCTCACCCTTTCGGTCATATTCAACAACACATTTATATATATATATATATATATATATATATATATATATATATATATATATATATATTTATATATATATTTATATATATATATTTATATATATATATATATATATATATATATATATATATATATATATATATATATATATATATATATATATATATATATATATATATATATATATATATATATATATATATATATATATATATATATATATAATTGACCATCTAGTTAAAGAAATGAGTAAATAAGGCCTATTGAACTTTCTTCACTAAAGTTAGTGAAGTTAGTCACTAACGTTAGTTAGAACGAAGTTAGTCATTCTGTAGTTAGTTACTACAGAATGTTAAGAGAAGGTTGATAGAGCTGTTCCTTGGAAGCAGGGTTACAATGGGCCAATAGGTCTAATTCAGTTTCTTCTAATCTTTTGACCTTGTGCGTATCTGATTGCTTACTAAGTAATTTAACTCGGAATAATATCGTGCATTCACTTAAAAATATATATTAGACAAGAAATTATCTGCTGATCAAGAAAAGTATTTAAGTTGGAATTTCTGTGTAATCCTTTATCACGTCCAAACACCATAAAATGTCCAATTTTACCTCTATCTCTCTCTGCCAAATTACTAGAAAATCGATGAATGTCGCCATCGATTTTCCTATTTCACCTAAAGTTGCTTTTATAGACATTTGAAAGCCCCAATCTTTTCAAACTTTCAACATGAAATTGCATCTTAAACTCACTCGCCTCTTCTTCCAAGACTCACTATCACAACTTTAACGAGGGAGGATAGTAAAGGAGTGATACAATGTCTTTACTACATTTGATAGCAATTCGTTCTGCAATATGAAAAATCCGCTTTGTTGATCTCTACTCCTGCGTGTCTTCTCCGTAAAGCCATCATTCGGGTCAATACAATTTTATTATTGTAAAACTAGTTCCATTCTGCCACATACAAATCAGATCTTTGATGTCGGAATTAAGGATGGAAATAGTATTCAGTTATACGCCTTTTTATTCAAAAAATGACGGACTGCAAGATTTTTCACTGCACACCATTAACCAAAATTGTTGACAGCGAGGCCCGAGTAACGTGGATGATAGCGAGGTTGAGATAACATGGTGAGATATTTCCAAATCACACAGATAAGGGCGACAACCACAAGAGACAACTTGTAAATATTTCTATGATATGTTTGCAAATGGCAGATTCGTGGTAAAGACACGTGTGGCAGATATGTGTTGCATAGAGGGACTGATATCTTGTGTTACAACATGACTCTCGGTTTAAATAATCTTTTGAAAATTGTGTTAACTAGAAGGAGTAAGTTTTGCAAACATTTGGATATGTTTTCGATAACAATAATATATCATTTGATGGAGACTAAAGGGCGTTTTTTTTTTTTACCTCAAAAACGCACAGCATTCAAAACAGATTTCAAGTCGTTCGTAAACTCTTCAATTCAATACGATACTGCCAAGATGATGTTCTTTGCGTAAATATATGAAAACCAGCAAATGAATTTAAATGTCCATTTATTTAAGAATATTGTAAATTATATATGTAAATGAAAGCGAATTCAAAGCAAGATTTTAGACGACGTGGCCATCTGCCTTGAGGACCTTAATGATGTTATTGCAATAGACGAATTGTCGGATAGATGCATATGAATAAACATATATGAGAGTTTGCAATTCTTATATTTAGTCTTTCATAAGTGACATGAAGAACAGGTGGTGATGGTTGAATCAAACTATTAGTAGAACATGATAAAAATTTGTTTTTAATAAAAGAACATCACTATAGAAAGTAATGATTCAAGTTTGACAGAAAATAACTATGATGAAAAAAGTTATCATTGAAAGTTTACGGACTTTCTGTAAAGTCTGGTCAATCTGGTAAAGTAATCTGGTCAATTATTCTAAATGACAAGAAAATGTGTGATAATTAGCAGACGCAAAGAATATGTAGAATACAACACCAAGAGGTATATACAATGTAATGTAAACTTCTTGATTGTATATATATACTGAGAGTTTACATTGGTCCTGAATTATTTCCAGCATTAAAATATACTTTCAGGATGGCTAGTAAGATTGTGACACGGCCTTAATAACCCTGAGGTGGTTGACAAGCCTTAAGCTTAAATTAAACAAAACATAGATTTGTAATCAATATGAGATCATTATTGACAATTACATTAAGTTCCCATAACAACAAAAAAGTCAAAATTTCTCTACAGATTCTGTCATTTGTTGCAAAAAAAAAAAACTTTGCTACAATATTTAAATCTTTAAGTTGACAAGACTTCTTCAGATGCCAATTTAATTTAAACGACAAATAAAGATAGAATATATATTGCCGGATTGTATGAAGCACTTTCAAATGATCGTTAACTACACTCTGTACAACATTAATGAATAACACTTGCAAAAAAGTATAGTAATGTAATTTTGCTAAATTGCGTGGATATTTTTTGTCAAATTGTTGTGATATCGTATAATAGCATGACAGATTAATATATGATATTCGGATATGAATGTAAGCTAACCTAAGTTCTCATGTATGAATGTAAAATAATCTAAGTTCTTATATAACATTGTATATCAAACCAAATTACAATATAAGGAATACAATTTTTTACAAATGACATTACATCCTACATATTTCATATTACTTATAATGATATAGATATTAAAGGATAAATTACCTAGCAAAATCAGTGTAATTATACCACAAAATTAATTAAAAAAAAGCAAATAATTGAACCACGCCGCGTCCAATGTAATTTTCTAGGCTGTATCGTAAATTTTAAGATTTATTACGTTACCGAAAGCCTTTTCAATTATCTGTTATATGACATTGTTCAGCACAGAAATGCAATTGAAGGATCACCCGTCCACACCCTCGGTGTGATATAACTGGGTTGACCTTGTTTGCAGATTGGTCAGTCTGTGTGGTTGGGTGTGGCTTTGCTGTGGTTAGGAGGCTTTGCCAGTCTGAGATGTGGCTTTGTTGTGGGGAGGAGGGAGATAGGGAAATATGTTTGTCGGTGGGATGTGGCTCTCAGTGGGGAGGATGATGTGGGTGGATCAGTCTGGCTCAGTGGGATGTGGCTCACTGTGATCTGGTTGGTGATCCCTCAGACTCATGACACTGAAGTTTGGAGGGTAAAGGGGATCAACACAGTGTTCGAATGTGTTGGGATTTGGCGGGGGCGGCGCGGTTATGGACTCAGAGAACTGGCATTGTGTCCGGCCGCCTGGCACACTGTAAACAGTGGCCTGGTCTGGCCATTTCTGCTCCACGATTATCACACGCCTGGGTCAAGGGTGAGGTCGATCCCGCGCGTGGATAAATAAATAGCGTTACCCGCATAGTTCGCTCTCCCAGAATGATGGAATCAGAGACGAGAATACAAAGTCAAACTCATTTATGATACCACAAATGTCCCGGCAAGAGTCTTAAATATGGAATTAAGAGTTAATCAGAATATATTTATAGTTAAAATTAACATCTATGACCATTAATCGAAATTTTTCACTTTAGAAACATTTCTAATCATTTACTTCGAATCCGAATCTATGGAATAGGTATAATGTCTCTCCCCCCCATCCCACAGGTTCATAGTCCAATCCAACCAACAGGCTTCGACTCGATGCTAATGGCATGGCATTCACGTTTCCTTTCATCTGATGCACCAGTTCTCCTAGCAGTAAATAGTTACTGGAGATCACGTTAGGAAACTGTTGTGGGGTTGCAACCTAGCGAAAGTCAGAAAGTTTGCTTACGTAAACCTCGACAGATGTAACGGGCTCTCTTGATTACCACCCGCAGTTAATGACTCTAGGCAATTCCCATGAAGTGACATGGCGGCAATAAGCTTAACATTAAGCTTAATCAGATCCGAATAACGTTAAAGCGATAAAGAAGCCTATTACCCCCCAATAACTATCAGATTAAAAGTAGGACCGAGATATATTTTGCTGATTATCTAAGATATCAATAATGCTGAAGAACAGACTCGTACGAGTGTAGGAGACGGTTAGTGAGGTGTTTGGTCATGATTCCGTCCCACCACTTGGTCATTAGTACTAGTGGAAGCTTTTATACATGCATTTAAATGCAAATTCATTTCCCCTGCCTATGGCTTCCCTATGTCGGAGACTGTGAGACCCTCGCTAATCCTTTCATGCACATCCCAAATTACAAAACAAGGTCTTTGACACCCTTAAAGTCGCCAGAGTTACATTGCTGGGTTACCTTTAAATATCTATGTTTGACACCCTAATCGAAAGAGTTACGATATGAAGAAATCACTTATATATATGGCTAATATCTTTTGAATGGAAAACTCTTAGTCTGTCCTCTATCCTTTGTTCAAACTGTACACTATTGTAATTCGGTTTATCCCAGCACGCACGCAATCTACGCCATACAAGAAGCTGTAGTACTTAAAAGTAATTAAAAAGTACTTAAAAAGGGTTCGTTGGGTTAGGGGGCAATGTTGTTCAGGCATTAATACTATCGAACCAATTAACCTGTTCTTAAATGGTTTACGGGTTAACTTTACATGCTAAACAAATGTAAGTTATAAACTGTTCCCACATTTCTCGTTCAACCAGAGATGACAGAAGAAAGTTTAGCAGTTGGTAATTTGTATTTACGATCCGTAGCTTAGAAATAATTATGTCGTTCGTTTCGTTACCTTTAAAAGTTTGTGTATGTGTTTTGTAACTAAGAAAGGTACGTATTGTACGATTTGCAACTGATGAAGGGATGTGAATATGATTCGTAACTTGTAAAAGCTTGTGTGTATGATTCGTAACTTGTAAAAGCTTGTGTGTATGATTAGGAACTTGTAAAAGCTTGTGTGTGTATGATTCACAGCGCAAGTCAATCTACAAAGGAAATTGTATTATCAAATTATCAAAGGAAAAAGCGGTCAATAAATCGGAGTTTATTAGCTTACATAAAAAGACTCGATAATGATTGTATTAATATATTATCTTGTGACTCGCTAATGACAATAGAAAATAATGACTAAATGGAATATATGGGCAAAGGGCAGGATGTAGAGCATAATATAATCCACCAACCATACAGTGATTGAGGTAGCAATTATTTGGACTAAATGAGATGAGAATGTAATTAAGTATTACGACTCCCCTCGCAGGTTAAGTAATCGTAAAAGTGGTTAATGATTACTTTATTGGTCATTAACCACGGTCATTATACCTATAGGTGGTTGTTAGGATATGTTAATATGGCATTAAACTGTAGTGAGGAGGTGGTTTAGTGGTTACGATGCTCAGTCGGGATGTAATTTCACATTTAAGTGGTAGAGTTGCATGACAATAGAGTTATTTGATACTTTTGCCTACTGACCAACCTGCAAGAATTTCCTTTAGCGGTGGTATATTTTCAAGACGGAAGTAAATTCTCGGTTTGTGTGTATGTATATATATATATATATATATATATATATATATATATATATATATATATATATATATATATATATATATATGTGAGAAAGCTGCATGAACGCGCAAGCCATAGATCACTAAGAACTCTTTGACCCGGCAAGGATTCGAACCCATGCCGTCCAGAATCACCCCTAAACGTACACAGTACCGTAACCACCGCACCAATGATATATATATATATATATATATATATATATATATATATATATATATATATACATATATATATATATATATATATATATATATATATATATATATATATATATATATATATATATATATATATATACAGCGAGAAGAAGGTACAGTTTTCTGTGTATATAATTTAATAATTAGTTTGGTCGGGGACCGGAAGCCTGTGGATTTATACACTTCGAGATTCTCCCAAAATAAGACTAATGGCCTTCTCGTGGGATGCAATCTACCACTGATGCCTAGCTTTATTTGCTGCTAAGTGAACAGAGGAATTAGGAAAGAGAAAAGAGGGCTTTAACCATTTCCTTCCTAGCCTCTTGAACTGGACTGTAGAGCGACGGTCTCGCTTCTTGCAGGTCGACGTTCAATCCCCCGATCGTCCAAGTAGTTGGGAACCATTCCTTCCTTCCCTCTGTCCCATCCCAAATCATTATCCTGATCCCTTACAAGTGCAATAGAGTCGCAATGGCCAAGTGCTCTACCCTGATAATTATCTTACTTTCCTACCGGGAATACCGGGAATCGATCCTGGGATTCCCGATTGAGCGAAACGGGTAAACATCTAGTGTTACAGGTTCTGAACTAAGGCATTGGTCACTCGTTAGCAACGCTTTCGTTAACTTTAAGGAAACGACTAAAGATTTTACCTCTCAGTTGAAAAATTTGAATTTTTCAAAACCATCGCAAATAAACGATACTGAAACTGCAATAATGTATACCACGTGTAAAATATTATGGTGGAACACTATGATAGAAAAACCATTTTGCCAGATATTGAATCCGTGAATGTATTCAATAAAGACATTGCCTTCTTATTTAGACCTCAGCGATATAGATACACATTAACTACCCCACGCTTCTGTAAAGTTCTAATATATATAAAATCAATATATATTTATATAATTTTATAATATATATATATATATACTAATATAAACCATTCAAGAGTTGAGTAACAGAGTTACTCAGTTGTTAAAATGTGTCCAAAAGCAACGTATTTCTGCTCAGTTTCTTTGTAGTTGTCTGAGGAACGACGAACTCTTGGACCATTTTTGCTCTGCCATGAAAGAGTAGAAGTGAAGCTTGGTCCTTTCAGTTGTATCACGAAGTTTCAAGAGTGACGCTGGGGTCCCCCCGAAGATGCAGGATGACGGTCCAAATTTCCTATACTGCATCCTGATGATGTATAGTGAGGAAACTTAGTCCATTAGGTTGTGTCCTTAAGGTGGAAGAGTGGCTCACAGGTCCTTCTGTAGGGGCTAAGTGACGGTCGATCTTTCCTGCTGTGTCGTGAAGGTGATATAGTGACGTTTGTTTGGCCATTTACAAGCAAGTTTTGAAAATATCTTGATTCTTTAAATACTCCTCTTATAATCATGCATTAAATAATTGTTGAATGAGAAGGCGTATCATCAATCTTTCTCATTCTTACTTTTTCATCCTCTTCGATAGAATTTAGTGAGAACTCAGATTATACAGACAATAAT
>WNGS01113158.1:46736655-46750497 GCA_020271785.1 Procambarus virginalis
TTCCAAGTAGTACGGGCAACGGAGAGCCCGTAGTGGACTAACCTGGCACAGGAGCGGGGCTGGAACTCTTACGCAGCGGAAACGACGTCTTAGAAAGGAATAATGGTGATGAAGGAGAGAGAGATGAGATGGTAGGAGATCTTCAATTTTCCAGATTCAATGAATGAGATACACGGTTGATTGTACAGTTGACCAGGAGTTCCTCAAATATTACAGTTTCCCAATTAATAGTGTAGTTGATCAAGTGAATATTTAATGGTTTGTTACAGAGTTTACAAGCTGAATATTCTGGTATTGGCTCAGCTTCACAAACTCGTCAGGTGTCGCCTATAGCGAAGACAAATGTCCACAACGACTAGGCGGCATTGTCTGGTTCGATCACTGTGCTAATCATACAAATACCTTTTTATACACAAATGTTAGAGCAATTAATATTTTCAGCATCAGCTCTTTTGCGTATATCTTAATTCTGCTATATCTGAAGTAGTCATTTCAGTGTGTATGCTTTTTAATAATTGTATTAATCTGAATTTCCTTTCTAGTAAGGCTTATTGGTCAATTGATCTACAAAGTCCTGCTCTAGCAAGATACACTATGCAGCTACACTATTCACTATTCGTTTACAATATTCACCTCTCCCATTCTCTTGGCTCTGACAATACAGACCTGGAAAACGTCATCCACAATTAATATTATATGATAAAATCGGCTAACATGATATATAATTAAATAATGCGATAGCAAAACATGAGAAAATTAATTGTAAGAAAATTTTCAAATACGGTATTAGGACGAACTAAAAACTCTGCATAATATCAAAATATATATTTCAATTTAGTTCAGGAAATAAAACGCACGAAATGAACGCCATAAAAATGAACCATGAAAATATATCGCCAAGATATTTTACAGCTTGCATAACAATACAATGGCCATATACTGATGATAATGGCTGACTCTGTGTGTTAACGAGACGAAACATTCCTGATAATTCCATTCACACGTTTTCACATCAGACTTCCATTCACATCAGGATTTAAATTCCTGATATATTTATTAGGAATATTTATATTCCTTATATTAATGGCTCGGTTACTTGTAATTTAACTTTACCAAACGATCACTATTGACGGTATATTTCATATATATTTTATTCCCCTAAGAACTCTATTGACCCGGCCAGGATTCGAACCCGTGACGAACAGGATCATCCCCTAACGAACACAGTACTGTGGCCACTTCACTAATGTAGACGATCATTGGTTAGATGGTCACGGTAACGTGAACTTTTGGAAAGGGTTCAGGATAAGGATTTGGGGTGGGACGAGGAGGGAAGGAATGGTGCCCAATCGTCTGGGACGCTCCAGGGGATTGAACGCAAACCTGCATGAAGTGAGACCGTCGCTCTACCGTTCAGCCCAAGTGGTTGATATGGATCAGAGTTTAGTTTAGTTCATTTATTATGCACCCCATACCCATCCCGTGGGCGGTAGTGGAAAGGGTTACAGAGGCACATAATGGGCTCAGGGACGGAACCCCACAATTCCTATGGATCAGAAGGATAATGTTTGTGTATTTAAATGTTTACCCAAAACTTACATTGTTTTATTTTTTTCAAAACGTATCGTTCGTCAATTTCTTTTTCTTTTCACACAAGTGGTTACTGAAACAGACGACTGTTGACTCCTGTCAGCTGGTTGAGAACTATCCCATCCCATACCTACAGCTGGTTGAGAACTATCCCATCCCATACCTACAGCTGGTTGAGAACTATCCCATCCCATACCTACAGCTGGTTGAGAACTATCCCATCCCATACCTACAGCTGGTTGAGAACTATCCCATCCCATGCCTACTTGTTTCCCTAGAATACAACCCGCCAATAGTTTAACAACCAGGTACCCAATTATTGCTGGGTGAACACAGGCGAGCAGCTAAGGATTGGCCCCTAGCCAATCCTCCCCGGTCAGGATACGAACCCAAATCGCTTGCGAAGTGCGAGGCGATTGTGCTACCACTAAGCAACCCGGGATATCAATTTATTTTTTTTCTATCTTTCTCTGACTCGAATCGCTGAGTATTCGGTCCCTTCAAACACACACACATTAAACTCCCTCTGAACCCACCGCCTACCACCCTCAGCCCACTCAGAACCCACTTTCAGCGCATCCTCAATCAACCCCAGTCGATCACAAATCCACCCCAACCCACCCACGATCAACTCGGAAAATCCCACCATCTCTCATACATTTATATCCCCCAAATCCTCTTTTATCAATGACCTCCTTTCTAATTAAATATAATTGCCTCTGCAAAATATACTACAGCTAAAGATAATCCTGATTGGTTGTTCACACATAATACATTTTATGTAATTTATAAAAAAGCAACAACAAAACTCATTCGTATTACATTCCAGTTGGATGTATTTGGTTATGTTTCAGATTTATGAAATTCTCGTTCAGTAAGTTTTCACGTGGAGTGCTTGTCTACTTAAGTTAGGGTTTATTATTGTTGACGAGACCACACACTAGAAGGTGAAGGGACGACGACGTTTCGGTCCATCCTGGACCATTTTCAAGTCGATTGTGAAAATGGTCGAATTGAGAATGGTCCAGGACGGACCGAAACGTCGTCGTCCCTTCATTTTCTAGTGTGTGGTCTGGTCAACATACTTTAGCCACGTTATTGTGACTCATCGCCTGCATAGGGTTTATTTCTGTGAACGTTGTGTGTGTACTAATAGTTTGCTATTTGTGCGTGCAGGATCGAGTTATTAGCTCTTGCCTTTCTAACCGTCGGCTGTCTAATGTCTTGACTCCCGATTTATTTTCCTCTCATGTCTACTGTATTTGTTCTGTCTAACGCACTCACGAAGATTTCCTGGATGGAGCTCTAAGCGGCTCTTTCTGCCTTGGTCGGGAACTAAATTCTGAGCCAATTGGGCGACGTTCGACCCGAAGCTCTGTCCACATCCATCCCCTGTGAGTGTGCGTTTGCGTGTGTGTGTGTGTGTGATTCGTGAGCATTAATTGGTTCTATTCTGTTTATGCATAAAAGATCGCGGTTAAGCTCTTGTTCCCCACCTTTTAACCAGTCGAATGTCTGATGCAATCACTCCTAACATCAATGTAGACTGTAAATGCGCGTACAGTACTTGCAAAAACTGCTTCATTCATCTTCCGCTTAGCTAAACCAATTAGAAATACCGAAGTGCGAATTCCGGTTTATTATCAGAATCATGACTCATAGAACACCTGTGAATCAAATTACGAAAGCTGGATCTCTTACCTCCAAGATCTCTGCTGATCGGTTTTTCTTGCCCGATTTACGATCTTCAAAGTTCTACCAGGTCGTTTTTAATCCAAGGATATTATTGCGGTGGACGACTTGGTGGCCCAGAGGTTGAAGGCGTCTTAGATGAACAGGTAAGTGCTTTGATACTTTGGCTTTGGTTCGTAAGAGTCCTGTTCCTTCAGGGTGCGATTATTCATCAAGAAGCTGGAGTACACTTGCACACTGGCTATATAAATTGATTTGTGTTGGTTGGTAGAGCGATGGCCTGGCCTCTTACAAGGGAATAGGAATTGTTTCATCACCTATTCCTCTATTCCATGTACTATCCTGTTCTGAAGTCCCTTCCATGTGCTACATAGTCATATTGGCTTGTTCTTTCTCTATATATTCTCACTTACATGCGCTTAATCTATGGAAAAATGGAATGTTCCTCCACATGTACTCCGGGAACATTCCACTTGATTGTGACTCACAGTTTGTATGAATATATAAATAATTTCATACAAACAACTCATTTATATTTTAAATCTTTTGTATTTTCAAACCTCCCTCTTTGCCCGTCGATCTGTTAATTACCCCTTATCTTTCTAAATAAATTATGTTAAGGAATATATATATATATATATATATATATATATATATATATATATATATATATATATATATATATATATATATATATATATATATATATATATATATAAGGTTAGGTTTTACCTTACCTGTAAAAGAAAAGATATTGCCAGCCTCGTCTATTCCGTTCTTGATCTATAACACCGTGATCATGTCTCCTCAGGTCCGTCCCATACTGTTGTATATGTTCCAGTTCCCTCGTCCAGTCTTAAATGCCTTGTTTCACTGTCCCTGACCCCTATCTGTACCGACAAATTTTGGCATTTTACAAATATTTTTGTGCTTATCTTTATCTATTTTAATTTCGATTGTGTATATTTCAGAGCTGATGTGACGTAGCCAGCGTATATTGTGTTGGAAATATACAGAATCTTTTTCCAGGTTTATAAAGTTCTTCTCGTCTGTTTGTCAGTTCCGTATACACTGTAGACGGTGTTCCATTTATACCCGTCTCTGGCGTTAAAATTGGGGCTTGCGTCAACGGGCATATATATATTTTTCGAATCGTATAACTAGTATAACTACATTGCTCTTGTGCTGTAGTGGTCTTCAGGACTCCCTTTTCACGTTCAATATTTGCTTTACATTTGCTGGGATTAAACCTCAGAAGATATTTGTTTGCCAACTCCAGAAGTTTAAGATTCTCCTCCGTGAATTTGCTGTTTGTGCATTCATGGTCGAGCTGTTAGCTCTTGGAACCCCGGCTTTTCTTATCACTGAGTGGCAAATTTATTGACTTGCTACCTATTGTTTCCTGTCACATCTCTAACATTTCTCTCTCACACACGGTTTCGTGGCTGAGTGGACAGCACTTCGGGGCCGTAGTCCTAATGGCCCGGGTTTTATTCGCAACGGACGCGGAAACAAATGGCTAGAGTTTCTTCCATCCTGATGCGCCTATTCACCTAGCAGTAAATACGTACAAGAGAGTTAGACAGCTGCTACGGGCTGCTTCTTAGGGATGTGTGTGAGTGTTAGAGAGAAATATGTGTAGTAGATATAAAAAAGGAAAAATAACTAGATTAGAAATGTGGAGTCCATGAGCTAATAGCTTGATTCTGCAGACACAAATATTAAATACACACACACACAAACGCACACGGAAATTTGCAACGAGGAAATTGCAAGGTAACTCCTCCCAGAATTTCGAGGGACAGGTTATGACAGTAAGAAAACCCGACTATGCTAGAGAAGAGGAGAGAGAGAGAGAGAGAGAGAGAGAAAGGAGACACGATCAAATAATTAAGGGGTGATTGACAGAGGACAAAGATGAAATGTTTACAATGAATACCGATAGAATAAAAAGAGCATGGGTGTTGGGAGTTTTCTTTTATTGTGAGAGTAGTGGGGAAATGGAATAAACTACTGGAGCAGGTTATAAACAATATGCTCAATTCACAATTTTAACAGTAAATAAGATAAGGAAATCGGTCATGAGTTATTGCATTAAGACAACAGGAGACTAGAAAAACGTGGTCTAAGAGGTAATGCTCGATTCTTTAGGCTCGAATAGGTGAGTAAACATATCTACAAAGCACTCTGCAACCGATAACTAACTTCTTGGTATCTATATTAACTGTTAGGTTAACAGAGGCATCAGATGAAAGAATCTCTTCCCAATTTTGTTTTTGTCTTAGTCGCAGAGGAACCTGGGTCAATGAGCTGCGAGTCTCGAGCACTGTCAGATAAACCGCGAGGATCCGGTATGGTTTTACTATTTGTGCCTTAAGCTTCCTGCAGAAAGAAACTCAGGTAAGAGTGTGAGGGGAAGGGGAGGGAATGGAGGTAAGAAAATGGATAAAGAGAAGAAAATAAACAGAGAAGAGGGTAAAAAAAGAGGGAAAGAGAGAAAGAGCAAGAGGGTGAAGGCTCCGTGGTATAGGGAGAGACAGAGGGAGACACAGACAGACAGACAGTGGATGAGAGAAGTGATAAAGACTATACACAAGGAAGGGTGAGCCAACACGAACCTGACTTAGGGAGGATTTAGAGACGGATCTCCGAATGCTTCAGCGAAGATCAATTTTCTTTCAAGAGATTAATATTTTTATTTTATTTAAATGAACGTATATTCATGCTGACAAAGGCCGCTTGATCTCCCGCCTCTCATCAACATAGACGGAACGTGATGAAGAACATCATGGGGGAACGTGTTGAAGAACATCATGGGGGAACGTGTTGAAGAACATCATGGGGGAACGTGTTGAAGAACATCATGGGGGAACGTAATAGGGAACAATATGGGGAATTTAATTAGTAAGAAGATTATAAATGATTAATTTATTGTATTATACATTATCACTTTACACACAAATATATTTATGTAAATAAATATCTAAATATATAAATATACTTTTCATTTTTATTTATTATATATTATATAATGTGTCATAAAATATATAATATATATATATATCTAATATATATATATAATTATATATATTTCTATATAATTATATATATAGATTATATAGAAATTACTATATACTATCCTGTTCTCAAATCCCTTCCATGTGCTACATAGTCATTATATATATATCATATATATATTATATATATATTTCTACAATTCTTTCTCAAAGACACTTTCAAGCCATAGATATAACTGGATTAAGATATAACACCCCTTAAATACAACACATGTTGGGTATAACAAGCCTTAGATATAATAGATAGAATCCTTAATTGCCTCGATAATCCTGGAGGTATTTGTGGCATCAGAGGAGACGACCTCGGACGAATCACCTTTGTGTGTTCCAGTAGATTGTTGTTGTGGGCAGTGGCATCCCAATAATGCTGTCAAAAGCCAAAGTGAGGCCAGCTTAATCTCCGGGCCGAAATCACCAGACGAGACAATGGGTTAGAAGCCTTACAAGTTAGCTTTAAAGCAATCATTCCTACCTTATAAATAGGTATATAAATAGTTATATAAAAATTCCTACCTACCTTATTCCTTATTGCTTGGTACATTGTCGTGTGTATGTTTGCTGCAGACATTGAAGTTTGCTGAACGTCTGCAGAAACTTGTACGAAGGCCGCGTTTCGTGACTTTAAAAGGAAAATAAAATAAAATCGCTTTAAATTTAGAAAGTAAGGGAAGGTTTCCAGTTAAAATGATTCCAGTGCTCACACTCCTAGAATCTTTAAATAATGTCAATATATATATATATATATATATATATATATATATATATTATATTATATAATATATATATATATATATATATATATATATATATATATATATATATATATATATATATATATATAAGAACTATTTGTTGCAATGGTTTCAGAGCGAGCAAGACATTAGAGTTAGACATTATAAATATATACCACGTCAGGAAGAGTTACACTTAGCAGAAAATGTCTGTTTGTCTTCTTTCATCAAATGTCACCGTCAGATAAGAACCATCATTGCAGAGCTTTTAAGTATTGATGAATGTTAACAAATAATTGATGAACAGCTTCGTCAGGAGTGTTGACCTCTGTATTCAAACTGTCCAAATACTTAATGGACATCAAGTGTTTGTTTATTTTTTACTCTATTGACCACAGTCTCAAGATCGCGCTGCTTGATTTACGTTAAAAGTCCTTTAGTAGTGACGTTGCTTAGAGCCCTAATCGGGCTCTGTGTATTAGAGCCCTAATCGGGCTCTAGGCAACCAACCTAACTAATCGAGGCCTAATCGGGCTCGATTAGCTAGGTTGGTTGCCAACCTACTTACGCCTCTGATTGGTTCCATTCACTTCAAATTTGACACTTGTCCATCTTGTGAATGACCTTGCAGTATTAGCAGTTATTCGATAGTTAACAGACTTAAATATACCTATTCGTAATTTTTAATAATTTTTTTTAGTAATTCTGGGCCAGGATTTATTTAGCATTTACGCAACAGCCATTTACGAAACCTCTGCATCTTTTCTTAACCAAGTGACAGTATGACAGGCGAATATCATGAACAGTAAGAATGGACAGTAACCTCTATCTGAGACACATATTTTCACGCATTTGTGTTGAAGAAAATAATCTGACTGATGGCATATTTATATTTTAAGGAACGTCAACATGAAAATTAGAATAACCCATTATTATAGGTTTAAAAATTGGCTGTTTCCAATATACCACAACCAATTCCAAATTACTGATTTTTTTAAATCAAACCTAGTACACCTTGACCACTTTTTCAGGTTTCACTTGTGCTATAAGAGTAAAAAAAAAAATAGATTATATCTAATAATTTAGATACCTTTATTTAGATCTGATTAGGCGCCTTTTAGTCTAATCAAACACGTACTAACCTAAGCAACCCACCTAACATATCGAGGCCGTAGTTCAAGAAAACGTTAATATTACGGTGGATTGGTCGAATCCTAGTCCGTCCGTCCTCTCCAACGTGCTATAGGTGAGAGGACGGGACGTCCTTACCTAGTTGTGCTAGCAGGGGGGGGGAGGGTTAAGCTCCGGCTCTTTGGTCCCCATCCGCAGGAGCACTAACATTGTAGTACTATTGACGGTTGTGACGGGAAAGTGATTATTTGAAGCAAATTTTGGGACTTGAAGAGAATCGTTTGCTTCAGCCGGTCGTCGTCCGGGCTGGCTAAAATATCCCATCATAATTCACTATTTGGAACTTGTTCCCTTGTTGCTGTAACTGCTACTGGCGGAACGAACTGGTTCTATTCTCGTTCAGGTCATATGAATCACCGCTTGAGACACAGGTTACTATTCCCCCGCTTGAGTTACAGGTTACGCCTCCATACCTAAATTACTTCGGTCGCCCCTTTTCCCCCCCAGACCTACTGAAAGGGCAGGAGGTGGGAAGGTTAACAGCAACAACAACAACCTGACAAATCAACTTCCTCTTAAAAGTTTGGTAGTCACAAGATTTACTTCAGGCGCCTGAAATGTCTTGATTTGTTTAGAGTGAGAGAAAACAACACTGATCAAAGGCTGCATTTGAGCAGCTGTTGTTTATGTCCTCATCATGCACAGGACATTCACACCGCCTGCACATGCTCAAGATATTCATCGCCTGAGCACTCTTTCACCAACTTACAATTAATTGTTTCTTCTCCTCGAGCCCGACCTTTCTTCCTCCGCATTTATTCCTTGTTTACCTATTGGTAATTAGAAGGGTTTTAAGAATTTTATGCCACACACCAAAAAATCACGTTCATGTGAACAATGGTGAACTTTGATTCAATAATCGTGCTTTTACACGCACAACACGCACGCACGAACGTGACTGTGTATGCAAAAGCCTCACTAACCACACGCATACATCCATTATAACAATTTTGTGATAATCAATAATAACAGAAGACTTGATATCTTTTGAGTAGTCCTTTACTCAAAGAAAATCAAAGTGTTCTGTTGATATCTCTGATATCAACATTCATCCAAGGGCTCAATTAAAGCCCTTCGAGTGAAAGTATAAACATACTTCCTCCCATGGTTCAAATGGAATCCTCTAGTGGATGGCTGTTGGATTATATTCCACTCCGCTAATTGATGGCTTCTAGAAGCAAGGAATTACTTTAACCAATCTTGCAACATATACTCTACCAACAGTAATTATTTAGACTTCAAAGAGATGCCTGGGACTTTATTAACTGCATAATAGATGTTAGAGTATACCTCCTCAGACTTTAATAAGTAACGCCCATGTTAACTGCATCCTCTTACGAAAATTGCTGTTTGCATAACAGTACTTAAGAAGAGTTACACAAAAAAATTTCGTTACGTTTTTCCGTAACTGAAAGTAACAGGACTAAGAGAAATTAATCATGCGTCTCGTTTATCTGTCTATCATAAAACTTGGCTGACTACCCTGCCCGTCTCTCAGTAGTCTGTCTATCGGGCCAGCTCAGCTGTAGATCTTCCTCTCGCCTCTATATCTACCAGTCTCGCAATCTTCTCTACCGTTCTACCTAACTGTCAGCCCTAATGTTTCATTCAATTCTCTACCCGTGCCGTCTCGACTGTCAATTCTGCCGTCTCGCCTCTTTATCCAACAGTCTCATAAATTTCTGTAATTTAATTCACAGCAATAAATTCTTCGGATCATTTTGAAATTTCTGCAATATTGTCCCCATCGGCGACAATAACAGTGTGAATATCAATGTACAGATAAATCGAAGATTTAAATAATTATTATCATAGACTTTTAACCGTAGAAAAAATTGCATTTGTTAACGTCTTTGAAAGCAGAATACCTTCTCAACTATTCTACTGTCGGTGGCAGTGTTTATCAACGATTGATCCTATGTATTAAGGGGCGTTAGAGCCTCAAGTTGAGTACCTGAAGACTGTCAATTTGTCTCTCAATTTTGGGACTTCTCCAATTAAGTGACCCAGGGCACTCCTTGGTCCCCAAGATCTCTCAACAGGAGTCGTACAAGGACCTGTCATGAAGCGTTTGATTTAGATAAAGAAGTAACTTATTTTCATGAATAAATCAGCAGATTAAAGAACTTAGCAGGTAAATAGCAAATAAAAATCAGAGCAATTAACCAACGAAACAAGAGACGATAGAACAGGAAGATCGACAATAACGTAGGGATATTATTGAACAAATAATAATATACTCATGAACTACGACGAGACACTCAAACACTCACGCTATGTAGCGCACGCACGTGGGCTAGAGTGAGCACGCTTGGGTTAGCGTGCGTGAGAGTACACTCGAAGAGATTAGAGTGAAATGGACACACACACACACACACACACACACAAGATGCTTCAATGCACAGACTCGGGGTATTAGAACGCACGCAAACACATATGAACAAAGAAGCACACTCACGTTATGCCTGAGTGCACTCACACGCACACACTCTCACGCAATCCGTTTCATCCATTAAACTTGGAACTAATTTTACATGTTGACACAGCAATTACAGATGCGCAGCTGATGCCATCCCGCACTGCGACAAATGAACCTGAAATACCGTGAAGGCTTTTCCCGCTACTAATTAGACGACCCGTGATGACATGTTCTTGGAAGGAGGAAGAAGAGAGAGAGAGCGAGTCTGCAGAAACACCTGAGCTCAAACAGATGTTACTTTCCTGTTATATTCGATGTTTGTTTGCACACACACACACACACCCCTCACTCTCTCTCACACACACACACACACAAACACACACATACACACACATAGTACACACACAGGAGGGGAGCCTCCACACATATCACAGGTGATGTGGTGGAGGCAGACTCCATACACAGCTTCAAATGTAGATATGATGGAGCCCAGTTGGCTCAGGAAGCTGTACACCAGTTGATTGACATTTGAGAGGCGGGGCCAATGAGCCAAAGCATAACTATGTGAGTACAACTAGGTGAGTACACATACACACACAGTCACACGTTCTCCTTCATATTAGTTATTACTGTTACGACTGAAGTCATATATTGTTGTTGAATATGACCGAAAGGGTAAGACTAATGATTCTAACACGAATCTTCTCAATATTTCTTATATTTTTCTTCACTGCTGATGGAAGTTGAAAAATTAACTCTCCAAAGTTTATTTTCACATTTTATTATGGGCTGACGCCTAGGGATGTGTTTCGCAAGGTACTCCTTACATGTTTACATTTTAAGAATGTGCATTTAAGAATGTAAATGTTGAGAAGATTAGTGTTAGAAACATTAGTCTCACCCTTTCATATGGTCATATATATATATATATATATATATATATATATATATATATATATATATATATATATATATATATATATATATATATATATATATATATATATATATATATATATATATGACCATCTAGTTAAAGAAATGAGTAAATAAGGCCTATTGAACTTTCTTCACTAAAGTTAGTGAAGTTAGTCACTAACGTTAGTTAGAACGAAGTTAGTCATTCTGTAGTTAGTTACTACAGAATGTTAAGAGAAGGTTGATAGAGCTGTTCCTTGGAAGCAGGGTTACAATGGGCCAATAGGTCTAATTCAGTTTCTTCTAATCTTTTGACCTTGTGCGTATCTGATTGCTTACTAAGTAATTTAACTCGGAATAATATCGTGCATTCACTTAAAAATATATATTAGACAAGAAATTATCTGCTGATCAAGAAAAGTATTTAAGTTGGAATTTCTGTGTAATCCTTTATCACGTCCAAACACCAGAAAATGTCCAATTTTACCTCTATCTCTCTCTGCCAAATTACTAGAAAATCGATGAATGTCGCCATCGATTTTCCTATTTCACCTAAAGTTGCTTTTATAGACATTTGAAAGCCCCAATCTTTTCAAACTTTCAACATGAAATTGCATCTTAAACTCACTCGCCTCTTCTTCCAAGACTCACTATCACAACTTTAACGAGGGAGGATAGTAAAGGAGTGATACAATGTCTTTACTACATTTGATAGCAATTCGTTCTGCAATATGAAAAATCCGCTTTGTTGATCTCTACTCCTGCGTGTCTTCTCCGTAAAGCCATCATTCGGGTCAATACAATTTTATTATTGTAAAACTAGTTCCATTCTGCCACATACAAATCAGATCTTTGATGTCGGAATTAAGGATGGAAATAGTATTCAGTTATACGCCTTTTTATTCAAAAATGACGGACTGCAAGATTTTTCACTGCACACCATTAACCAAAATTGTTGACAGCGAGGCCCGAGTAACGTGGATGATAGCGAGGTTGAGATAACATGGTGAGATATTTCCAAATCACACAGATAAGGGCGACAACCACAAGAGACAACTTGTAAATATTTCTATGATATGTTTGCAAATGGCAGATTCGTGGTAAAGACACGTGTGGCAGATATGTGTTGCATAGAGGGACTGATATCTTGTGTTACAACATGACTCTCGGTTTAAATAATCTTTTGAAAATTGTGTTAACTAGAAGGAGTAAGTTTTGCAAACATTTGGATATGTTTTCGATAACAATAATATATCATTTGATGGAGACTAAAGGGCGTTTTTTTTTTTACCTCAAAAACGCACAGCATTCAAAACAGATTTCAAGTCGTTCGTAAACTCTTCAATTCAATACGATACTGCCAAGATGATGTTCTTTGCGTAAATATATGAAAACCAGCAAATGAATTTAAATGTCCATTTATTTAAGAATATTGTAAATTATATATGTAAATGAAAGCGAATTCAAAGCAAGATTTTAGACGACGTGGCCATCTGCCTTGAGGACCTTAATGATGTTATTGCAATAGACGAATTGTCGGATAGATGCATATGAATAAACATATATGAGAGTTTGCAATTCTTATATTTAGTCTTTCATAAGTGACATGAAGAACAGGTGGTGATGGTTGAATCAAACTATTAGTAGAACATGATAAAAATTTGTTTTTAATAAAAGAACATCACTATAGAAAGTAATGATTCAAGTTTGACAGAAAATAACTATGATGAAAAAAGTTATCATTGAAAGTTTACGGACTTTCTGTAAAGTCTGGTCAATCTGGTAAAGTAATCTGGTCAATTATTCTAAATGACAAGAAAATGTGTGATAATTAGCAGACGCAAAGAATATGTAGAATACAACACCAAGAGGTATATACAATGTAATGTAAACTTCTTGATTGTATATATATACTGAGAGTTTACATTGGTCCTGAATTATTTCCAGCATTAAAATATACTTTCAGGATGGCTAGTAAGATTGTGACACGGCCTTAATAACCCTGAGGTGGTTGACAAGCCTTAAGCTTAATTAAACAAAACATAGATTTGTAATCAATATAGATCATTATTGACAATTACATTAAGTTCCCATAACAACAAAAAGTCAAATTTCTCTACAGATTCTGTCATTTGTTGCAAAAAAAACTTTGCTACAAATATTTAATCTTTAAGTTGACAAGACTTCTCAGATGCCAATTTAATTTAGACGACAAATTAAGATA
>WNGS01113158.1:46770209-46790209 GCA_020271785.1 Procambarus virginalis
TAGGTACGACATATATATATATATATATATTATATATATATATATATATATATATATATATTATATATCTGATACTAATATAATCTAATCTGCTATGTTATCCATGACAGTGTCATATATATATATTAATTCTAATATTGCATATATAAGATATATTATGTGTATTTAGGCCTAGGACAGATTATGTTAGGTTTGAGGGCTAGGCAGTTAGTGCATGTCTCAAAAAAAGGTGTAGGCGTGAGGGAGCGACAATCAATACACACTGAGGGCGGTGTTGCCTAACATGGCGGCCGTCTCACTCTCCTGCCTGCACCCACTCTCATCCTCATATCACGTTTCTTTATAAAAGAAAGAAGTCATGATAACAAAATACAAATATTACACCATGTTAGAGGCATCGGTTGATAAACAAAACACAAATTTAACATTACTATATTCACGGTCATCATACATTTAATTAGGTTATATATTTGACATGACTGGTTGGTGATAAATGAGGCTTTATCAGGAGGCGAGAGAGAGAGTTGCGTCACGTTATGGGGGGTATTGACACTAGTAGTACCACAGACTGGTACACGTTATGGGGGGTATTGACACTATAGTACCACAGACTGGTACACGTTATGGGGGGTATTGACACTAGTAGTACCACAGACTGGTACACTTATGGGGGTATTGACACGAGTAGTACCACAGACTGGTACACGTATGGGGGTTGACACTAGTAGTACCACAGACTGGACACATATGGGGGTTTGACACTAGTAGTACCACAGACTGGACGTTGGGGGGTATTGACACTATTAGTACCACAGACTGGTACACGTATGGGGGGTATTGACACTAGTAGTACCAAGACTGGTACCACGGTATGGGGGGTATTGACACTACTAGTACCACAGACTGGTACACGTTATGGGGGGTATTGACACAGTAGTACCACAGACTGGTACACGTATGGGGGGTATTGACACAGTAGTACCACAGACTGGTACACGGTATGGGGGGTATTGACACTGAGTAGTACCACAGACTGGTACACGTTATGGGGGGTATTGACACTAGTAGTACCACAGACTGGTACACGTTATGGGGGGTATTGACACGAGTAGTACCACAGACTGGTACACGGTATGGGGGGTATTGACACTAGTAGTACCACAGACTGGTACACATTATGGGGGGTATTGACACTAGTAGTACCACAGACTGGTACACAGTATGGGGGGTATTGACACTAGTAGTACCACAGACTGGTACACGGTATGGGGGGTATTGACACTAGTAGTACCACAGACTGGTACACAGTTATGGGGGGTATTGACACTAGTAGTACCACAGACTGGTACACGGTATGGGGGGTATTGACACTAGTAGTACCAAGACTGGTACCACAGTATGGGGGGTATTGTGACACTAGTAGTACCACAGATCTGGTACCAGTATGGGGGGATTGCACTAGTAGTACCACAGACTGGTACACGTATGGGGGGTATTGACACTAGTAGTACCACAGACTGGTACACATTATGGGGGGTATGACACTAGTAGTACCACAGACTGGTACACATTATGGGGGGTATTGACACTATAGTACCACAGACTGGTACACATATGGGGGGTATTGACACTATAGTACCACAGACTGGTACACGTTATGGGGGGTATTGACACTAGTAGTACCACAGACTGGTACGGGCTGAGGTTTAACACTCCTTTATCACTACTTACCTATTTGTGACTACAGGGACGAGGTCTAGTTTCTTTATGCCCGCCCACAACCCTTGTTGAACCTGTTGCCATGTAATGTAACTACACTGACATTCATATTCTTTGTAGACTCGGTCCTTAAAGTTGTGGATGGAGTGGCTTCCACAACTTCATCTTCTGTGCATTCACTTGTCACTTCCGGTACAAAGTACTGTATTTTCTCAATTTCATTGAATCTTTTTTTTTTAGCTGACAACTTCCATTTACGTCCTCTCCTCTTACTTTATTTCAAATTAAAGCAACCGTCCTCATCAACAAACGCCAAATGCTCGTTAATCCCAGCCACCAATCCCCTGTTATGAAAGAAAAACGGTTTACACACGACCATCCCGTCCTCGACTCAAGCCCATTCCATCCAGCGGTCGACCCCAAGGACTCATGCTGTTGCATTCAAAACTGGAATTTTCTCAAATAAAAATTAATATTATAATATATTAGCATATTGTGCATATATAGGCATAGGTTAGGTTAGTGTGTAGGCTCTGTTGACAATTATTTGTATTTGTAGTACGTGGGTGAAGCATTTATAGCGTTGTGTGGTCGAACAATTCGTCAGTGAAGTACTTTTTCCGGAAGTGTTGGAACGAAATCAGTTGTGAGTCGTGTCAGCTCGTCCTCCAGACAAAGACGCAAAGTGATTCCATCCACCCGCCAAACCTCCAGCTGTTTATGAATAAACAACGGTTTTGCACACGCTCACAACTGATGACGTTCAAACACTTCCGGAAAAGTGCTTCACTGACGAATTTTTCTTCGAACCACAACGCTGTAAATGCTTCACCCACGTACTACAATACAAATAATCGCCAACAGAACCTAAATATCTAACCTAACCTAACCTATGCATATTATATATTTTTATATGATAATCTCCTTCAAGAGAGATTTGGCCTGCTCTTTCCTATCATCATTTTACTTCAGTACATCTACAACATCTAGGTACTACAAGCAAGTGAGTACGTATTGAGTAAAAATACGTTTTGCCAGGCGCATACGTATCAGACGCTCACTCTCCTCCTCCCTTCCATCGTCGCCGATCACCAAACTACCACTTCCAGCCCGCCTGCTTCTGATTGTGGAATCGACGACTGCACCACCTCTGTACCTCAGCGCCATCTACCTAGCCGATGTCTGGGCCTGCACCAGCCATTGGAGTTAGAATATCCTGTGCTCTCAAGCTGAAAACAACCATCTGATATGCGCTCTGTTTATTAGTGGATGTTCTCAGCCAGCACTTTATTCTCACACCTGTTAATTCATTTCTTGTCTTTATTTATTTGTAGAGTAACGTCACCACTGTTCTTATTTTTATGTTTGACTTGTTTGTTTGCACTGTACATAGCCAAGGGATTATTTTTGTTCATATTTTTACGTTAAAGTTTCATTGTTCATACTATTGTTTTGCGTATTTTCCCTTACTTTACCACAGAAGCCAACAGCCAAGCAGTCAACTTTTTTTGTAAATGTGATTGGCATTGACACCAGCCATTAGAGGACTGCCGAACCCTACACTTCTTTTTTTTCCATCACAATACGCACAATATACTAATATATTAAATACTGTTATGCGGGGAAAATGGTTGCTTTGTGAAGGCCAATAGCTAAGATCAATTTCAAGTTTTTAAAGCCTCTGCACAGTCTGTTGACCACTTAAATTAACAGCCTTTTGCAGCAAGTTAGTTAAGGGAGTTGCGACACTCGAAAAGTTCTGGCAAAAACGTCGGTAGTACGCACACATACCAATAACCATTGTCCGTCCTTTTTGTTCGGGAGCACTGGATACTCAAGAATGGCACTGATTTTATCTTGCCGAGGTAACACTTTTGCTTGGCTCACTCCATAACCGAGGTACATCACTGTGCCATGGCCAAAATGACATTCTTTCGCATTTAACGTTAAATTTGCACTTTTCAAAACTGTGAACTGGCGTAACCTATAGCTATGAGGTCAGCCCAGTTTCTATAAAAAAACACGTCATTTAAATACGCCCGACAATTTTGGCACATTTTCGAGCAGTGTTCATTAACCACTAGAACGTTGCCGGAGCATTTTGCAGTCCGAAGGGTAACACCTGATACTCAAAAACACCATCGGGTGTTACGGACGCGGTTAGCTGTTTGGCACGTTCGGTGAGCTTAATCTGATAGTATCCCCTCGAGAGATCGAACTTCGACACATAGGTGGCATAACCGATTTCATCGATACAGTCTTCTAGGAGGGACAGCGGGTAGGCATCCACAATGGTCACCTTGTTGAGCTGCCGATAGTCGGTGCATAGTCGCCAGGAGCCATCTGGTTTGGGGACCAAAAGGCAGGGTGAGCACAAAGAGCCCTGGCTCGGCCGGATGACGCAGTGTTGGAGCAGGAAGTCGACTTCATTCCGTACGATGGTCTTCTTTTTCCGGACTCGTCCGATAGTGTTGAAGACGAATGGGGGTGTAGTCCGTCAACTTGACATCATGGTAGATGGCATCAGTCTGGGTCGGGACCTCCCCACAGACTGGAGAATTCATTAAGTAACGACTGCACCTCTTCGCGCTGGAACATCTGCAAATGGGACAGTCTCTCCTCCACAGCATTCACAGAACTAGAATTATTGAAATGAGATTAGTTGGGTCCCCAGAACATTATCCCCTCCCTCGCTGGAAATGGAAACATTGGTTAGAGCGATGGGCCTGGGGCCCTGGAACTTCTTCAGACGGTTCAATTGTACAAGCATCACCTGGTTACGCTTGTCAGTGCCTTACTTTGTACGTGAGGTCCCCAACCTTTTCTGTCACTATATAGAGGCCTTCGTACTTGTGAGACATAGTGTTCCCCAATCGAGCCTTAAATACCAGGTCAGGGTCACCAGGCTGAAATACCCTCAACTTAGCCTTAACATCGTGTCGTTCCTTCATACTTTCTTGGGTCTTCCCGAGATATTTGAATGCAGCCGCCTTACAGTCACAGTCTCTGGTGGTGTAGCGCAAAGAAAGCCGAACCTTCGGTCAATGTTACGTTACCTAACAGATTCTCCTGTAACATTGGTAAGGGTCCACGGACTGTTAAGTTTGAAAGCGGAAGAGAAACAATCTTTATCCACATGGTTTAATGTCGACAACAACAACAAAACAATTATAAGGTACATAACTTATTATTTACAAGATCATAAACAAAAGAGCATCTCCTCCAAACATGCTACACCCGCAACATCTGTAGTACTCAATCTTAACTTTCCTCCTCTTTTAATTGAACTCTACCCCTACAGGTTAAGTTTATCAGGTGGTCGTATGACTTCCTGATTTTCTCAACTGGGCGTCCCGACCTGTTACTTCTGGGAAACATTCTTCTGAATTACTCCTTGTAGAGTCCATAGGGTAAACTGTATCCCCATAACCCTCTGCTGCCCCTTGCTCTGCCTCCCGGTCTCCTGCAGGTGCTGCTACCCCTTTATTATTAAGATGGTATCACTAGTTGCCCCACGCCTACCTGATTTCTTCAAAATTCCCTGTGAACCTTGGCATGAGTTGATCTGCATGCTTTTTCCAATTAATGTTCCTAAAACTCTGCACTTGCACAGTGAAGTTCCTGCGTCCCAAGACTTCCCTAATTTTTCCTTCCACCCAGGGCTTCCACTTCCAAAATTCCTTGCATATACTGCATCCCCCTCATTAAACAACAATTCCTCTCCCTGAGCCAACTGACTGGCCAAGCTAGTTACCGATTTCTCTTTATCGGGATCTGTCTTTACTGCTTCCATGTGCACTTTAAAGTGCCTATTAAACAATAATACAAAAGAGATTTACCAGTAGTAGAATGAACAGTTTTCCTTTGATTATATTAAAATCTACAAAGCCTTGTAGTAATAGTACCTTCCGTAAACCGCTTTAACCCTTCTTTCAAGGATCTCACTGCTCTCTCTGCTAGACCATTTGAAGAAGAAATTATAGGGGCAGGTGTTACATTTTAATACCATTTTTTTCTAAAAAATCCTCCATTTCCACAGAACAAAATAAGGAGCATTGTCTGACACAACCATGTCTGGTAATCCAAAATTACAAAATGTTTTCCTTAGCAGTTCACAAGTTACAGATGATGTGGTGGAATTACACACATGAACATCCCAAAATGTTGTGTACGAATCCACCACCACTAGGTATATTTGTTTCCTCTCTCTCTCTCCTCTCTCTCTTCTCTCTCTCTCTCTCTCTCTCTCTCTCTCTCTCTCTCTCTCCGGCATTACGAAGGTGTATCCAAGGTTTTGTTCTGAACACTACTCTTTTTCCTGTTGTCCTCAATGATCTACTTTCTTCCTTTCCTTCTGGCATTTTCTCCGCTCTCTATGTTCGATGATCTTACCTTCTGCTGTTAAGGATGACTCGTTAGAACCAATCTGGGTTTCACACAATTCCCCCCATGCACCCGGGCTCTGTCGTCCAAATGTTCTACCTCTACGCCCTTACTTCAATACACACGAAATCACAGTAACATGATATATCAATGAACATATATCAAATGATATACCAAAATACTGGAGAGCAGTAGCACTCCAGGTTGCAATTCTGTTAACCATGTCGGGGTACAGTTGGCTAAGGCACATATGAGAACATCCCGTGCTTAGTTCGAACCCTCTTACCACCCCTTGTGGATTTGTTCATATGATATATCACGTTTATTTTTATTTCTGTGTTTATAGATTGAAATTCTTCATCCGCGTACTACAATACAAATATCGCCAACAGAACTTAAACACCTAACTTAACCTAACCATCCCTAAATATGAACAATATGCTAATATAAAATAATGTTAATTTATATTGAGAATATTCCTAATTTGAATGAACAGCATGTTAAAAATTGATGACTGAATGTTTAGGGTCGACCGCTGGATGGAATGTTCATGGTCTGAGCCCGGTTTGTGGGGGGAATTTTCTAGCAGGAATTTATTTAATTTATTATTATTAAAATATTTATTTCTAAATTTACGTTAAATAATTAAATTAATAAATGCACTGCATTTCAAGTATTTCTAAGTGAACTGTATTTTCTAAATTAATTTCCTACCATGTGTTACCCGACCCACAATTTTGGGGGTTGTACTCTCATAATCTATACCACTAGAGGTGGATAACAAGACTACAAACGTTAGTTAATCTACAAATTAATGAGTGAACATTTAAGGTTTAGCTCCAAAGTTGTAAGTTCTGATAAAAAGCCCTGGATTTCCATCAACTGTGGACAGGGAACCTTGCAGGTAGACACTGTAATGGCGACTCAAGAAGCCTCATGGTACTACAGATCATCCGGCCTCCTCTCTCGTACGGTACCTGCCAAATAAGTGGTAAGTAGTGCGCTGTTATCAACACGTGGAGTATATTGAAGGTAGAAGAGTAAGCATTAATATTTTGGCTTACCCATTATGGTTAGAGCGCCTGCATCAAAACCGGGAAATATTTAATAAAATTATGTAAATGGCCACCACACAATTAGAAACAATTGCTCGGAAACGATACTTTCCTTAATGGGAAGGTTGGGCAGAATCTTGCTGTTCCTGTATTGTGAGGCTCAGGAAAGATGTACATCTTGATTATATTAAAACACTAGTACATTTGCGCGATTGTGGGCTACTCGTTGTGAGTACTAGAAAGTGAGACCAGGTCGCTATATTTGCATCGAGTGTTTACACATTAAGTTTGACTCGGGGGATATCAAAGAGATATTTATTTCTGGTGTAGTGATTATGTGTTTTATTACATCTGTTCAGGAAGAGTTTCAGAACAGGGTTTGCATTTATGAACAGGGTTTTGTAAATATATATGGAACTAGAGAGTGTGTGGACTGAGTTTATGTTTAGCATGTTTAGGGATTTAAACAAGAGGGCTGAGTGTTGTCTGAAAGTAGAGTTTGTTATTATTCTAATAGCAGATTTTTGCTGGGTGATGATGGACTTGAGGTGTTTGCAGAGGTTGAGCCCCATGCACAGATACCATATGCAAGATAGGGATAGATTAGTGCATAATATAGTGAGAGGAGAGCAAAGTTTGGAACATAATATCTAGTTTTAGAGAGTATACCAACTGTTTTAAAGAATTTCTTAGTTATGTGTTGTATGTGGGTGCTGAAGTTGAGTCTCTTGTCTAAGTATAGGCCAAGGAACTTTCCATCATTTTTATTACTGCTGTTAACATTGTCTATCTGAAGCTGAATTGCATTTGTTTTTGTTTTTTTGCTTCCAAATAAGATGTAGTAGGTCTTTTTTGTTTAGTGTGAGTTTGTTGGTTGTCATCCATAAGTGAATATTTTTTTAGTTTATTGTTTACAACATTATTTAATATGAGTGGGTTGGGGTCAGAGTAGATGAGAGCAGTATCATCAGCAAACAATATAGGTTTATGCATGTTACAGACATTAGGCAGATCATTGATGTATATAAGAAAAGGACGTGGTCCTAGGATGCTGCCCTGTGGCACTCCTATGGTTAGTGGTAGAGTGGGAAAGGTTATATCATTGATGGCTACATATTGGTGTCTGTCACTAAGATAGGATCGGATATAGTTCAGGGCAAGGCCTCGGATGGTGGAGTTTAAGTAAGACGTAGTTATGGTTAACAGAATCAAAGGCCTTTATCAGGTTAATGAAGAGTTCAATCGGAAACTGACTTTTGTCAAGGGCTGAGTAGATTAAATCAAGCAGACTAATAATTGCATCATTGGTACTCTTTTTTTTTTTGGGAGCGGAAGCCAAACTGACAGGGACTTTGTATGTTGAATTTTACGAGGTAGGAGTAGAGCTGTTTGTAAATAATTTGTTTTCAAGTATTTTTGATAATATAGGTAAATTTGATATTGGTCTGTAATTGTTTATGTATTCCAGATTGTCTCCTTTATGAACTGGCGTTACTCTTGCTTTTTTAAGGATGTCAGGGAAGGTGTGACACTCTAGAAATTTGTTGAACAGTAGAGCTATAGGTGGCGCAAGGGCATGGGAGGCGCTCTTGTATACCATGAATGGTATGTCACTAATGTTCTCAGCTTTGGTTTTTAGTGAGTGAATGATGGACACAACATCTGTCGGGCTGACTGGTGAAAGGAGAAGAGAGTTTGGGTAGCTGCCTGAGAGATATGTGGTAACATGTGTCTGAGTCTGTGCGATTCTTCTGGCAAGGTTAGCACCAACCGATGAAAAGGACCTATTAAATTCAGTTGCCATTTATAAATCTGTTGCAGGTGTATAACCATCCTTGGAGAGTTTTATCTGGATATGTGAGTGTTGTTTAGATCCTAGGATGTTAGAGATGGCTCTCCATGTGCTTTTCATGTTGATTTTTGCTTCTTTGAATCTATTCTCATAATAGAAATGTTTTGCTTTTCTTATGATACTGGTAAGCACTGATGAGTACATCTAAACTACTTCCTTAGGTCAATCCTAATTTTTTTTCATATTCATGTTTCTTGTCGAATGCTTTGAGTATGCCATTTGTGATCCAGGGATTATTCAACCTTTTTGTCAGTTACTTGCTTGGTGAGGAAAGGACAATGAGTGTTGTAAAGGCCTATAATTTTGGAAAGGAAGAGGTTAGTTAATAAATTTATGCCCTGTGTATTATTAAATTCAGATTCCCAGTTTATATTGTGAAGTGCATTTGTGAGATTGCCTATTGCTGCTTCACTGTGTAACCTGAAGGTAAGTTTCTGGTTAGCTGGTGGTGTTATGGCCATGTTCGCTACGAGGAAGGTAGGATAGTGGTCAGTTGTTCTGTCAGTGAGTATACCAGATGTAAGGGGAGCTGTTATGTTAGTCCATAAGTGATCCAAGGTAGTAGCAGATGTTTGAGTGATTCGGGTGGGCTTGGTGATTGTGGGGATTAGCATACAGGAGTTCATGCTGTTTAGGAAATAGTCGACTTGAGAGTTATTTTGTTGACTCAGGTCAATGTTGAATTCACCTCCCAGAATGATGTGATTTTTGTTGAGGTTGTTGTTTATAGATTTAGATTTAGATTTTTTATTCAGGTAAAGGTACATACATTGAGTTACATATGATAAGATTCCTTAGGCTATCTGAGAATGCAGCTATGTTAGTATTGGGAATCTATAGATAGCTCCAATAGTCAAGGAGGATTTATGAGATTTAATTAAGAATTGAGCAAAGGTGTATTCACAATGGTCGTCTCTATCACTAATGACATTATTGCAGATGAAGGTATCTTGGTAATGTATAGCTGTGCCACCTCCTGTTTTATTAGGCCTGCAGTTGTGAATGGCTTTATAACCAGCTAAGTTGTAAAGTTGGATATAGTCATTACTTAGCCAGGTTTCTGTTAAAATGATGAATGATAATTTAGTACCTAGTGCTGTGAGTAGTGCATTTATATCATCAAAATGTTTACCAAGTGATCTTTTGGTTGTAAACTGATAAGCAAGTCCTATTTTGGAGTCTGTTCTTTGCCCGGTGTGTTGTGTAATACCAGCAGTAGTGATGATCAATTTGCTGGTTACTGTAAATGTGTGACAGTAAATTTAGTTCAGGATCAATATAAGCTTGCATGTGGATGCAATGGAGTCAAGATAACAATAAGTTTAGCAGTTACAGAATAGTAAAATATAAAATCTGCTAAATATATAAAATAACTAGTAAAAAAGAAAAAACGTAAATACACATATAATAGAAACAAGTAAAGTAAAATGATCACTATATTGAGACTTTAATAACAAATAACAATACAATAAGTGACAAATGAAGAAATAAACAATATAAAGGGTGGAATAAACAAGATAAAAAACAATTAATAACACTAAAAACTAATTAATTAATACCTACTTGAATAATCTTAAAATACTATAGTCTTAATGATAAATAAGTATAATTAGATTAGTTATGATCCTATAATTAATATGAACTCAAATAATGAATTCCAATAAATGAGTGATATAAATCAAAGTACCATCGAATTTAAAGATAACAGAATAAAATAATACATATGAGTAGGACTTTACTAAGAAACTGAGGTAGATGCTTACGTAAGTACACGGAGACCTTACTGAGTAGTTAGAAACTTTTAAGGATGAGAGAGCATATTTATCCAATAGTCTCAATAACAATCTACCCAACAACCTAACATAATAATACTTACAGTTTACTTGTGTAAAAAATTTAGTTAGGAGTCGGTCCAGCGTCTTTTCTAGTGCATTTTCAGTGCGAGTGACAAGAGTTTCAACAAGATCGGGGACTCAGTTGTACAAGTTGTGTGAGAGGATTAGACTCTGGGGTTGCAGGATTGTCAGTGACAATTAGTAACTGGGCGTCCACAATGCAAGCTGAGTTGGTAGCAATACTGGTAGCACTCGAAATTATTGACAACACTGAAGTTGACCTTATTTCCGACTCCCTTTCCTCACTACTAGCAATAAATAGTTTGCAATCAAGTAATAACGTGCTTGTCTCAGAAGCCAGACAAGCATACATAACAAGGGGGTAAATGTCAAAATGTTGTGGATTCCTTCTCACATTGGCCTGCAGGAACATGACAAAGTTGACGCCCTTGCTAAGGCTGCAGTAAATAAAGACAGTGTTGAACGGAATCTTGAGTTATCAAATAGGTCCCTTAAAAGTGTCATTAGACGAGAACTCCTGGATGGATTTGATGACAGTAGAACAGTGCAAACTGGAACTAGCAGGTCGATTGTTCATCACAATGAAATGTGTGAAGTAAAACATATGTATGGGGCAAGTAACAAAGTCGGTAGACTAACAGATGTTGTCACAGCTCGTATAAGACTTGGCTACAAGTATCTCTGGCAGTTGGGCTTGTATAGGGATCTAGATGAAGTAAAGTGTAAAGTGTGTGGACAAAGACAGGGACACACACTCGAACACTATATCTTGGATTGTGAGAGTCCGCCTGGAGCTGCCGTGGGGTACAGACGTGTCGTCTGGCCTCTGGTGGTTTGAGGTGTTTGCCGTTTTCGTCACCAGAGGGGGTGTGGGAGTTTCTGCCCCCCCCCCCTGTTGTTGCTGCGGGCTGCGTGTTGACGTGGCGAGCTTACCATGGGTGGTCCCCTTCCATCTATCAAGCGCGTGAACTCCGTGGGCCTGGAGTTCACTGGTCGTGCTGGATATCCAGAAGTAGCCGTGGTTCTGTGCGACTTGCTTCATGTCCCTGTGATGGACGTTGACGGTATTGAGCTTGTGACTGCCCATCGAGTTGTCATCAAGCTTGTGACGGAGGAAGTATACCGTGATTTCCTCAGTCGTTACGAGGGACGCTCGTTGTCGATGCCGGGTGGTGCCGGCTCTGTCTCCATATCCGACCGGAGTGGTGCGCTGACTTATGTCAGTGTGCATGGGGCGCCCCTGGAGTTTCCCGAGGATCTTCTTCGGCGTTACTTTCAGCGGTTTGGAGCGGTCATCAGTGTGAGGGTCAACACGATATCCTCTGGGAGGTATGCCGGGAGACGGACGAACATTCGCACCTTGGGGATGCGCCTGCGGTCGGATATTCCATCTTCGGTCCGGCTCCTGGGGTGCTACATCCGGGTGTACTATGCCCGACAGCCTCGGACCTGTTTCCGGTGTGGCCTGGTGGGGCATCAGGCTGCCGGGTGCGATGCGGCTCCGGTTGCTCCTGTCAACCTATTCCGGGAAGAAGATTTCCCTCCGCTTCCCCTGGACGAGGACTCCGGGGATGCAGTGACCGACCCGCTCGTTGTTGCGGCTACCCCGGCGTCGCCTGACGTTCCCCCGGATGTCGCCGGCCCTCCTCAGGATGTTGCGATGCCATCGGTGGATACTCCTGCTCCTGTCCCTGCTGCTCCAGTGGGCCTTTCTGCTGCGCCCTCCTCACCGTCTGCTCACCTGTCTTCAGCTGCTGCGCCTGGCCCTGCATCCTCGCCTCGGATCCCGGCTGTGCTGGGTGCTGGGGTGGCTGTGGGGTCCCCTGTTGTGTGTGGTCCGGTTCCCCCTGTGGTCGAGGCTGCTGCCGTTTTGCGGCGGACGTCAGTTCGTCCGGCTAGTAGTGCCCATGTTTCTGGGTCGGCTTCCGGCTCTGACGATCTCAGGCCGGTGCCCAAACGATCCCGGCCTTCGTCGTCTACCTGGGCCGATGTTGGGGACTTTAGTGACTGTGAGGCCTCGGGTGTGGATGGAGTGGTTCCGGTTACGTTGCTGGCTCCGCAGTTAGTGGTGGCGGACGTCCATGCGCCTGCTGACATTGGTGTCCGTGTCTCGGGTGTGCCTGCTGTTCCTTCTCCGCCGGGGGCCTCTCCGCGGTGGGGAGTGGTGGCCTCCGCTGCCGGAGTGGGTGGGGATGGTGGGTCTGGGCGTGGCCTGGTGGTGACCTTACGGAAAGATGTGCGCGGTTCGGTTCCCCGCGGTCGTCCGGTGGTGTGCCCGTGGGCGCTGGTGCCCCTGTGGTGGTGCCTTCTACCACGCTCCCTCCTCGGAGGTTGACCGTTGGGCACTTGGGGGCCGTGTCACCGAAGTCTGTGATGCCGTCGGGTCACTGGTCGCGGGTTGCTGAGCTACCATTCGGCGATGAGGTGTGGGACCATGTACCGGTCACTCGGTTCCGGTGTGATACGGTTTGGGTGCCATGTTTGCGGGTGTTTGTGGCCAACGTCCCGGATAGGATGGCGTTCCCGGTGGATGGTCAGGACCCTTGGCAGTGGTTACGATGGGAGGCGTACCATGTACGCTTCTCTCGGGACGCGTTTCCGCGCAAATACGAGTGATTGTCTTCTTTTGTGCTGTGTGCCCTTCTGGCTGTTTTGTCTGCCTTCTGGTAGTTTGTGCCCGTGCCTCTCCCTTTGTTTTGTGGCGAGGCGGGTGTTTGGGTGTGTGTGTGTGTCTGGCCTTCATGTCTTAACTTTCATGTTGTTAACGTGCCTTATGTGTTTTTTATTTTATGCTTACGTGTTGTATTAGTTTTTGTTTTGTATTTGTGTGGCTTATTGTGTGGTGTATGTTCTTATTGCATTTTTTGTAATACTTCCGTTTGTTCATTCTGTTGTTTTGTTCTCGGTCCTTCAGGCCGGTGTTTTGTTTTGTTGTTGTGTATGTAACGATGGTTTTCTTTTGATGGCGTGTTATCCATCTTGATTTTTGTTTTATACTGTTCTGTTTTGACATGCTCCTGTGTTTTTTTTTTTTTTTTTTTTTTTTTTTGAGATATATACAAGAGTTGTTACATTCTTGTACAGCCACTAGTACGCGTAGCGTTTCGGGCAGGTCCCTGGAATACGATCCCCTGCCGCGAGGAATCGTTTTTTCATCCAAGTACACATTTTACTGTTGCGTTAAACAGAGGCTACAGTTAAGGAATTGCGCCCAGTAAATCCTCCCCGGCCAGGATACGAACCCATGACATAGCGCTCGCGGAACGCCAGGCGAGTGTCTTACCACTACACCACGGAGACTGTTTTGTTGTTTTGCATTTGTTTTATCTTTTGTACTGTCTTTTCAATGCCTTTCTCGAGTTTTGAAATTTGTTATGCTGTACTGTCAGCCCTTCTGGCTGGTGGTTTTCTTTTTTTCCCTTGTTTTGTAATGTTTTTCTATGTTCTTAATTTGTTTTTTATTGTATTTAACTTGCATGCTTTGCATGTAAAAATAAAAATAAAAAAAATAAATATCTTGGATTGTAGTTTAATTGAGCCATTTAGAGATAAATCTAAGCTCACTCTGTATGATATGGCAACCTATCTTATTACCATGGATAAATTACCTGAAATCCTTGCACTGTATCCATATTTCGCTTCCAGTAGATAAACGACATATGAGATTAAGAAACAAGTAGTGTATTGTGAAGACTAATAATAAGCAGCAGCTCCCCTATGACTGTAATATTTTTTTTTTTTTTTTTTTTTTTTTTTTTTTTTTTTTTTTTTTTTTTTTTTTTTTTTTGAGATATATACAAGAGTTGTTACATTCTTGTACAGCCACTAGTACGCGTAGCGTTTCGGGCAGGTCCCTGGAATACGATCCCCGCCGCGAAGAATCGTTTTTTCATCCAAGTACACATTTTACTGTTGCGTTAAACAGAGGCTACAGTTAAGGAATTGCGCCCAGTAAATCCTCCCCGGCCAGGATACGAACCCATGACATAGCGCTCGCGGAACGCCAGGCGAGTGTCTTACCACTACACCACGGAGACTGCTATCTCCGTTGCCCAAAGAATTATGTATTAGCGATAAGACCTACCATGTATGTATAATGACTTACTGTAAATATATAGCTCTTGAAATGGAACATTCTCTGTAACTAGCTGACATTGTAACTATAAGGTGTGAAGGATAGAGGAAATTGTTTATGTAATAATCTCCGTTGAGGTCTGATAAAGACCTTTTGTGCCCTCTGTAATGCTTTTGCGTTAGCGTTCATAGGATGAGTATGGGGTGCACAATAAACTAGCCGCCTACGGCAGCTACAATCATAAAATCCTATCAGGTACATGCAAAGGTTGTGATTGAATATGAAGTAGCGGTTGATGATGGACTGAGGTTGTTTCAGTACACTACTGTACTGCAGGTTGTTGGTAGGGGAGAATCTTAGTTTTTGCCGCTGTGTATGAAGGACATTGTTTGAATGTAATGATCGGTGTCACAGTTTGAGCAGGTGAGTATATCTGCCACAGTTTTGTGTGTCGTTAGGATATAGGGGTGTTGTGGGGGGAACGAGAGCATTTTACCACATTTAATGTCTTTGGTGCAGCCTTTCGAGGTATAGTTAAAGACTTTACATCTGAAGCACTGAGTGGACGTGGTACGTACACCTCTAGGTTATGGAGGAAGCCGTTAAACCAAACCCGATCAAGGGGAAGGTAGTCTAGAAAGGTAAGCAGAGCAGTGCCTGTCTCACTCATTTACCTGCTTGATGGGGTTCTGGGAATGCTACTCCCCAAGCCCGGCCCGAGGCCAGGCTTGATTTGTGAGAGCTTGGTCCAACAGGCTGTTGCTAAGAGTGACCCGCATGCTCACATATCCACCACGGCCCGGTTGTTCCGGCAATATTTCTTATGCTCGCTGGGAGGATGTTGAACAACAGCGAACCTCTGATGTTTATACAGTGTTCTCTGATTGTGCCCATGGCACCTCTGCTCTTCACTGGTTCTATTCTGCATTTTCTTCCATATCGTTCACTCCAGTACGTTGTTATTTTACTGTGTAGATTTGGGACCTGGCCCTCCAATATTTTCCATGTGTATATTATTTGGTATCTCTCACGTCTCCGTTCTAGTGAGTACATTTGAAGAGCTTTGAGACAATCTCAATAATTTAGGTGCTTTATCTCGTCTATGTGTGCCGTATATGTTCTCTGTATTCCCTCCATTTCAGCAATCTCTCCTGCTTTGAAAGGAGGAAGTGAGTACTGAGCAGTACTCAAGACGGAACAGTACAATTGATTTGTATATTACAACCTTTGTGATGGGATCCCTGGATGTGAAAGTTCTCGTAATCCATCTTATCATTTTTCTGGCTGTCGCAAAATTTGCTGGTTATGCTCCCTAAACGTTAGGTCGTCAGACATCATTATTTCCAAATCCTTGACATGCTGCTTTCCTACTATGGGCAGATTTGATTGTGTTTTGTATCCTGTATTATGTTTAAGGTCCTCATTTTGACCGTATCTGAGTACCTGAAATTGATTACTATTAAACATCATGTTATTTTCTGTTGAGTCTCCATCTCGTGTTGGCCTCCGAATGCATGATAGAGCTGATAAGTTAGCCAAAGAATCTGCCTTTAAAGGAGCCGTTGAGTGTAACCTTGGATTGTCAATGAGCAATCTGAGAGCAGCAGTACACCGAGAACTTCAACAAGATCTTGTAGATCTGAGGCAAAGTGAAATTGACACCAGTAATTCCATCTATCTTCATACTATCATGCAAGAGGAGCCACACATATATAGATCATCCAATAAAATCGACAGACTTCTAGATGTTACTACTGCTCGGCTTAGACTCGGTTACAAGTATCTCTGGGAATTTTCATTATCTGCCGATGTAGACCTGACCAAATGTAAACTGTGTCAACAAAATTATTCACACACCCTCCGTCACTATGTGATGGAGTGCGAAAAGATACGTGAATTTAGAGACAATTTTAAATGTTTTGATTCCGAAGATTGGAATGTCATCTACCTGAAGTTGTGCCTTGATGTCGTCTTCACTAATGTCTACAACATGTCTGATTAAATATTTCGCTAATCGGTCACCTGGTGGTTGGTAGCATCTGACTTTGAATCCACAGATGTCAGTAACGTCTGAAAGCTCTTGGTCCTCGCTGTGTTCGTGGTCCACTGCGATTAAGTTCCTTTGTTTATTAGGTGTAATATCGTGCACGTTGGTCTTAAATATATTGGGAATGGCATTATAGGATTCTTTGTACCCTGCTATTTCCGAAAACACTCCTATGTTCGTCATCAAAGGCAATAATAAAAGTCTGCAAACCAGAAGAACTCGTCCTACCCTGGTTGAGTGGAGGATGTTGATGCTGAGGCCGCGAGGGGGCGGGATGGTCTGTTTACCTCTACGATGGCGGCTTGGCGCCTCTAATCTGTTTGCCTTACTGTGATTGTTACTCTCCAGGAAAACTCCCTCTGGATCCTCCTCTAACTCTGACTAAACAGCAACTTCACGATTTTCACAAGAGCTAAGCACTGAATACATGAATGAATTAAAAGGTGTCGAGCGTGGTGCTGGGTCCTCCTTCGTAAAGAGCAACTCAGCTCACGTCTACGTCAGTAAGCATGGAGTGTGAGTCTTTGGTAGACCAGTAGGTGATGCTATGTTGTTGAGGATTGTATGTTACACCTATTGGAGTTTTCGCCATTGTCTTGAATTTTATTGTGATTGACGACTGATTTTGCCCTTATCACTGTACCGGTTTATTTTATGTTACTCCTAACTGTATGTGTGTGTGAATGTTGTATGTAGGACCCACAAGATTATTCTGGTGAATGTTGTACTTGAGTTTTATTTCCCTCCCAGTAATTCAAAAAAAAAAGTTTATTTAGGTAAGGTACATACATACAAGTGATTGTACAGAGCGTGATGGAGTTATAGATAAGGCTAGTACATACAGTGCCTAAAGCCACTATTACGCAAAACGTTTCGGGCATTTGCACGGGACCGTGCACAATTGTTATTGTGCACGGTCTGTTCTGGGACACTTTAAGGGGGAGACTCAGCCATTTCACGAGCCATACCGTCACGGCTCCTAGCACTGTTCAACATAATAACTACAATTATTTTTTTTTTGAGATATATACAAGAGTTGTTACATTCTTGTACAGCCACTAGTACGCGTAGCGTTTCGGGCAGGTCCCTGGAATACGATCCCCGCCGCGAAGAATCGTTGTTACAACCAAGTACACATTTTACTGTTGAGTTAAACAGAGGCTACAGTTAAGGATTTGCGCCCAGTAAATCCTCCCCGGCCAGGATACGAACCCATGACAAAATGCTCGCGGAACGCCAGGCGAGTGTCTTATCACTACACCACGGAGACTGGAAATTTAGGACTGGTTCGCATTGATTACACTGGTGAAGTTACAAGCCCTGGTGGTACAGTTGGGTTCGTTCTTGACGTACAATTGAGAATTCTAGATTCGAATCCCGGGCGGGACATAAACAGTTGGGCACATTTCCTTTCACCTAATATACTGTTCACTTAACAGTAAGTAGGTGCTCAGGATTTAGTCAGCTTGTAGGGGTTGCATCCTGGAGGGGGGGAGGGGGACCTCGATATAAGCCTAACGTGTATGACTAGACTCAGGCTGCCTGTCCCACGACACAATGCATTAGAAATGAATTAACTCTGAAATATTAAAATTGTTGGAGTGGGTAGCACAAGACAAAGTCTGAGTTTGAAGCACAAGGTAGAAAAATATGAGGATGATATTGGGTTCTTTTGGATTTACTTTTGAATAAAGCACAGGTTAGGCAATATTTTAATTCACTAGAGAGAGTTCCATAGACAGGGTCCTTTTATTTGCCTGGCGTCTTTGTGTAGACCTGACTAAATGTAAACTGTCAACATAATTATTCGCACACCCTCCTCCACTATGTGATGGAGTACGAAAAATGCGTGAATTAAGATAAAATTATATAACAAATGTTCAAAATATGTGTAAATTTTTAATTCAAAATGATCTGCTACCAGAAATCCTAGTCAAATATCCCCAGTTTGCTAACTGTAGGTAGTAACTAAGTGATTATAACCTATCCACCGCTGCCCACTGGATGGGGGGCGGGGTGCAGGACAAACATATCAATTGTGACACTAGCTCTCCACATATGTCAGTTACGTAATTCAGAAACTGTACTTATGGTCGATCTCGAACCCATTGTTGATGTGACGATGTGCATTGAATTTTGTAACTAGCACATCAAAACTGTAACTTAGTTAGTTAAATGAATTGTAGAGTTCAGTCTCTGATCCTATTATGTGCCTCTGTAACCCTTTCCACTACCGCCCACAAGATGGGTATGGGGTGCACAATAAATGAATTAAAGTAACTAAAACTCTAGAGATATCACAGAGATATTTATTTCTCGTGTGGTGCTCATGGCTTCTATAACATCTATTACATTACATCAGGATTATCATTTAGAAATAAGGTTTTTACATGTAAATAACACATGGTAGAATGTGTGGAATGACTGTATGTGTAGGAGTTTAAACAGAGGGGCTGCGTGTGTTGTCTGAAGACAGAGTTCTTATAGTTCTGTTAACAGATTTTGGCTGAGTGATGACGGGCTTGAGGTAACTTGCAGTGGTTGAACCCCATACTATATATGTGACATAGAGATAGATTAACGAGTAATATAGTGAGAGGAGAACAGAGTGAGCAACATAATATCTGATTCTAGATAGTATGCCAACAGTTTATGAGACTTTTTGGCCTGTTTTGTGTGGGTATATTTATATATATATATGTATATATAAGCACATGTATAAGCAAGTAGATGGGGTCGCCATGGGTTCTCCCCTAGGCGTCCTGTTTGCAAACTTCTACATGGGTACTATCGAGGAAAAAGTCTTAGTCGACTTAAACTTGAAACCGGCCATATACTGCAGGTATGTTGACGACATTTTTACACAGGTACCTGATGTCAGACATCTGCAGGAGCTGAAAGAAGCGTTTGAGCAGAATTCTGTGTTACGTTTCACTTACGAGATGGAGAAGGATGGGAAGCTGCCCTTTCTAGATGTAACAGTCATGGAAAGGAGCGGAGGTTTCCACACTGC
>WNGS01113158.1:46795997-46808985 GCA_020271785.1 Procambarus virginalis
GCCCTTAGTCAACCCTAGTTACCCTGTGAACCTGATAGGTGGACCATGGCTCGATTTGTATTCCTGGGTATTCAAGCTAGTATAGGTAAAAAAATATATGTATGACGTATGCCGAGGATGGAAAATGAAACATAAAATTACTTCAGCGCTTTCGCGTATATTTCAGCATCTCTTCAAAATTATATGATAGACAGTATATATATATATATATATATATAATATATATATATATTATATATATATATATATATATATATGTATAATATATATATATATATATATATAATATATATATAATTTTATAATATTATATATATATATATATATATATATATATATATATATATATATATATATATATATATATATATATATATATATGCGAACAAGCCTGAATGGTCCCCAGGAATATATATATATATCTCATATATATATATATATATATATATATATATATATATATATATATATATATATATATATATATATATATATATATATATATATATATATTGGGATGACTTTGACATGTATAGGAGAGTTACATATGAGGTGGAAATCAATGTTTTTATTTATGAGGCTTCATGAATATTAAACACAACACAGACCTTGTGTTGGACATTATGACTCATATCGAGCTATGTTTAGGTCCCAATGTTTAAGTCCTTACTTTGTTAGGTCCCAATGGGAGTAGTTCAGTAATATTCCTCTTAATAAAATATTTTTTTTAATCACTGATAAATGAATCGAGGAATATAATCCATTATTGATATTCAGTTTAAATATTTAAATATGATTAAAGTAGATTCAGTAAATTTTGTTCAGTATAAATTTCAGTATATTCAGTAATATTTATATATTCTTTCAGTTAGTGATCGCATAATAACCATCACAATCACTTTGGTAAGAATTTTCAGATGAAAACAATAAACAGGTAATTAAATATTTGATAATCTCTTCAATAATATTTATATAAAAATAAACATTAAGTTTTCTTTTAGTTTGACCTACGAAATATCTATCACATTCTCTACAAATAAATTTATATGTAGCAATTTTATCACTACGAAGGATCATATTAACTAATAAATTTTTATAGGTTTTCTCACAACTGAACACAACATGTAAACACATAATGTAAAAGTCTTAACTATTTTTTCAAACCCAGGAAAAAAATGGCACACATAACATATTTTAGAGCAATTCTTTCACTGCCAATTTTGTTATAATATGTATGTCGTGCTTTCCTTAGGAAAACCTCCAGGAAATTAACTGGGTATCAAAGGTAGAATCCCAAGGAATCAATATGCAGTAACTCAGTTTCCCAAAACTCAGGACATACAATGTGAAGCGATGTGTATACGATAAATTTGCTTGAAGGATTTCTAGATATTCTATACTTAGGAGCAAAATTTTCCCTGTGAATTAAGATTAAAGAAACAGTGTCCATTTTTTGTTTCTTCCGTCGTGCAGTTCATAGTCTTTAAGCCCAACACTAAGCCAAAGAAATGAAACATTGCGGTATGACAGATTTTGTTAGTAAGTTTAATTTGTTCAGACCATCATGACCAAATTATTCTGTGTACACATGATTTCCATATGAGAAAAGTGGACAAACTCATATGTAAAAAATAAATGAAACTGTGAGAAATTTTCGCAGAAATTGAGATAAGTAATTGGAATTGCTATTACTAATTTAGTTAATATTGGTAATATCGTTAATGTCGACTTTACAATGGTCAAATATCGACTTAGAATTGTTAATAACGATTTAGCAACCCATCCTCAAGCTGCTTTCATCCAACCTGGGTTATTTTTTGTGAAGTTAGTACAAGGTTAGGTTAGTTGTTCTGGGTATGTTAGTAGTTATTTATATTCGTAGTGTGAAGGGGGGAAAGCAATTTACACATTAGAAGAAAAAGAAAACTGCCAAATTTAATGTACTCAATGTACAAATTCAGTCAATACTATATAGTACTATATAAATAGAAGAGCTGCTATTGAATATCAGTGTGTAAAGAAATAGGAGAGCTACAAGTGACTATTAATATGCAAAGAAATACAAGAACTACGTTGTGTAAGCCTTTTTTGGAATAGCCACTCGAGAGAGTGTCCATGTCCCACTCTCATGGCTAAATGAATGTGTGAAGGCTGAAGCCAGCTGTAGTTGGTGAAGTATTGTTCAGGAATATGGCTGTAGGCTTCTTAGCTGTAGATACGGCGCAAGAACCGTGGAATTTCCCTTTTTTCTTAGCTGAAAATACGCAAATGTTTATTTACGACGACTCAAGCCTGTGGTACTGAATTCCAACACAAGTAAACAGGGGTTTGTACAAGATTACATAAATACATATTTTATACATGAATGCAATCAGTAAAAAAAAAACCTTAACACACACACACACACACACACACACACACACACACACACACACACTCACACACACACACTAAAAGAGAGAATGTACGTTTGTCTGTATAAGTTTGTGTCTCTGTCTGTCTGTCTATCCAAAGTTGGAGGTCAGATGTTTTGGGCTAGCCTTAACCAATTTTGTAAGGGGAATGATCAGCGGTACGGGACACACATAGGTGGGTCAGGGTATGCCAAAGTTAAGTGATTTAGGAAATATTAGTAATTATTCACCCCCCCTATCCGATACTCATACATTCAACTATGAGCAATTGTGAAATATTAATTGAGAAGCCCAAAGGGTTTTTCATCAGAAACATTATTTTCGTGAAACCATCGAGCAGTTTCATATGCTCTCTAACATTATATTTGATGTAAGGGGAAAAAGGGCTGAGTGCAGGGGGGGGAAAGGGGGTGAGGATGGGTGAGAGGAGGGGGAAGGGGAACCCGGGCAACACCGGTTACCCTTCCAAGTCGATACCTACAAGAGATAATGTCTATTTGTCAGTCTGTCCATATGTCTGTCTGTCCAAAGCTGGAGGCCAAACGCTTGGGGTTAGCCCCATTCAAATAGACAGAATGAATAGTCTGTGGTATGGGATCAACATAGGTTAGTACGAGTCACCAGAAATCAAAAAAAGAAAAAGCGTTCCAGGGGTCACATTCTAACCCCCCTACGAAGACTTTTGAGACTCCCCTGGCAACACTGGACAATGTTTTGAAAACAAACATGCCTAAAAAAATGTTTTTTTTTCTTGTAGTGATACGCGCCCTTATTCACTGATCTCATAAAAATTAGCAGGTCTGCTATCCATACTTTTCCCATAGTCCCATGAAACAAACGATCCATCGACAGCTTAAAGGTTTTCCAAGCCCCGATCCTTAAAGGTAAGTCTACTACAGGGACACCAAAGCCAGTGCTGCTTGAAACTTTTTGTTCCAAGTAGCTAAATCTAAAACAATAACAACAACAACCCAACCCCTTTCTCAACATAAATGGAGAGATATTTTATTTTTTAATATTTCAAAATGCTTTATATTATATTATATTTGGGGTTAATAAATAATTTTTTATTATTTTTTTTTATCAGAGATTGAGACAGACAGAGATTGAGAGATAAAGACCCAGACAGACAGACGGACAGACAAACAGAGAAAGAAAGAGACAGGTGAACAAATTGATAGATTGAGAGAGACTGACAGAAGGATGAACAGACGGATAGATAAAGTGACAGAGATGGTTAGATAGATGGATAGATTGATGAGTAGATGGAGAATAGATGAATGAATAGGTGGATAGAAAATTGCATGAGTAGGTGGGAAGGATGGATAAATGGATAGATAGGTGGATGGATGGAGAGGTGGATAACTTGTTGGTTGAATAGACAGATGGATAGATACAAAGATTGGAGTATAGAGTAGATTGGTGTATAGATGGACAGACGGATGGATAAATAGATGAACAGAGGAATAGGCAGAGATAAAGATGAATAGATAGATGGATGAGTAGATGGATAGATAAAAAGATAGATAGAAAGATGAACAGATAGATGAATGAGAAGATGGATAGATAAAAAGATAGATAGAAAGATGAACAGATAGATAGATGAGTAGATGGATAGATAGAAAGATAGATAGAAAGATAGATAATATAAAAATGGATAGTAGATTCTAGTAGTAGATTATCTAGATAGTAGATTATCTGGTACATAGATGGATAAATAGCTGGACAGATAGATAGGCACGATAGATAGGCACGCCACCTTACCAGGGACACAGCACCAGCAATTCTTATCGCTGTTACACCCACAACGGTAGGCGGCGTAATACTTCGGACAGAAACGACCGGCCTTAATGCAGAACCCTCCTGCATCAACGCAACTCGCATCAGGTATGCACGTCCTGCAACACACGCAGCTAGTCACCTTGCAGCGCGATTTGCAAATGTAAGATGCACCTTTGTTGCAGCTGCGCTTGTTGGCAATGCACTGGCCGGGATTGGGACCTCGCTGGCACCTGGATGAGGTTCGACACATCTTGCAACATCTGCAAATGAAAATTTTGTAACGGTTAACCGTATTGCTTCATGTTATGCTATTATATAACAGACGAAGGATAACAGAGCTTACTTGCACTTGCTACTATGGCAAGATTTGCCAACTTTCTGATACTCGCGATCACTGCAAGTTTTCTTGCATCTCCCATGCACTTTTCTGCACCCGGAGTTCTTATTGTTAGTCTTGCAATCTGAAACAGTGTAATTAAAATTCATCAAAAGGCTAAGCTAGGCAAGCTAATTCACATATGTGTAACACGGATTGTATGAATCTCATTTCTCAATGGTTTTCGGTAGCTCTTGTTTAGTAAGAAAAGTGTGTACCGAGTGTGTATGATTGATATCTACGGTTCTGTTGTGTTTATTTTTATTTTGTTAATTTTCTTTGCGAGTGTTAAAAGTTATTAGGCAGTTATTAGCTATTCATTGTTAAGTTTCTTTTATTAAATTTAAATTACATTTTTTTTAATGATATAGCTTTAGTGTATATACCTAGTTACAAAAAACTAATTTTCATTATTGATTTGTCTCTCATACATGTTTATACCTTACTGTAATAACTTTTAACTCATCGCTAAAAATGGTTTAATGTGGACAATTTAAGAACCTTCGCTGAAGGCACGCGTAACAGTTTTACAGAATGTTGCATTGACATCCACCTGAGTGTGTTAGAGCATCTTGCAGAGGTGAGTGATTGACTTTTTGCGTCAATCCAATATATTGGATTGACGCAAAAAGTCAATCACTCACCTCTACGAGATGCTCTAATACACTCAGGTGGATGTCAATGCAATTAATTTTTGCGTCAATGAAAAGCCAAGTCATTTTTGCGACAGTTAATTGCAATCAACATTTAGTAACGTACTGTGGCCTCCATTATATAGAATACCAACAAATACCTGAAAACATTACATATTAATAGTGTTCTCCTCGTCCTTACTGACTGATTATCCGCACTTCTTTCACTGATACAATACCTGCATTATTCGTACTGCTTTACACAACATCTGATTCCTCGTACTTACCGACGTAATACCAGCATTTTTCGTACTTACTGAGGCAATATCTGCATGAATTGTATTTACTGTCAAACTGTTTCTCGTACTTACCAACGCAACACCTACAATTACGCTTGCAGGCGTTCATGATATCGAAATCACAGTGCGAGAGGGTGTTGTTCGCAGGGTGGCACACTCCCCCGAACATTGTGTTGCATTTGCTGTTGCTTCTGAAAGATAAACCACCAGAGAAGAGATTTAGAAGTTAAGGGCATACTCCTTAGGTGGTTAGATTACGTCTGGTTAGGTTAGGTTAGGTTAGGTTTGGTTATGTTAGGTTAGGTTAGGTTAGGTTAGGTTAGGTTAGGTTAGGTTAGGTTAGGTTAGGTTAGGTTAGGTTAGGTTAGGTTAGGTTAGGGGGTTAAGGAGAGATTGACAGGAGAAGTCGAGAGACAAGTGCTCTACCATAAAGTCAAAGGGAAAGATCACTATCCCAGACAACAAATAAGACAAAAATAGTGATTTGCAACAAATACGGGATAGCCTGTGGATGATGAATTATGTCACTGATTATGAGTATTTTAAAAATATATGATATTTAATGATTACATGATGCAAATATATATTTAATTCTAACATCTTTCAACAAAAGAAAGAATACAATATAAAAAAAAATATTTGAACTGATTATAGGCCTTTCTGATTATTATAGATCGATTAATTTGAATAATGGATCTTAACGAGTCTATGCATCAAAGCTAAGGAAGACATTTATTATTCAATACATGATTGGAATGATTTTCTCTCAACTGTGAGTTACTGTAATAAATAGATTCACTGTTACTCTTATGTTCATTCAACTACTTTTTTTTTTATTATATTTCGTCTATGAAATTATTATTATTATTAAAAAAAATAGAAAATATGAATATACTGTTGATTTTTGATAAAATTACAGTCCCCTTCTAACAACCAATTACTCAACCATTAGCCCAAGCGTTTGCCCTGTAATCTAGCACAGACAAATAAACACACAGATATATATATATATATATATATATATATATATATATATATATATATATATATATATATATATATATATATATATGTCGTACCTAGTAGCCAGGACTCACTTTTTGGCCTACTATGCAAGCCCCGATTTGCCTAATAAGCCAAGTTTTCCTGAATTAATATATTTTCTCTAATTTTTTTCTTATGAAAAGATAAAGCTACCCATTTCATTATGTATGAGGTCAATTTTTTTTCATTGGAGTTAAAATTAACGTAGATATATGACCGAACCTAACCAACCCTACCTAACCTAACCTAACCTATCTTTATAGGTTAGGTTAAATTAGGTAGCCGAGAAAGTTAGGTTAGGTTAGGTAGGTTAGGTAGTCGAAAAACAATTAATTCATGAAAACTTGGCCTATTAGGCAAATCGGGCCTTGCATAGTAGGCTGACAAGTGCGTTCTGGCTACTAGGTACGACATATATATATATATATATATATATATATATATATATATATATATATATATATATATATATATAGTTGTATATATGTAATGACTTACGCTCGATCACAACATCCTCCAATACAGACTGTGACGTGATTACCAGTGTGCTTCAGCAGTTCATGACGAGATTGATCTGCGACCTCCGGATCTCCCACCTACAGGAAAAGTTCTCCAAATATTTATTATCTGCTTAGACACATTACAATAATTTAGAACCGTGAAATAGCTGTAAAATTTTTAATAGCTGCGGGTGGTGATTTTTTTTTAATACTCTAAACTTTAATCGGAATCAGCTATAGAGTTTGCCTTAATTCTGAAATTAATATTCCAATTCGTCAACAAATCTACGAAGTATTTATAGGTGAGATGTGAGATTTGATAAAATAAAAAAAAATACAGATTATAATTCATTTATGTAAAGTATGTATATAATGCAATAAGGACCAAATACCTGTAAGCTTCGATTATTTTACTGATGTTAAATAAAATAATCCAACAAACATCCTTTTACTCGCCTTAAAAAGTTTGATATTGAAAGTAACCAAACAGATAACAAAAAAAACACAATGTGAATAAAAGAATCACAGGCAACCAGTTTTGAAATCGACCAATAGGAGTAATGTCACGGCAGATGTTTCCCAACGTGAATGATTTAACATTCAATAAACAGTTACATCATTCACGATCAACGTGAATGATTTAGTATGCCACATTCCATAGCACAGTCACTAATTAGATAGGAGTCTTGAGTTAGTGCACTAACAAGCATTTTAAAATGTCAACGCAAAATTTGATTTTGAAACTGAATAAATCATTTAGAAACGTTTTTAGTAGATTGATAAATGAAAATGTATGTAGTTACACAAATTGCATAAATACAACAAAATCATAATGGGACTGCCTTCTTGAGCAACTAGCACAAATCGCTTAAGAATTGCATTGCACAGCTGGACGAGATACCAGAGGGATAACAAGGCCGTGATATAACGTTAACCGTATTGCACATGGAGCAATACTATTGTACCATGATATCTTTGATATATGCACCCATGATATCTCGTATATGATTTCTAGTCTATGATCTGGAGGCTGATCACCAGACATAAATGAAGTACAGAAAATGTACAGAAGTAATAACATTGTACCACGGGAGGAGTAAAAAAGGAGTAATAATGTATATTCAGTTTTCTTTTATAAATAACTAGACGGGGTACTTGGCACTACTCACTATTACAAATTTACTGAGTCTGCTACTAAGCCAAATGAAAAGATTTATACAGACGAATGAGCTTTATAATTCTGATTAACATGGGTTTAAAACAAGATATTTTGTTTAAAATCGAAGAAGCATTAAAAAAAATGAGGTCAGTGAGACTGAAGAATGGATTTCCCGTTGGGATTCGAAAGTATATAATACATTTGTCTATCTGATAGAATACACTATGGTGCTCTCTGTCTGATAAAATACACTATGGTGCTGCAGGCGATGAGTCACAATCACGTGGCAGATGTATGTTGACCAGACCACACACTCGAAAGTGAAGGGACGGCGACGTTTCGGTGCGTCCTGGACCATTCTCAAGTAGAAACGTCGTCGTCCCTTCACTTTCTTGTGTGTTGTCTGGTCAACCACTATGGTGCTCTCTGTCTGATAGAATACACTGAATGAATGTATTTTATGCTGCAGAATGCAGACTGTATTGTACTCACAGCTTGGCAGCTTCCCAGCAAACACAGAAGGAGAAACATCGCACACAGCATGGTTACTGTTGCTCAAACTATCTCCCTGTGGCCTGCTGTTGGTCTCCAGAAAGTCTGCTGTCAATGTTTCTCGTTGGTCTGCTGGCTTCAACTGGCGTCTTGTCACCTTATGCTTGCTCTCTGAGACCGTCGGGGCCATCACTTATTTCTCAGCAACTGATACCAGATGGCTCTTTCTATAAAACTATTTTTATTAACGATTTTGAATTAGCTAGGGATTACAACAATTATATTAAATCCTTAATTTTGATTTAGTTTTTGCTTTGTATACTGAAATATTTTAATTGGAAAACCTATGCTAACTGGCAAATTATATGAAGAGATCTGGTAAGTTTTCATGAATAAACGATTGTCGATGCTCACAGGTGTTTTAAACACCTGAGGAGAAGATGTGTGCATACGTGCATAATATGAATAAATGCATTTCACAAATGCAGACTTTCAATTATACATACAAGTTCAAGCATTATTCACATTTCAAGACAGTAAAAGACTTATTCACCGATAAATAAAGTTGAACAAGAAATCTGACTCAGACAAGAACACATCTAACATGTGTTTATATTAAAGATCTACATCCTGAGAGACCTAACTTGGATAATTGAACAACCCAGCATAACACAACATCACAGCAGACACAGCATACACAACACAGCCCAACATACACAATGCAGCACAGCATACACAATACAGCACAGCATACACAATACAGCACAGCATACACAACACAGCACAGCATACACAACACAGCCCAGCATACACAACACAGCACAGCATACACAAACACAGCCCAACATACACACATACACAGCATTACAACACAACTACTTCTCCCAATATGATAATGGTGCAGGAAACACAGACACGTCTTCACTATATTTTCTGATGTGTGTGTTTGGCGTTTAAATGTTCAACCACGTGACTGTGATTTACGTTCAATACATAAAGTAAGTCACACCCAGAACAGTGCCGAATGTAAGAACGTTCTGCATGTTCTAACGCAATTTTGACCCTCAATCTAACTGATCTGATATGTATAAATTTCTTTGTGAATTGGTTTGTGTTGATTTTTTAATGCTGTTTCATGAATCCATTAATTTCATCGTTTTCCAGTAAATCATGAAAATCCCATCCCATCCCCCCTGTTTTGGGTACTTATAGTGATGATGAGGACCATAGTTTATATACCGACGTACAACACCATTAGAAAGTAGAAATCCGTATTATTGAATTTGGGCAAACCAGAAAAGATTTGTTATTTATGTTGCAAAGACAAACTAAACTAACCTACCCTAACCTTCTTAGGTCTAAAACACGATATCTGAGGCGTAATATAGTACATATGTATGCTATATTAGGCATAGGACTGTTTATGTTTACTTATAGTCTCATTTTTTCGGACTCAGTAAAGTGAACAGTACAAAATTACACTATCTAATTGCTTAGTGCGTCAATCTTTGTACTATGAAATTAAGAGGTAAAAGGCAAGAGTAGCTTCAAAATTATCTGGAAACACGTATTCGAATTCATGAGACATTTGATAAACACACCTTCCCCTTTTTAATTGGACCAATAGAACCGATCCGGAGCTATATACGTATGTTACATACCCGAGACTGTTCACCCTGCAATGTTGAATGAGGCTAACCCTCAACCATCTGACCTCCAGCCTTGGAAAGACAGACTAACAAAAAAGATAAGCAAAGAAACAGACATTCACTCTTATAGCCACAAATTGATTCGATCATTAGAGAGGTCATTAAGTCTATTATATATATATATATATAATATATATATATATATTATATATATATATATGTTATTAAATATGACCGAAAAAGTAAGATTAATAATTCTAACACGAATTTTCTCAATTTTCCTTATGTTTGTTTTTACTGATGACGGTAAATGAAAATCAATTCTCCAAAATCATTCTTTATTTCTTAGTCTGACGCGACACTTGAACGCGTTTCGTAATAACAATTACATTTTCAAAGACTTTTAGTTTTCTCACACAACTATACCTTAAAGCACTAAACAGTTCTTTACTATGCTATGATTTAAACAGCTTTCATCTTTCATTTTATACCCGCGTTTTGGGTGAGGTGATATGTTACAACAGTTTTTAATGAGGTGAACAAAACTTTCAACAAAGGACAGAACACGAAAACAATGGATATTAACTGGATATTAACTGGGTAATTGAAGGTATGAATGGAAGTAACTGCGGAAGGGCCTATTGGCCCATATTTCTTGATGCTTCTATATTGGAGCGGGGTCTTGAAGTGGGTAGAATATAGTTGTGCATTAATTGACTGTTGATTGCTGGTGTTGACTTCTTGATGTGTAGTGCCTCGCAGACGTCAAGCCGCCTGCTATCGCTGTACCTATCGATGATTTCTGTGTTATTTGTTAAGATTTCTCTGGTGATGGTTTGGTTGTGGGAAGAGAGTATATGTTCCTTAATGGAGCCCTGTTGCTTATGCATCGTTAAACGCCTGGAAAGAGATGTTGTTGTCTTGCCTATATACTGAGTTTTTTGGGGCTTACAGTCCCCAAGTGGACATTTAAAGGCATAGACGACGTTTGTCTCTTTTAGGGCGTTCTGCTCCGTGTCTGGAGAGTTTTTCATTAGTAGGCTGGCTGTTTTTTGGTTTTATAGTAAATCGTTAGTTGTATCTTCTGATTTTTGTCTGTAGGGATAACATTTCTATTAACAATATCTTTCAGGACCCTTTCCTCCGTTTTATGAGCGGTGGAGAAGAAGTTCCTGTAAAATAGTCTAATAGGGGTATAGGTGTTGTATTAGTTGTTTCTTCAGAGGTTGCATGGCGTTCTACTTTCCTTCTTATGATGTCTTCAATGAAACCATTGGAGAAGCCGTTGTTGACTAGGACCTGCCTTACCCTACAGAGTTCTTCGTCGACTTGCTTCCATTCTGAGCTGTGGCTGAGAGCACGGTCGACATAAGCGTTAACAACACTCCTCTTGTACCTATCTGGGCAGTCACTGTTGGCATTTAGGCACATTCCTATGTTTGTTTCCTTAGTGTAGACTGCAGTGTGGAAACCTCCGCTCCTTTCCATGACTGTTACATCTAGAAAGGCAGCTTCCCATCCTTCTCCATCTCGTAAGTGAAACGTAACACAGAATTCTGCTCAAACGCTTCTTTCAGCTCCTGCAGATGTCTGACATCAGGTACCTGTGTAAAAATGTCATCAACATACCTGCAGTATATGGCCGTTTCAAGTTTAAGTCGACTTAAACTTGAAACCGGCCATATACTGCAGGTATGTTGATGACATTTTTACACAGGTACCTGATGTCAGACATCTGCAGGAGCTGAAAGAAGCGTTTGAGCAGAATTCTGTGTTACGTTTCACTTACGAGATGGAGAAGGATGGGAAGCTGCCCTTTCTAGATGTACAGTCATGGAAAGGAGCGGAGGTTTCCACACTGCAGTCTACACTAAGGAACAAACATAGGAATGTGCCTAAATGCCAACAGTGACTGCCCAGATAGGTACAAGAGGAGTGTTGTTAACGCTTATGTCGACCGTGCTCTCAGCCACAGCTCAGAATGGAAGCAAGTCGACGAAGAACTCTGTAGGGTAAGGCAGGTCCTAGTCAACAACGGCTTCTCAATGGTTTTCATTGAAGACATCATAAGAAGGAAAGTAGAACGCCATGCAACCTCTGAAGAAACAACTAATACAACACCTATACCTGGAGCGGGGTCTTGAAGTGGGTAGAATATAGTTTGCATTAATGATGTTGATTGTGGTGTGACTTCTTGATGTGTGTGCCTCGCATAACGTCAAGCCGCCTGCTATCGCTGTACCTATCGATGATTTCTGTGTTCTTTGTTAAGATTTCTGGTGATGGTTTGGTTGTGGGAAGAGAGTATATGTTCTTAATGGAGCCCTGTTGCTTATGCATCGTTAAACGCCTGGAAAGGATGTTGTTGTCTTGCCTATATACTGAGTTTTTTGGGGCTTACAGTCCCCAGTGCATTTAAGGCATAGAGACGTTGTCCTTTTAGGGCGTTCTGCTCCGTGTCTGGAGAGTTTCATTAGTAGGCTGGCTGTTTTTTGGTTTTATAGTAAATCGTTAGTTGTAAATTCTGATTTTTGTCTGTAGGGATAACAACATTTCTATTAACAAAATATCTTTCAGGACCCTTTCCTCCGTTTTATGAGCGGTGGAGAAGAAGTCCTGTAAAATAGTCTAATAGGGTGTT